>CM033024.1:3516457-4036457 GCA_019207045.1 Branchiostoma floridae x Branchiostoma belcheri
GGACCCCTGCCAAGCTATCGGGGACCCCTGCTAAGCTATCGGGCGAATGCTCCGGACCTTTCGGGAGAAATTCCGCCGATATCTTTTTGGCGATATTGCAGTTCCATCTAGACGCTGAAAAAAAGCTGTCGGCGAGAGGTTGTAGGCTCGCCAATAACGGGAAAAAACGTGTCTAGATCGTGCCTAACACATGTTCCACCCTGTCCCCCCTCCAGAGGTCCTCCCCCACCCGGCCAGCAGCAGTACCAGCAGGGACCACCAGGACCTCCCATGTCCAGTGTCCAGTCTGGCCCGCCGGGGCCACCCATGTCCGGGATACAGACTGGCCCACCAATGTCCAGTGTCCAGTCCGGCCGACCGGGGCCACCACCCATGTCCAGTGGTCAGTCCGGTCCACCCATGTCCAGACCAGCCCCTGGTCAAACACAGGTAGGTCATGTCCTCATGTGACAGTACATAACAATTTCAGAAACACTCAATTTTAAATCGTAAGTCAGACATTTACATTTGAATGCTCTTATGATGTAAGTGGTGGGGTCCAACCGTCATGTTGCCGAACTGCAGGACATTTGGCCCAGAAACCAGAGGTCCTGGGTTCAAATCTTGTCATGCTAAAAAGGCTATGGGACTTACTTTACCTATACCTACCTTACCTATTATGTCATAGCCTAACCTGATTTGTGTCATGTACTCTACAAATGTTCGATCAGATGACTTGCATCAGGCCTGCTTTATATACATTAGGATAAAGGTTGGGTGATGCACAATACAACATGAAGTAGGCAATATGAATTATAGTGTAATATTGAGAATGCAATTCTTTGTACATCTGTTTCCCAGGTAACTGTAAGTGTTGCACATATTTGTACATGTCTAAGAATGTAAAACTTTTCTATGTTCCAGATGGTGAACCAGATGCAGACCATGAGTCTGTCCCAGCAGAGACCAGGTCCTCCTGGTGCAACCATGGTGAGTTAGAAAGGCCATTTTTTGTTTGTTTTATGTTCACAGGGTATTATGCCAAAAGAATCTTTTACATGAATCAATTAATTCAATCAAGGTTGTGGGAGAAACAAACCAGATTTGTTAATTCTTGTTCCAGGGTGCCCCTCCTCCCAGCAACATGCCCCCTTCATCCTACGGACAGCCACCAGGACCCCCCGGAAGCTCTGCACCCCCCTCCAGTATGTCCATGGGACCCCCCTCCAGCATGTCCATGGGACCCCCCCAGATGGGCCCCCCTGGACCGATGTACAGCTCAGCTGGGTACGCCCCCCCTTCCTCCCAGCAAGGCATTGTGGGAATGGTGAGTTGCTATGACAACATAATTTCTTACTTGTAGAATTGCTACATTAATGCACATGCTTTACTCTTCTAAAAATCTTTGATTTGTTTCAATGTCATCCTTTAGAAAATAAAAGTTCCTGTAATCCTGTGGCCAAGCTGTCTGTGTTTAATTGCCTTTGTCTTTACCACATCCATCCTCAGTTGTGTTATAATTGACGTACCAACTGGATAAATGAATGACAAAAAAGTCTGTGCTTGTCGTGTTTATTCCGCGTGCCTGTAGTTAACTCTGCCATCTTCCTGCTTCCTTCCTTCCTGCAGCAGAAATCAACAGAATCCAAACCTAAAGTAAGTAACATGATATAATTTCGAAAATAACTTCATCAGGTTGGTAGATCACAGGACATAGAGTTTTTTTTTACACAACCAGTTTGCTCTCACCTGCTGACGCTTCGAAAAACTGGTCGTGTAAAAGAAAACTCTTATGTCCTATGATGACTTAATGACTTCTTCTGCCAGACTTATCACTACATCTTCTCCTGCGTCTTAATCATAAGTTAATGCAGCTCCAAGCAGACACAAGGTGCTGGCTTGTTTGTGAAAGTTTTAATCTCTTCTGCATTTTTTTCTTCATGGCACTGGATTCAGAAATCATGCCAACTATAAAGGGTATATAAAGCAAGAAAAAGGCTGAAAAATGAAACAGGCTAGAGCACAAATCTGCTTAGAGGTTCGGCACACCCTTCCTTCTGTCCGCTGTGTCTTTGTCACAAGCACAGAAGCAGCATGTACTGACAAACTCTCAGTCTCTACAACTGGGTAGTTTAACACTCTCAATTTGTTGTGCAAAAATGGCATAAATCCCATGTACTGTGTAACCTTAACCAATGTTGTGATTATTATTTATTTTGTACTAACAGATTTGATACTAAGTCTAGTAGGTGCAGACACCATTCTGTGTAACCTTGGAGTAACGTTGGGATTGTTTCTATTTGTTAAGATGCCTGTATTACTAACATTGTTCAACATTGTGTATCCTTTAATATTTCCTGTCCATGAATACTAATGTTGCCTGTATGTCCCCAGCCTAACTACACAGGAGCCCCAGGGGGGTACCAGGGACAGTACGGCCCCCCTCCCTCCAGCCCGGGGGGTTTCGGACAGCCCCCACCCCCTGGCCCCGGTGGTATGGGCGGTTACCAGGGACAACCGGTGGCACAACCCCCCCAGCAGCGGAGGCTGGACCCAGACCAGATCCCCAGTCCGGTGAGTTTGTGTGGTGTGTGTCAGTAGAGAATGCATCTTTCAGATCAGCTATTTTACCTGGTGAGATCCCAATTAGAGTCTGTTCAAAGATATTCCTTAAACAGACAACTTCTCAACTCATTAGCTCATGTCAGTTTGAGGAATTGACTTGAAATTTAGGAGTTATAAGTGTGGGACCACAAAACATATTCCTACCATCCTAATTGTGATCTTTGTCAAGGCAGACTCTCATCGGGATCTTATTTCAGTTATTTTATTCCCAAGTTTGAATTTTTCTTGCACGTTTGATCACAAGTCTTCCAGCATCATGGTGACGGTGCATGTGTTTTTTACTGCATCTTGTTTTTTGTGCATTTTTTACACTTTTCTTTTCTGTTTTTACTCTTTTATTTCCACCACTTCCAGGCCAAGCTGGACCCAGACTTAATCCCTAGCCGTGTGAGTGGTTTATGTTGTAATGGCCAAGCAGCGGGCCATGGCAAGTCAGTTCCTCGGTTTCGCTTGGGTTAAAAGACAAAGTTGTCAGTAAATTGGAGATGAGCAGGTTTCCTATAGGGAAGAAAAGCACATCTCTCGAAGTGCAATTGATTTTCAAAAATGAAGCTTTTACATTATGTTTCTTTCTGACTTTTCTGACAGACACTAAACCGGATAGCGAGTGTGCGTGTGTTTTCAGCATTAAAAAGCTATTCTTACGAAAAAAATGATGAAATCTTTTATTAAGATTAAAATTGACAGATCTCAAAGACGGCAGCTAACTTAGTAACTACCCTTCTTAAACATGTCTGCCGGTTATACCATTGTAGATAATTTTTCGCTGCCTTTATGATTTTGATTTGATTTTGTTCTATTTTTTTTGCTAAAGAGATATGAACCAAGGAACTGACTTGATGTTGCCTTACCCTCTTTTTGATGGCTGACCCTGCATGCTAAAGTGACCCAGAGGTGCATGTAGACTGGGGAGGGTTGTTTTTACATTTCTAACCTGCAGACCTACAGAGTACTGCACAATGTGAACCATGGCTGGGGTAGTCTGGATTAGTCTTACATCATTACTCTTCCTTTCAATTTGCTCAGCTTACACCGTTTTCTAACCATCTGATCTTTCTGTACCTTTTTGAAATTTTTGTGAGTGTTTCGGTTCTACGTTAAGATGTGTTCATTCTGATGCGTTGTGTCTTGCTACCTTTAACCTACAAATGGACATAATAGAAAAGTGAAAAACTGGACAAGTTTTGAAATTGTGCCATTTGTTTTCACCCATGTGGTTGTAAAAGGATGATCAAAATTTGTACTTTTTGGTTGGTCTTGTAAAAATTCAACCTGCCCCCCTCTAATAGATGTTGGGTAGGTATCACGGCAGTGTTTATGTAACCTTCCATCCCGCCGCCCTCCCCACAGATCTAGGGTGGTATCACACCAGTGTTTATGTAACCTTCCATCCCCCCAAAGATCTAGGGTGGTATCACACCAGTGTTTATGTAACCTTCCATCTCCCCAAAGATCTAGGGTGGTATCACACCAGTGTTTATGTAACCTTCCATCCCGCCCCCCTCCCACAGATCCAGGTGATCGAGGATGACCGGACCAGCCGCGGGGGTCAGCAGTTTGCCACCAACACCAGAGGACTCATGCCTCCCCTGGTCACTACAGACTTTTTAACCATCGACCAAGGTCAGTTAACTTATTATTAATAACCTTAATCATTGACTCAGGTTAGTTAGCCTAACTTTAACTATAAACCCAGGTTAGTTAACCTAATCTTAACTATCAACCATGGCTAGTTAACCTAACTGTAACTATCGACCAAGGGTAGTTGTCTACCAAGGTTCCTAACTTAAAGCCAAACAATCCTAGCCTGGGTACCATCCGGATAGTAGTTCGCTCCTATGTTCGCTTCTGCTATCCGTCTGGAGACGTGCGCATTCAAACCGTCTGGTGCTAACGTCAGTTAATGAGTGAATCAAGGAATAGATTCTAGAGCGCTCGTTCGATGACAACAGGTCCTCCCGCAGACGGAGAGCTTGTCCGGTGTTGGAACGCCTGTTCGGACGATCGCTTGAACCCATTCCATAATTCGCTCACATTTGGGGACCAATCAGCGCCTGCGTCCAAAATTTGGACGATTCCAGACGTTTAGATGGTCCGCGTTCCCAGACGGAAACACAGAGAAGCGACTGTATATAGTGTATAATGAATGTCAGAGCTAGAAGCGACTGTATATAGTAAATAATGAATGCCAGAGCGAACTACTTTCCGGATGGTACCCAGGCTAAAACAATCCACCAAGGTTAGAAACCTTAACCTTGGCCTGAAGTATAGTGCGTTCAAAACAGACCCTGATTGTCCATAACGATTCGCAGTTCAGCCTATGATGGCATGCATTTGTAATGAGAGGTTTGACCAATAAGAGAGCAGCTACATGGACATCAAATATTTGCATTTTTGTTTTTTTATTTCTTTTGCTTTGAGAAAGTTTCACAAAAGTAGGCAGGGCCATGGGATCTGTCTATTTGATAGGAAATTTGAAGTAACAAATGTAGCTGAGATATTATTACGTTGTGTGATGTTTCGTTTCT
Source organism: Branchiostoma floridae x Branchiostoma belcheri (assembly GCA_019207045.1). Lineage (NCBI taxonomy): Eukaryota > Metazoa > Chordata > Leptocardii > Amphioxiformes > Branchiostomatidae > Branchiostoma > Branchiostoma floridae x Branchiostoma belcheri. Next base: position 3,521,590 of record CM033024.1, read on the forward strand.
GTTTTGCAGGGAACTGCAACCCAGCGTTCATGCGAGCGAGCATGTATAACATCCCGTGTACAGCAGACATGTATAAACAGTGTAACGTCCCCATGTCACTCGTCATCAAGCCCTTCGCAGAGCTCAAGCCACAGGAGGTAACAACACCCCTTTATTGTAGTGGTATCTCCTGCTTTATAGTGTTGTTAAACTTCATAGTGTGTTTGGAGTGGTCCATTTATGTGAGAGATTCTCATGCATAGGAACTTTTTTATTTGCAAATTGTCTACAAACTGACCTACATGTATTGTGTTGTTGTTGTTGTTGTAACCATTGTTGTTGTTGTTGTTGTTGTTGTAACCGTTGTTGTTGTTGTTGATGCAGGCACAGCTCTGTTTAGTTGACCACGGTGCGGCCGCCCTGTGAGGTGTAACTGATGCTGTATTGTTGTAGTTGTTGTAACCGTTGTTGTTGTTGTTGTTATTACAGGCACAGCTCTGTGTAGTTGACCACGGTGCGGCCGGGCCGGTGAGGTGTAACCGGTGTAAGGCCTACATGTGCCCCTTTATGCAGTTTGTGGAAGGAGGTCGCAGGTTCATGTGCAGTTTCTGTAGCTGTGTCACGGATGGTAAGTGCTCAGATAGGTTTTTCACATAAAGTTTTAAATTTTCCACAGTAAGAATTTTATCTCTATTTTTTTAAATTTTCCACAGTAAGAATCCTCTCTGTAGTGATAGTGACCACCTGTCTATTGTGATCATTCGTCAGTATCTTACTGTTGGAAAGAGTAGTGAAGTTTGGTGGCAAGGTAGTCTTGTGGTTCTCTTGCAATCAATAATCTGGGTTCAAGTCCACAGCAGGCCCCAGTGTTTACCTTCAGTTGGGAAAATCTTTTTAATTGGGTGGAGGTCCCGTGTTTGAGGAGAGCCACACCTCCAGCACCTAAAAGAACCCACCACACTTATCCAAAAGAGTAGGGGTTGTGTTTAGATCAAAATCTTACATTGGACCTCCAGGTGACCGCTTGAAAAATAGTCTCCATTTCTACAATTATTTCTTTCATCTGAATGGTCACGACAGAGATGTTCAGATACCTGCGAACCAATGTAGGTCTGTATGTAGGTAGTTGTTCCCTTGTACACCATACCGCAGCTGATCACAAGTCTTACCTAACCCCCTCCATTCTGCCCCCCCTCCCCCAGTGCCCGACACGTATTTCGCCCACCTGGACCACACTGGGCGGAGGATAGACGTGTACCAGAGGCCGGAGCTCGCCTGTGGGTCGTACGAGTTCGTCGCCACGCTAGATTACTGCAAAGTAAGTACACCAGCCACGTTTTTGGCAACTCCCCACGGGTGGAGCTGATCACAGAGGCTAGATATACCAGGGTCCTGCAAAGTTGAACTGTAGTGCCCAGCACAAACATTGGACAAAATTTTTGACTATCCAACCGCAGTCTTTGTCAAGGAATGAGCAAAAGTTCACTGCTTCTGTGACATCAAGTTATGCAGATAGCACACGTGACTTGATGAGCAGTGGATCATAAGTTGCAGAAAGTCTATGGCCCCCCCCCCCCCCGTCTCTGTGAAGTCCAGTTTTAAATGAAATTACAGTTCAACTTCAGCTTCTGAACAATTTCTACCAACACAGATGGACTCACCTGCTGTGATTCTGCAGTCAGTGAATAATTTAATCCTGCTGGTCTATCATGAGATGCAAGAGTTCACCCATAGCACTGCCTTTGCAGAAAACACACTTTGAATTGTGCAGCGTTGACTTTAAGCAAGTTCTGGGTATAAGGTGGTGTGGATTATCTAACTGGTGGCATGTACTAATACAGACAAGGCCTTTAGCACGTTTATGGTCTTAATTCATGGAGCCAACAGTAAGAAGTGCTTCAAACTTAAAGACTCAGAGCGACAGGCGTTTCCTATTTTTGTTTCTTTTTTTCTGATTTGTTTGAACGCTGGTTTTATTTCTGTAGCAGCGGGCGGTGCCTGCGCAGTCCGCACCTCAGGCGGCAGAGGGCGCTGCAGAGAGTGATGTCGTAAGGACTCGATCCTGGTCGCAAACTTTCCGCTTGCAACGTTAACATAACACGAGTCCATAACCAAGCCATGTCTGCGCCTTGCACTAACGAACATACAGCATTTCCATGATAAACTGCATAACTAGCTTTGTAGAAGATCTTTCAACTGGGGATACCAAATTTGTCATATATGAAGCTTTTAATTTTTTACAGTAGGTTTTAAAAGGGGTTTGATACTTCTTGATATTGGAAATGAAAATCCCATCCCAAGAGAAGATGATGTTTCCTCTTTTACGACTCTGAAAATGGAGGAATATTCATGATATGGGTTTCGTTGCAAATTTCTTTTAATTTGTGATCGGAAATCTTGGCTGTGACTGTTACAATATACACAAATTGTTGCATTCATTGTTCGTTCAAAATTGGGGTACCATAACGTTCATATTTATCATTTTCTAGCTAGGTTAAATCTAAAAACATTTTTCTATTTACAGCAGAGACTAGGCATTAAATGATGCCCAAACCCAAGCATGATGCAGGCAGAAACACTCCTTACACTTTCACAGTCACATTGCATGCATACATTAACATATCATTAACATGGCTTTCTGATGTCCATGCCATCTTGGTTAATTTTGTGTTTTTTCACTTTTCCAGAATAACCAGCCCCCGAGCCCGCCTGCGTTTATCTTCATGATTGAAGCGTCGTACAACAGCGTGAAGAACGGAATGTTACCGCTACTCGCCAAACACCTGAAGGGGCTGCTCGACACCTTACCCAGGTATGCACCCTGCAGCAAAGTGGTACAGTCTAGAAATGAAAGCTGTGTCCTGTTGTTCTGGGTGATGCCACTGTTTTTCAGGGGTGTCTTAATCAAAAGGAATTGAAGTATGAAAAGTACCTGCAAGGTGCCTGGCTTAAAAATATTCCAACTGGAGTCAAGTGGTACAGTCCAGAGACTAGCCCTGTATTCTGTAGCTCTGGATGATGCCACTGGGGTATAGGGGTGTTATTTTATTGAAAAGAAACTGAAGTTGGTATGCAGAATTTCAGGGATTGAGGCAGGTTCAAGTTTTTGTCCCAGCCCTCTGTTTTCATCTTGTGCCTTTGCTGAAGTTTTGCTAGAAATGTAATTGTAAAGAAATGTTTTTATCTCCCCTCTCAGGGAAGCTGGTCAGGAGGAATCTTCCATCAGAGTGGGTTTTGTGACCTTCAACAAAGTGCTGCACTTCTACAATGTCAAGGTCAGTCATAGCCCCTTACACTGAAGATGTGACAGGATAGGGAGACCTCGACTCATCTCCACCTTTAATTTTGTGTGAATAACAAGTCATGAGTGTCATCTTCTTTTAAGATAAATGAATGAGTGTCAATTTCCGTTGTGCTCTCCCTCCCAGGGCACCCTGGCGCAGCCCCAGATGTTGGTAGTGTCGGACGTGGCCGACGTTTTCCTGCCGCTGTTGGACGGCTTTCTGGTCACAGTACAGGAGGCAAGGGCAGTCATAGATAGGTAAGGAGAATTCCAACCTGTCTATAGTGGACAGGTTGAGAAGTATGTGATGTACATGTGTTTTCTCCTTAATGTTGCGAGTGATTGGTAAGGAGAAATGAACCTTGACTGTGGTGGAGAGATTGGATAGTGCATGATGTACACATGTTTTCTCCTTAATGTAAGTAAGGGGATGTTTCCTGGAGATTTGATGGTACATGTACTCCCTAATCAAGGATAGATCAATGACATCACAGAATAACTCATGGACAGAACTTGGGGTTGGTTATGTAAGGGATGGACATGTGTTTTCTCCTTAGTGTGCTAAGAGAAGGCAGAATGATGAAAGTGAAGACTGATGAGGTTGTGTGTTCTCCCCAGTTTGTTGGAACAGATTCCGCAGATGTTCTCGGACACGAGGGAGACAGAGATCTGCCTGGGACCGGTTGTGCAGGCGGGGCTCGAGGCGCTCAAGGTACAGCACTAGCCGCTTAGTTCTCCGTTCTCCCACCATCTTCACTGGTTCTGTAACCTCATGCTTAGCTGCTGAGTTATCCCACCATTGTCACTGGTAACACAATCTGGCCCCCTCTTTCAAACTCTCTGTTTTAGTGTATTCAGTCCAATAACCCCCAGGGGTTCTTGCCAGTGCAGGTTAAAGTAAGGGATCTGTACTCTGTGGAGTGTTTCTCTGTGTTTCAACCAGCGTAGGGGCATTTTCCGTTGTTTTATTGTTGACTTGTTTGTCTGTTTGTTCCCCAGGCTGCGGACTGTGCAGGAAAGCTGTTTGTGTTCCAGACGTCTCTGCCGCTGGCGGAGGCTCCTGGGAAACTGAAGAACCGAGACGACAGGAAACTGCTGGGGACGGACAAGGAGAAGGTCAGAGAGCCGGACTGTCAGCAGATTCTGGAGTAAATCAGGCTGTCTCCAGCACACGTCCAAATTTACTTGTTGGGACAGACAAAAATTCACCCCATCTGTCCCCAAAATCTGAACTTCAGTACATAGCATTGATGAAAATGTTTCCTCATATGCTTAACATGACAGATTTAACAAGGAAAATGAACAACATAGGCTCCTAAAGAATGAGGGGGACAGAAAAAAATCTAAAGCTGGAGACAGCCCTCAGGTTCAAACCCTTCTATTGTGTAAAACCTTTGGCTGATCTCTGCCTTAAAACTTTGCAATCCTTTAATATCAACCAACAGATTAATTAAGAATTTTAACAAATTCAAACATTGATGTAACTTGATAACCAGATGTCAAGATTCACCAAGGAGCTTTTATCAGTAGGAGAGAGTACGGATTAGTTTCCATTGTTCGTATGTTCGTAGCGGGCGACAAAATTTTATTAACACCCACGTGTCAAAAACCCGCATCTGCATACATTTCACCCACGCAAGCTTTTGTTTTCCCTTTGTTTTGTGGTCATTCATGGTGGGGCGGCCTGGGGATACAAACATTGTGTGTAGCGATCTGATTTTTGCGATTTTGTCGACGATGTTGAACAGAAGAGTAACTTCGGAATACATACAGCGGCGGCAATATTCTCTCTGACTGAGGGTGAAATTTCAAAGCCATACGGCGACCGGACAGCACCGCCGCTCGGGTACGGGCTAAGCCTAAAGGCAAAATTGTCTGAGGCAAAGTCTACGAAAAAACTGGTAATATTCCTACAATTAATGATGACTGTGAAAAACCTGACTCAATGATCACAGGACCCAAGTTTTTTTAAGTATGCAACAGATATATTTCATAAATCGATACAAATACAAAGTTCAAAATTATGCCTGGAGAACTCAAGACATTATATACGAAAACCCGATCGTAACGAAAAAAATGAAAACTATGCTCTCCCGCCTTACCTTCACCTTATTCCAGGCCCGATGTATCCTCTAAAAACACGGGTGGTTTGACAAAAATGAGCAAGGTTCGACCAACAGTGAACACGCCATTTTACCGAGCACATCATCAACAGTTACGAAAAAATATCAGCTAAATGAAGAAAAACGTCATATTTTTTAGTAGCCATCTGAAAATACATGTGAAAATTCATAATTCTATCGCAAGAAAACAGACCTCGATCCGCGAAAATAGGCCTAAACTGGCCCATGTTTGTTGTACGGCGAAGAGAAACATATCAAACTGTCCGCCATTGTGCGCTCTACCGCAAGATGACGTAGTCACATGCCTGCCGAGTTTTCCAAATAAGGGAATCGTCGGAAACCTGACCCACTTCGCCTCTTGCCGATCGGGCTTCGGGCTGGCTCGAGGGCTATGACGTAATGGCGTGGCTCATTAGCATAGAAACCGCGCCAACCGGCGCTACGAACATCAGATTAGACGGGCGCCGCGCAGGGCAGTAAACAAAGCCGGCGCTGCGGGATTTAACGGGCCAAACAAAGCTGCACAGCGGGCGGGTAACTTCATACTCTCTCCTCCTGATAAAAGCTCCTTGGATTCACCACTGCCTGTTGTGCTGGTATATCAATGTTACGTGGACTGCTGTGTTTTTCCAAGTCCACATGTATCCCCCTATGGCTGTGTACCTGCTGTGTGTAGTAACCATTTCTCTCCCCTCCCCCAGACCCTGTTCCAGCCCCAGACCAGTTTTTTACCAGACCCTGGGGAAGGAGTGTGTGGCGCAGGGCTGCTGCTGTGTGTAATAATCATTACTCTCCCCTCCCCCCAGACCCTGTTCCAGCCCCAGACCAGTTTTTACCAGACCCTGGGGAAGGAGTGTGTTGCGCAGGGCTGCTGCTGTGTGTAGTAATCATTACTCTCCCCTCCCCCCAGACCCTGTTCCAGCCCCAGACCAGTTTTTACCAGACCCTGGGGAAGGAGTGTGTTGCGCAGGGCTGCTGCTGTGTGTAGTAATCATTACTCTCCCCTCCCCCCAGACCCTGTTCCAGCCCCAGACCAGTTTTTACCAGACCCTGGGGAAGGAGTGTGTTGCGCAGGGCTGCTGTGTGGACATCTTCCTGTTCCCTAACCAGTACGTGGATGTGGCCACCGTGTCGGAGGTCTGCAAGCTCACCGGCGGACAGCTCTACAAGTACAACTTCTTCACGGTAAGTACCGCCCCCCTCGGGATGGTGGTACAGTCCACCCTATCAAAACAGTGGTGTAGTCCACCCCTTAAGACAGTGGTACATTCCACCCCCACAGAACAGTGGTACAGTCTATTCTATCAGGACAGTGGTACAGTCCATGCCTCTAAAGTGGTGCATTCCAGACCAACCCCTTCTGTAATATGGAATAGTTTTGAAAACAGGACAAATACAGCTTCATAAGCCACCCCCTTAGCTGTGTGGTACAGTCCAGAACACCCTTCTGCAGAATAAAATGTTCCTAATAAAAGGATTTAATACAAGACACTTTAATACCTTTCTTCACATGTGATTAAACCATTATTTTTGTTGAGATGCAAACATTCAAGCATGGGGCCCAGTGTGTTCGAAGCAAGTCCGTAGATTTGTGGGTTTGATTAAAAAAAAAATGCAGTTTCCTTTTAACTTGGATTTCTTTCTCATCTTTAAGCTTTACATAAGTGTAGGAAATGCGAAATAACAAGTAATGCTTTAAGTTTTCTCATATTCTGGTCGTTTAAAATTATATTAGCTACTGAAACATTATTTTCATGATTAATTTACTATTTCCTTCATACATCATTTCTTGCCTTCCTCACTTCTATCATCTAAATTTAAAAATCTAATTTTGAACATTTCTCATTTGTCATGAAATAGTTTTCTGCATCTCTACCTTCCATTTCATCTTGTACACACACCTATAAGCTAGTTCATTGTTTAGAGTGTGCATGCACAGGGTGAAGCAGGGTGGGTCATATGTCAAAGTTGAAAACCCCTGGCCAGTCTTCAACTTTGACATATTACCCACCATGCCTCATGCTACACATGTGCACTTGAACCCTTGAGCTAGCCTATTTTTCTGCTCGCTCTCAGCATGAGTTCTAACCCGGCTGATCGTGCATGGATGTTTTTTGTTGGTTTTTGTTTCATGTGCGGCCGAACCTTTGTGCAATATTAGCTGGAACAAACCACTCAACACCATAACCCCATGGAGGTAACGTATGCTCCGGCTAGGTCATCATTCCACCCCCCTCCCACCCCTCTTCTTTAACAGTTATAATCCCACTAATACAAACTAATCTCATGGTAGGTGTAGAGATGATAAATCCAGTTAAGGTAGGTATCAGCCATCAAGGGACAGTTTCGTTTTGAAATTCGGCCAAAAACAAATGTTGGGTTTCATTTATAGCTATTTAAAGGAGAATTATGAAAACTGCCCAAGGCTATGGAGGATAGGGAAGAATGGAGGAAGAGAGTCATGGCCATCCGTGCAACCAGCATGCCCGGATGATGATGATGAAAACTTTCAGAACACAAATCTCGAGAGTCACGTTCCCAACATGAACACAAAATGAAATTATTTATTCCTGTAAAACTTTCAAGTATATTACGATGATGCGGGCTGATCCCTTGAATAATCAACATAGCAACAAGGAAATTCCTTGATCAATCCTAATAGTCAATATATTTGTGATCTCTGGTGCCCTAATACCTCTGGGGTTAAGGTTGTAGTTTGTCTACATTACAGTACGTTATAACTTTCAAGGGGAGTAAAGATTGAAAAGGTGCATAAGGAAAATATTTTTGAATGCTCTAAAAATTGTCTTGTGATGTTTAGTGACTCATGGCCATGGTAACCTGTGATTGGTTAATCATGGTCATCTGTGATTGGTCAACTTATGGCCCGTGATTGGTGTGATTCAGGCCAATATATGTCCAGTTGTGATTGGTTGATCATAGTCACCTGTGATTGATCAGCACATGTCCAGCAGTGATTGGTTAATCACAGGAACCTGTGATAGGTTAATCACAGTTAGGTTCCCTGTGATTGGTCAGCACATGTCTGCTGTGATTGGTTAATCATGAGCACCTGTGATTGGCCTGTATATGTCCAACTGTGATTGGTTAATCACAGTTAGGTTTCCTGTGATTGGTCAGCACATGTCTGCTGTGATTGGCTAACCGTGGTCCCGTTTGATTGGTTGGCAGGCGGTGAATGACGGGGAGCGGTTTATCCAGGACCTGACGCAGGACATCCAGCGACCAATCGTGTTCGATGCCATCATGAGAGTCCGGACTAGCACAGGTGAGAGCCTGGTCGCATTTCTTGTGTTCTTTGGTTTACACAACATAAAATCACAAAGTGGAATGGGCACTTGTCCAGATGGTCAAATCATTACCTTCATATTTACCAAATTAGACATAGGCTCATATTATGGAAGCTCAACTATGTTGGCAGTAATCATAGTACAATGCTAAACTTTCTTCCAACACAAAGGTATACATGGATCAAATTTTCAACAACCACTGTTGCCTTCTTTAGGATAAATAATGGCAGTGCAGACTGTGACCTGGCTTGTTGCTAACCCCCGATCCTTGGTCTCCCCCCAGGGTTCCGACCAGTTGACTTCCTGGGTAATTTCTACATGTCCAACACGACAGACGTGGAGCTGGCAGCCATGGACTGTGACAAGGCTGTCGCCGTGGACTTCAAACATGACGACAAGCTGAGCGAAGAGCTGGGAGCCTACATTCAGGTGAGGGGGTGGTCAGGGTGCTGTATTTCACGATGACAAGCTGAGCAAAGAGCTGGGAGCCTACATTCAGGTGGGGGGGGGGGGGGCAGGGTTCATCTCCAAGCAGATCCTACAGTAGCATAAGATAGTGTCAAAAGCTGCCAGAGGAGTGAAGCCGGCTTAGGAGTGTGTTTCGCTACATGGCAAATGGACACCTCTTGGCTGACTACAGTCCTTGGCCAGTTTGGTACTATCTTATGCCATTGTAGGATCTTCTTGGAGATTATGTGTGGGGACAGTGTTTTGCTGTTGGATCATGAGGAAAGCTATAGAGACAAGCTGAGCTGCTGACTGAGTTGGTCCAGTGTAGAACTGCCATTCAGCTTGACACACCAGCTTAGAGGACTCCTTGCTGTGCAGTTCTGTAATGTTCTACATGAATGTTCTGTTCTCCAGTGTGCGGTTCTGTACACCAGTGTGAGTGGACAGAGGCGGCTCAGAGTGCACAACTTGTCGCTGAACTGCTGCAGCACCATGGCAGACCTCTACAAGAGCTGTGAGATGGACGCCATCATGAACATCCTCTCCAAACAAGGTCGGTTTCCATGGCAACCCGTTGTCAGGGTTACAACATGACTTGTAGCTGAGAGAGAATCCAACATTTTCATGAATACTTTTTTCTAGAAAGCTCAAAATACTTGATCATGTTAATGCTAATAAGTCTTTCAACTTTTGAAAACAGATTTTGAATAGCTACCATTTCATGTTTAATTTACTAATAAATTCAATTAGCCAGGAAGTGTGATTTTCAATAGTTTTCAACATTTTGATAACTATTAAGTAGTAGTAACTGCCCAGGAGGTTTTACCCTGAATGTGTAGACCACAGAAAGAAAAGCCTTTTATGGGGCTTATTGTGGATCTAAGTAAACTCAACTCAACCCTGATGTTGTTTGTTCCCACTGCAGCGGTGCGATCCGTGGTGAACTCCACTCCCAAAGCCATCCGTGAGCAGCTGATGGCCCAGTGTGCCAACATCCTGGCTACCTACAGGAAAAACTGTGCAAGCCCCTCATCCGCTGGACAGGTGTGTATGTGTGTCTGTCTGCCTGTGTGCGTGTGTGTGTGTGTGTGTCCGTCTATCCGTTTGTGTGTCTGTGTGTGATAGAGATGTTGTCCCTCCCACAGTTGATCCTGCCGGAGTGTATGAAACTCCTCCCCCTGTACGTGAACTGTGTGTGTGTGTGTGTGTGTCCATGTGTGTCTGTGTCCGTGTGGTGTGTGTGTGTGTGTGGTGTGTGTGTGTGTGTGTGTGTGTGTGTGTGTGTGTCCCCGTGTGTGTATATGTATGTGTGTGCGTGTGTGTGTCTGTGTGTGATAGATACAGTATGTTTTCCCTCCCGTCTATGACAGCCATTATAACGTTTGTCTCCCCCACAGTTGATCCTTCCCGAGTGCATGAAGCGCCTCCCCCTGTACGTGAACTCTGTGTGTGTGTCTGTCCGTGTGTGTGTGTGAGTGTCCGTCTGTCCGTGTGTGTGATAGCCATTATAACGTTCCTCTCCCACAGTTGATCCTGCCCGAGTGCATGAAGCTCCTCCCCCTGTACGTGAACTGTGTGTGTGTGTCTGTCCGTGTGTGTGTATGTGTGTCTCTGTGTGTGTGTCTGTCCGTGTGTGTGTGTGTCTGTCTGTGTGTGTGTGTCTATAACAGCCATTATAACGATTGTCCCCCCCACAGTTGATCCTGCCCGAGTGCATGAAGCTCCTCCCCCTGTACGTGAACTGTGTACTGAAGAGCGACGCGCTGCAGGGCGGGGCCGAGACGTCCACCGACGACCGCGCCTGGCTCATGCACCTGCTCAACTCCATGGACATTAACTCTTCAGGGGCCTTCTTCTACCCGAGGTTACTCCCCCTGGTGAGTAGGCTTAGAACTGCAGTAATGTGCAAGTGTACTCCCCCTAGTGAATAGGCACAGTACTGCAGTAATGTTTTCTTTTCGGCAACTTTAGCAATTTTTCTCTCCCCTGTTGAGTACACATTGAACTGTTTGAACTGTAGTTACTGTAATGGTTTCATAATCATATCACTTATGGCAAAAGAGCTACAATACCACACAAATACATGCACGCACGCATGCACTCACAAATACAAACCTTAGATAGACTAGACCATGTGAAGGTAGACATTATGCATTTTCCTGCAAATGTTACATATCTCCCCCCCCCCCGCAGCACAACCTGAGTCCAGACAAGGACGACATTCACACCCGGCGATCAGATGTATTTTCTCACAAATGTTACATATTTCCCCCCACCCCCCGCAGCACAACCTGAGTCCAGACAAGGACGACGTTCCCACGGCGATCAGATGTATTTTCTCACAAACGTTACATATCTCCCCCCACCCCCCACAGCACAACCTGAGCCCAGACAAGGACGACGTTCCTACGGTGATCAGATGTATTTTCTCACAAATGTTACATATTTCCCCCACCCCCCGCAGCACAACCTGAGTCCAGACAAGGACGACGTTCCCACGGCGATCAGGTGTTCCATTGAGCGGCTGAAGGACAACGGGGTGTACCTGCTGGAGAACGGAGTCTCCATGTTCATGTGGATCGGCATGAACGTCGACCCGGAGTGGATACAGAGCGTCTTCGGCGTGCAGTCTGTCGCGCAGATCGACATCGACTCCGTAAGTTTGATTGTTTGTTTATTCTTTAAGTCTGCTACTATGCACTCTTGGGCTGTTTTAGGATGCCAGTATTCATTCATTCGTTCATTTATTCATTCAATCATCCATTTATTCATTCATTTATCCATCCATTCATTCATCCATCCATTCATTCATCCATCCATTCATCCATCCATTCATTCATTCATTCATTTATTCATTCATTCACTTTCGTTGGGAGTTAATCCAGGATGTCAGTGTTCAGGCTGCAAATCATTCATTCCTTCATTTTCTTACTCGTAGAAAAGTGCAGCCACACCAAAATGTATCAATGTTATGTGTGGCCATATTGTTACCTTTTATGTTAAAACAGATGCATTTTCCAGTAGCAGTTTGTAACTTTTCTGTAGTGTAGTCTTACATAGCATATTCTATAACACATGCTGCTGTATAACTCAATATTCTGAACTGTTATTTTCAAAAATATCTATTGTTCTTTACCCTGCACTTGAATCACTTTCATTCTGCATGTTTGCCCTGTTTCTGCACGTGGGCGTTTCCTTCTTTGGTTGTCATGGTAACATTTGTGGCTCTCTGTACACTCCCCACCATCTCCTTATTTGGACATGTGTCTGTGTGTTCTGATATCTTTGTCCCCCCCTTGCCTGAATGGAACAGCCCACCTTACTGGACAAAGAAGTAAGTCCCGTCTGTTTCCCTGCTTATTATTGTATGTCTTAAAGACTTCTTTTTTTGTTTGTTTGAAACTTTTTGTCTTAGAAACATCCTTCTGTGTCTTTCTTGTGTCTTTAAGCCTCCATTTCTCTTAGAGTTCACCACCCTAATCTCATCTTTACTTGTTGGCATAAAGTCTGTCACTGTTGTACTGAAACAGGTTACTACATATGTATGTTACCTACTTTTGTTGAGCGTTCCCCCAGAAGTGGTGATTAATTCAATACAGTACTTTGTACCTAATATTTATGTACACTCCATTTTCTCAAAATCTAAGCATAATAGTCTTAGGCTTCAACAGGCCTTTGATATGTGACAAAGTGCTGTAGTATTTGCCATTTCAAAGTTTGTTGTTTGTTTATGTTTTCCCTCCCTGTCCCCAGGGCACCCTGCTCAGCCTGGACAACCCGCTGTCCGCCCGCGTGCGCAACCTGGTGCAGCAAATACGCAGCCAGAGGAGCAGGTTTATGAAGGTCAGTAGAGGTCATGACCTTGGTTGCCAAGGCTTAGAACTGAAGAAAGCTGAAACATTTGTGTATTGGATATTGATTGACTTACCATTGTTTTGTTATAGTTGCAGTAACTCACTTAAATTTTCTTTCCATCAGCTTATTATTCAACAGCAGAGCAAATCGTTTGTGTTAATTGCAAAATGTCAAATGTTTCTAGCCTTTTTTTATCTCCAGCAATCCGTATAGCTTTCTGGCAGTGATAGCTATAAGATGGCAAGACAAGTTAGGAGACAGTGTTTTGTACTTAACACTATTTTATGATGCTGTCCGTTTGTTCATGCAGCTAACGATCGTGAGACAGTGGGCCCAGTTAGGAGATAATGTTTTGTAATGCTGTTTGTTTGTTTGTTTGTTTGTTTGTTCCCACAGCTAACGATCGTGAGACAGCGGGACAAGTTGGAGCCGTGGTTCCAGCACTTCCTGGTGGAGGACAAGGGTCTGTATGGGGGGGCATCGTACGTGGACTTCCTCTGCCACATGCACAAGGAGATCAGAAACCTCCTGAGCTGAGGCCGGACGTGACACAGGGAACGGGGACGGGAACTCAAGACATTGTGTACATTTATTCTTAAAGTCACCGCAACTACGTCTGGCCAGGTCAGCTTGCAGGAGCAGAAAACAGACCTTTTGGTTTTTGAATGATCTTAATTACTTTTTTCCAACAGCAATGTAATAAACAAAGCTTGTGTACAAAGTAGCAACATGAAAAACAGGAAAACAATTCACAGAAATTTGATATTTGAAATTGTTATGAAATTTTGCAGTAGGTTTGGAATTATCCTATTGATTCTTAAGTTGCGGCAAGTTGTATTGCCTCCCATCTTACCTTCCCTGGAAGGAGCGAAAACTTACAGTCTTAAAAAAGTGTGATTGCACCAGATTGAAATGTTCATTCCGCTGAAATCCTGAATAAATTGTGTCTTGGTGATGTGTACTGAATACAGCACATATCCCAGCATTTAGACACTTCAGTTCAGTGCAATGTAAGTCCAAACTGCCACAACAATGTGTGTCAAACACAAGGATGTTCAGCCTGGTGAATGGCTACAAATGTAGCAGTTCCACAAGCTGACATGGTCAGGCGTAGTACGGCCTGCTTATAGACATGTCCTGTCACTGGAAGGGGACTGGTTTTAGGGACGAGGATCGCCTCTGTAAGTTAAGTGTCGAAAGTGGAAGATAGAGTAAAATGTAAATGACACAGACACGAAATTCTAGTACTCATATTTTACATCGGAAACGATAAAAAATGCTCCATTCTGTCCGTATTCAATTGAACATGTAATATTAACTTTCACAATTGTTTAAATAACTTCTGTGTTATCAAGTGACTCCAATGATTATGCCCTGTCGTTAACTTAACTTTCAGAAGTTTTTCGAAAGTTGTCCATGATGAATTACTTTTACCGATAGTTATCATATTCTGCACATTCTGTAGGCCAGCTACTGGTACCACATCAACTATGCGCAGGGTAAAGGCTCTTTCCTTTAGAAATAAGTGACAGTCACAAATGGAGTAGGAGTTTATTATTACTACTTGAAGCCACACCAAGGTAATCAGTTGGTTCTTAATGCTGAACTGAAAAAAATTGGACACAGAGTCTGGGGGAAGTCTGTACCATGGTACACTCAGGTTCAGGGACAGGAATGTCGTCAAGTTTTCCTCCCTGCTTTCTGTTCTCATCTAGACAGCTTGGAAGTCAGAAAACCAAGGAAAGAAATTTGTGTGTCCTCGTGTGACTTTTCTACGATCTTCTGTTTTCTGGTTGCTGATTGGCTGCTAGGAATCACAAAACAAAGTTGTAGGCAATCAAATGTGCTACTACATTGTATATTTACTATAAGTTGAAATTCACCCCATTTAAACTTGATCAAAATAAAAGTCAACTTACTAAAACTCTCTTGTGCTGTTGTGACTATCCTTGCTCGCTCTGTACGTCTCCTACACCTTTTTCTTACCCTGACTCTGAAGATTAAGTAAAGATTTACCCATACATGTAAGTCAGAAGCTGCCCTCATGTGGAAAAGTTGTATTTTATTAAGCTGTCTTCTATGGGTATTTTCTTAGGGCCAAATCAATTCATTTTATTGGTTTGTGAACAGTTTGGAATAAATTTTGAAGTAGAGGAAGCGGTAAAGATGAAAACAGAATGTAGGGAAAACTAGAATTTAATGACATTCACTTCCCAAACCTCTCAACCATTTAGATACTCTCCCCTCAGGCTCTCATGTTGTTTTTCCTGTTCAACTTTATTTTCTATTTCTAAGAACCAGCAGATTTCCTTGGAATGGCCTCAGCTCACAGTTGCCAAGCTTGAAATGGAGAAAACTTGTCAAAAGGATTGGAACTAATCCATTTGTTTATAATATGTACCAATTTTACTTTTGCTTATAAAATGTCTGTCTGCAGGGCATTATGGGATACCAGCAAGGCATGCTGGGAAGGCCATCATGTGTAAATATGATCTGGCGATAATTTAGACGTCAGCATTTTGTGCTGATTCTGAATGAATTTCATTTAGTTAAGTTTCTGAAATGTTAATAATGTTAGCATTATCTGTGTAAACTATAATACTATAAACATTGTGCAAACATAATAGCTTTGCCTTATGTACAATAAGACAACTTGTTACTTGATTAAAATTGTTTTGATCTTGAACTGGTCGGAAATGAATTATGCAATCAATTGTGAGTTTTGTTGTTAATTTAAAAAATTCCTTTTTTTCCATTCTGTACAAGCTGAATCTGTAACTTAAGTTCACTTACTTTGTTGCAAGAAATCCTGGAAATAAACTGCTTTCTTATCAAATTTAGACACTGTACATGTATGACTATACAGGTTACAATTCAAAAGTGTGGACAAGAAAAATATTGTCAGAGGATGCAGTGCAAAATCCTACGTCATGCAGCCTTAACTTTTCATGGAAACCATACGCTTAATTTTTCTGAACAAGGCAACTATCGTTATTCGTAATGAAGGAAATAAAAAGGAATCACCACACATTTCTATTAGTTTCTTACAACAAATGATTCTATTGGTTCTACATTGTGTCCCAGATAGAGTATGTAGTTTCATGCAAATTAACTTGAATATACAAATTTCATGCACATAAATATTGTACACAGGAATTTTACATGGATTTAGCAAATAATAAAAAGTAAAGGTTCCATCTTCCCCGTACTGGTTAATTTTGTTCCCCATGTCATTGATGGCTGCAAGCTTTGCTAATTTATTTCTTACATCTCCCCATTGTAAGATACTGATGATGGATTTAGTGAATATGGTAGGTTCCAGTTACATGTACTTCACAAGTTTTTCTGGTACAGAAATTTTTTTCTTGATCAGAAAGAATCTTAACCATTGTCATCAGCCATTTTTCACAATTAAAGTAATAAACTGAATTCTGGTTCAGAAACAAGTTATTTATATCTGATCATCATATCAATGAGGGAACAGTATTTAGGGACATTAACATATATTTTGAAATTCTGCTGATGATGATGACAGCAATTCGAAACCACCATTTGTCGACTTTATGTCCCCATATACTAGTACACTTCTTAAAAGCAATGGATAAAGGTTACCCAGCGGATGAAGGTAAACTAGCATTAAAAGATTAAATGTTACATGTAGTCAACATTATCTCTACCCACATTGCAAACTTTGTTGTTGTGTGAAAGGATTAAGCATTTCTAGTCCATTTCTTATCCAACTTGTCACCGGTGACAACTTGTATCACTTAGTACCCTACTCTGCAAAGTTGGCTGTTCCATGCTGAGGAGTGCCTCCCTGTGTTCAGAAGTGCTGTGCCAGCCAGCGGAAGGCCTCCCCGTACCCCTGCTTCTCCTTCACACTGACCATGAACAGCTCCACGGCTCGCTGGCCCTCGGGAGGGGGCGCGGTCTCCTGTGGTGGGGAAAAGGTAACGGTACAAGTAGTCCATGATCCTGTCTATACAGGGCCAGAATCGCAAGAGGAGATGGGTAGACATGAGACAATGTCAAGGAAGATATTTGAACTTGCAAAAAGCCAACCCTATATGACAGGCAGCAATCAGACCTAAATGACATCCAACAACGTCCAACCCTTGCAAGACAGGGAACAATGGACGCTAAACCGGATAGTGAGTGTGAGTCCCATAGCCTTTATTTAAGTAGCATTGAGACCAGTCTTGTTCGCTTTAGTCCACTCCCAAAGACTGCTGGCCTTCAGGAGCAAACAAGGCTGGGCTCCAGGCTATTATTAAAACACATGGGGCTGCTATCCAACGTGTCTACAGCACAGTATTGGGAGGCAGATCCCATCCCTCTCCTTCCACCGACTTTTACCTCCCAAACCAAAGTTATGTACCCATTTTTAAGTTGTGTCAAGTGCCCAAGAGCACAAGACTGGTAGCATGACAGATTTGAACCCAGGACCTCTGGCTTCTGGGCTAAACACAGAACTAGTAGTCGACTCAAAAGTAGAGCAGGAAGAGAATAGACTGATCTCTTGCCAATGAAAGAAACATTCAACGAAGAAGAGAACGCGCTGAGATACATATCTGACAAAGTCTTGCATTTGTACATTTTTGCTTAGCATTTCTGAGTTTTGATGGATGTAGACATGCAAGGCTATAAGATCAGTCTAATAGTAATAGACTAGGTCAAGTTCAACCTTGCCAGTGATGACACAAAAGGCAACTCGACAAGAGGAAAAATAGAGTTAGCACCTTGCCGGTGGTGAGGCCGTGTAGTCCGAATGCAGTGCGAAGCTGGAACTCGCCGGCAGCCCGCGGGTCGTCGATCTTGTTCCCCAGGATCAGCAGGGGTGCTGCAGAGGTCAGCTCGTCCTTCAGCAGTCCCTGGGGCAAAGGTCAGAGGTCATTGCGTGTCATCACTCAATTAGAGTCAAATGAGTAACCAAAGAAAATCTGCCCAACTTTTGTCTGATCCATATTCCACCTCTAAGAAGGAAGTTACTTGCTTAAAGCCTCTTTTCAAAACCAGAATTCTGTCTTCACAATACTGTACAGTAACCAATTTACTTCATAGCCTCATATGATGACATCAGAAGCAGTTGTGAATGGGTCAGTTACATCACAAGTGCCTGATACTAATAAACAAGCAAAATAAAGTAGAAAAAATAGCTGATTTTGTGTGTGCAAAGGACAGGACAAATGAATAAGGTACTTGGTTAGCTCATGTATTTACATGTATACAAGTACATGCGGGTCGTTACAAGCCCTACCTGTAGTTCCTTTAGTGCCTCCTGGAACCTGCTCGTGTCGGTCACATCGATGATAAACACGACGGCGTCCACGGCCGGGAGGTACTCTCGCCACACACGGCGAGCTGGGAGGTAAATACACGTCAGGTCTTCATGAAATACATGTGGCAGTCAAATGAAAAAAATAAATCTTTGTGGAATTTTATATCCAACAATACTTTGTTATGATGTTATCATTGTCATTGTCTGACCATTACCTCCTCCCTCATAACCATAGCAGAAAGTGGCCTTTTGACCAATTTGATCTCCTATTCTCACAAATAACAACCTTGAAACAAACACAAACAGGTTTGGAGGATAAAGAAAACATAAAACATTGTATATCTTATGAGAAAGGTAAGACTGAGTCTTGACAGGTCTGACCTTGCTTGTGCCCCCCAAGGTCATGAGTCCTGATGGTCATGTCCGCAATTTGCAGCTCCTCACAGTGAGGCTGTCCGGTGGGGCAGGGCGTTGCCATGGTACCAAACTTGAGCCGGTTGAGAAGAGACGTCTTCCCAGCGTTATCCAGTCCGAGGAACACCAGCTTCCCTTTCTTCTGGTACAGACCTGGGCAGAAACAAGACAGTTCAGCGGTTCTATAAACACCAGCTTCCCTTTCTTCTGGTACAGACCTGGGCAGAAACAGGACAGTTCAGCGGTTCTATAAACACCAGCTTCCCTTTCTTCTGGTACAGACCTGGGCAGAAACAGGACAGTTCAGCGGTTCTATAAACACCAGCTTCCCTTTCTTCTGGTACAGACCTGGGCAGAAACAGGACAGTTCAGCGGTTCTATAAACACCAGCTTCCCTTTCTTCTGTACAGACCTGGGCAGAAACAAGACAGTTCAGCGGTTCTATAAACACCAGCTTCCCTTTCTTCTGGTACAGACCTGGGCAGAAACAAGACAGTTCAGTGGTTCTATAAACACTTCTCAACATCTTTCATCTACATGTAAGAATTACATTATAGAGAGGAAAATAAAAAACAAAAGCATGTGCAATCACACTTAATATAGAATACAAATAAAAGAACCTGGTACAAACCCAGAAAGGGACACACAAATGCTGTTAAAGAGAACAGACATGGGCAACAGATAGTGACCATATATGAGCTTCATACAGTCATCATTTATTTCAGTCTATAAAAAAAAAAACTTCAAAAAGAGGTTGAAAATCGAATCCAGAAAGTCCTGTCAAAAACTGGCAGAAAAATGTGTACTAGTATCTTTCATATTCTTACATACTAGAATACGGGTCAAAAACTGAACACAGCGAGTAAACTTACCCATATAACTCAGGGCAGCAGCCAGCCAATCCCACAGGAACATCTTAGCTTCAGGTGTGTGACGTCTTAAGACTTCATCCGTCTGCTTCTTGTTTTATCATAAGACACAGTCCAATGCCTGTGTGCCACATACGTCATGTATGTGGCACAAGCATATTTGCATGTGGCACAAACATATGGTATTTACCAAAATGTACAGGCTCTTACAGGTGTTTTCAAAACACCCGTTCTTTGAGTGGACTAATCCAATGCCAATGCAATTATTTAGCATGTCAGGACAATACCATTCTACAGTAGGGGTGATGACAGGTGATGTGGAAGGTCCAGCATACCTGGTTATGATGTGTCGCGATGACATCATCAGGGAGTTCCCTATTCAAATTTGGTCACCTCTGTGCTGATTGGTGGAAAAGCAGCCAATCAGAGACTGAAGAGTCACCAAACAGGTTAATGACAGGTTTTCCTCCAACTCAGCAGAACTGTGCTGGCAGCTAATTATAAGATTTTCTGTTGAAAGGCCCAGAGTAATTAGTTTACAGCTTGGAATGGTCCTTACTGGTGGGTGCCTGCATCAAGGTTTGGTTCACAATTCTTATATTCCATCTCTCTCTCTATATATATATATAAATATACCCATCAGTTTAGATCCCTGATGTAATGTTACATTTTTAAATGTACTGTAGTATGGGTAAAGAATCTGGCAATTTATAGTGAATCACCAACTCCAGACAGAATGGTTTAAACCATCGCACACCTGGGCATGCCCCTTCTCCTTTTTAAAAGGTGTGGTGGGTTCTTGAAGGTGTGTGAGGTGTGGTTCCCCTTAAACACAGGACCTCTATTTAACGTACGTCCTATCCAAGGGACGGTCCTAACCAAAGCTTGGTACCTATTTTCACTTTAGTTAAGTGAGGAAAGTCGTGTTAACAGCCTTTCCTAGGGGCACGTAATCGGTGACGCGGCAGGATTCGAACCCGGGACCTTTAGTTTCCAAACACGCTGCTGATTACACCACGCGATCCCATACTAAGGGTGGAAGGTTTATCGTACTATTCGTAGGTAAAAATCAACTGTGACTTGAGCTTAATGACGCCATTCACGAGTCTGGACCCTTGTGTGAGTTCCATGCCACTGATGGTTTTATTCTTTTCTGTGAAGGAAAAAGCGAAACAATCTCGCCGTGACCTTGGAGTTCCAAAATGAACGATCAGTTCACCTTGACCCCCTGGCACCCTCTACAGTCAATCATGGACCAAAAAAGGCTACGTTTGCACAGGTGATCGCTACAATGATTAAACAACAATAAATACTGAGCTTGGAAATGTAACAATCCATATAAGGGCTGCTGTTTCCCATCAGGCTTTGCAGCTGATGGGGTTTCCTTAGGTGACCTGTCAGGGGCATGGGTGTCAGACGGTTGCCTGGTTATTTACAATCATAACCATATATGGTATAAGCTTAATTTCGTCTTAGGGCCTACTTAATCACGTCATTAATTAAAAAGGAAACAGCTGTGAACTTTGAGAGCAACTTCTTACAAATCATGACAACTGACTGGAATAGGCACATTATCAAGTTACATGGCTCATTCTGATTGTGGTGAGCAAATAAAAAAAAAATACCCACAGATTGGAATTATTGTGACATTCTATTTTCCTCATGAAATGTGATTAATTATTAAATCAAAACACTTTTAATAACTTCTACAGTTAACAAAAAGATGGAACACTTCCCTTCACCGATTAGCCACTGTTTTGTGCAAGTCATATACAGCATAGTTCAAACATCAATCATGCTGGGTTACCATGGTAACCTTAGATACTTGCAGCTGATTGGTCAAAAATCATGTGACCTGCTGTTTAAACTATAGTAAAATGTTGACTTGTTTTCCAACCAATCAACACACTACAGAAAAACTAGAGGAAACCTTTAAGGTAAAATACTTTGATGTCTTTTCTCCTACATTTGTTTCACAGGCCTTGTGGAAATCCATTTATTTCCATCACGTTTGGGGTTCATAAAGAAGCTTGTCCACCTTTCTGTAATTTCTACATTAATTTATTAGAAAGAAAAACCTGAGGGATTAACGATAACAAGTTTAACCAATTGCTCTTTACAATACAATGCTTCTGGATGAATCATAGTCTAATAATTTTCCCTTTATACATAACCACAAAATAAGGAGGTTCACAGTTTCAAGTGCACATGCACAGTGAGATGCATTCTGGGTAATATGTCAAAGTTGAACGCCCCTGACATATAAACAAATCTCATCAAGCATGGTCTAGACAAGAACTGTTCACATGTTAGGGGCGTTCACCTTTGACATATTACCCACAGTGCACCTTGCTGTGCATGCACATTTGGAACCATGACCCAGCTTATAGCACTACCCTGGCTCTACGCTGCCTGATCAGTTCGGGCTACAATTGGGGGTAATCGAAACGCTGCTCACGCACTTGGTACAAAAATTGCAACTCTGGAACATAGGCCGGCCTTACCACAATAACATCTGTCTGGAGTAAGCTGTGAGGGTAAGGTTGAGTACAAACCTACTCTAGCAGTTATAACAAGTACGTATCACACAGGTCAGCAGAAATGTGAAATCTCTACAATAACAAATATCTCTTATTGACCACAGAAATAAAGATACAAAAGGGAGTGTGCTCAAATAACATGTGTAACTTGGCCCCAGCCAAAAGGAGCTTTCTCAGATAAACCAGACCAGTTTGAAATACAGTTTAAGTTCTAGTACAAACTGGTACATACACATGTGACAATATCTGACCACAGTTCAGCCGGTCCTTAACACTGTAACTGTAACTACCTGGGTTTGTGGAGTTTTGCTTATAGATAATAGATGTAACATCTAAAACAATAAGCAGACATCATCACATCCTACAAAGTTGATAGAGATGTCTTTTTGTGCATATTTGATCAGGAGCTGAGCCTGGATACAACTTTATATTACAAGTTTACACAAATTTAAGCGGAGAGAGATACAAACTTTTCAGGTCAGAAGTTCCCATATGTAACATGTTCTGCAGTGCTTATCCTTAGAGCTACATTATACTAATGTTAACTCTATAGTAGGTAAGGGGGAGGGGGGCAGACATGAACCCAGCTTACTCCAGACAGACACTTTATATGGAGGCAGTCACGCTGGTCAGCTCTCGCTTTTTTATTTTTCATATTTGGATTCATTTTTCTACAAATTCTGAGAGTCTGGGTGAGAAAAAGACCTGCCCAGCGGTACCGTCACAGAGCCACAGAAAACACTTATTTGCATACCTTTTTCAGGGGAGGAATGTCAGTGTTTTGATCCTTAGGGATCATCTCATCACATCTGTGTTGTCTCAGAACAGAAATCTGATTCTTAGCAAACCCATAGTTTGCTTATGCTAAATGGGATTACGTGTACGTGATGTACAATATCATGAGATGATCCCCAAACATCTTCCTCCCTTCACTGCTTCCTGACCACCCCTACTTTAGAAATGGACTGCTCCACATTAGATAACTGATGAAAACTAAATGAAAATCATGTATTCAACCCTCCCCTGCCATCCTGTGCTGTAACTAACACACACGACGTGCATGGACGCACCCCTTGGCAGAGAGAGGGTTAAAACCGGGGAAGCAGGAAGCAGTGACCTGGCCTGACCCTTGTCCTGGAGTCACATGACTTCTGGGCGCGCTCACTAGATGTACTGTGCCAGCCAGCGGAAGCCCTCCCCGTAACCTTGCCTCTTCAGTACACTGCACATAAACAACTCCACAGGCCGTGTGTTCAATTCATGGAGCGGCACGGTGCCCTGGAAACAACACACAAATGCTCACTTGTATGGCTGTATCACAACAATGCATGTTGAGAAAATTAAACCAAAAAAACAAAGACAAAATTTTGCCAAAAAGCAGTTACTCAAGCAACTGGATATGATTTTGGAAACATATCCAGTTGCTTGAATAACTTCTTTTTGGCATATCTTCTTTCCTGGATGTCTAACCTTCATTGACGTAGAGAGATAAATTAAAGAAAAATAGACAGGTAACATTAGCATGCAAAATACATAATAGTGTAGCCAAACAAATTACTGCTCTGTCTATTCTTACTTAAACATATACATGTACATGGTGACCAGCCTCTGTAGCCCTGTCCTGCCATTTGCTACATCATGTAATCTAACACCACAGGGTGTAAGCTACATTACCATTAACCATTTTAATGGCTCTCTGGTTCAGGTCATCAACTATATTATTTGTCTGGAACATAAGAAGAAAAAGAAACAGAGCGAAAACAACTTGATTCCCTTCCGTGAAGGTAAACATAATGAGTACAAATGTTGCCCCACCTTTCCGGTGGTCTGTCCGTGCAAGCCGAACCACTGCCTGAGTTCCTCCTCG
This sequence comes from Branchiostoma floridae x Branchiostoma belcheri, assembly GCA_019207045.1. NCBI lineage: Eukaryota > Metazoa > Chordata > Leptocardii > Amphioxiformes > Branchiostomatidae > Branchiostoma > Branchiostoma floridae x Branchiostoma belcheri. Next base: position 3,545,559 of record CM033024.1, read on the forward strand.
CTCGCCGCGCCCGGTTTGTCGATCTTGTTCCCCAGAATCAGAACCGGCGCGTTCGCGATCTGTTCATCTGTTAGAAGACTCTGCAGGGAACACAACGCCGGGTTGGTTAGTGAAGAAACTAACATTACATCAGGTTTATTCAAGTTTTAACCTTTAAAATATCATGTCAGTTTTCTTATCCAGTATACCACACAGTTTCAAATTTGAGTCAACAGTATCTATAATTGTCTTTGGTACTTCTAAAAAATGTTCATGGCATCTAAATATCACCATGAATTGTTTACAACAATTCTCTTTCAAGAAAAGTCACCCAAACATTTCTCTGAGCCTTGATTCATACATGAAAAACTCTTTTTTACTAACATCTAGGTCCTCTTTGGTATTTGTCAACAACAAAAAAAAAACATTCATGACAACTAAAATTCACCATGAATTGCTTATTTACAACAAAAATCTCTTTCATGAAAAGGTATCCAACTTTTCTTTGTTAGTATGAATCTTCAGGTTGATTCATTCATGAAAAACTCAAATGTTACTCACATCCAGTTCCTCCTTGCCTTCCTTATACCTGGACCTGTCGGCAGCGTCGATAAGAAACACGACCCCGTTGATCGCTGGGAGGTAATCTTTCCACACACGCCGCGCTGGAAATGGGAAGGACACAATCGTTAGTCTGGACGTGGGGTCTGAAGGTTTTCTTGTGGTTCAGAACAAATACTACTAAACTACAACACTTAGAAATGGTGTTAGGACAGTATAGAACCATACGGGAGAACTAATACTACAGTATAATAGAACAAACTGCAATACTTTACCATAGAACCACTGTTGATATTGTAGAACAAAACAGAACCACACTAGAATAAAACAGAAATACTACAGAATAGATGGATAGATATTGTAGAACAAAACAGAACCACATTAGAAAACAATACTATAATAAAACTGATCTAGATTCCACAAAGCCCTAAAACACTGTGACTTCACTAGAACATTAAACCTTTAAACTGTTCAGGTCCCATTCTAAACTATGACATACAGTTGGGTCAGATTGTCTAGAACTGTAGCCTTGCTATAATGTTGCTAGGTAACCTGTTCCCATGGCGACGTACCCTGTGCGTGACCCCCGAGGTCAAAGGTCGTGAAGCGCATGCCTCCCATCTCGAGTTCCTCGGAGGTGGGGTGTAACGTCGGCACGTGCTGCGCCATTCTGTCGTCCTTCAGCATGTGCAGCAAGGTCGTCTTCCCAGCGTTGTCCAAACCCAGGAACACCAGCTTCCCAGACTTTTTCCGCAGACCTGCCAACGTTAGGGACCATCCATGAGTTTATAATACACAAGTTACACACATTGTCCAAACCCAGGAACACCAGCTTCCCAGACTTTTTCCGCAGACCTGCCAACGTTAGGAAACCTCCATGAGTTTATAATACACAAGTTACACACATTGTCCAAACCCAGGAACACCAGCTTCCCAGACTTTTTCTGCAGACCTGGTATTGTTAGGAAACCTCCATGAGTTTAGAGTATACAAGCTAATAAGATACACATTGTTGCTTAAGCACATTATAATATATACACAAATGTCTGTTGCCTTTTTTTTTAACCTTTTCCACAGCTCCAAGAATGTAGCTCAAGGGATCACTCAAAAACACCATCAAACACACGCACACTGACGTAAACACACACACTCGTACACACATGCCGCACGCGTACACACACGTACACGTGTTCACCATGATAACAGTTGTCTTACCTAAATAGTGCAGCATCCCAGCGAACCAGTCCCACAGAAACATGTTTGTGTTTGTCTAAGTACACTACCACCAAACCTGCAGGTAAACAACAACAACAACACAAGGTTAGAGATCATCTCAAGGTCCTGCCTGTAGCTGTTTTTACTTGGGCATGAAACGAGGGCAAAAGCTGCGTAACACATAAACCGTAATTGAGATACTTTTTCTGCAGAATGCTTCAGCAGATTGCAGATTGCATGTGGGTATTCTAAGCCTTGAATGCAGGAAAATGTCATCTAACTTATAGTTATAGCACAGTTAGAAGGCTGCATCTAAATACATCCTTGATCTAATTGATAGTTCAGAAAGCTGTTGTTGTACCAGCGGAACCACTGCCAGTCTGTCATGAAACCAAAGGTCAGGGATGTGAGGTGTTTATGTTTCATCACATGTTATACAAACACAATGGTTCTAGCGTACACACTAGCCTGTGTAACAATGGGAATGTTGGGACAAATTATGACAACTGTTGAAATAACAGCTAGCAGCTGGGGTTTGATGGGGAAGGGGGAGTCATAACAACAGACTATACCATTATTAGACTTTAGGATGTGTGAAACAAGTACCCAGGAGCCACACCCTACTCACAACACAAACAACTCATTTTCTCCCATCCCCGACCTTAATTTTCTTAGTCCTTTAGTCCACAACATCAGTGAAATGAGGTCAGCCCATGCCTGTACAATGAGTTCTACTGTTGGACAGGTCAGAAGTGGGCCTGCTTCATGTACAGGGCTTGTTTACTCAGACAGTGCTTATGCTAACTGGGGCACCATACTCTGATATAACATGTCTGAAGGCACAGTTCTACAGGGGTCCATCCTGGTGTGAGTGGATCAAACCTTACACTTACAGTCCAGTCTTACATGTAGCCTGTACCTACTGTACAAAACTGGTGTGTTATACCTAAAAGCTGTTTACTGGTTAAGCCAAACAACAAAAAATGGGTTCTTACTTGGCTAGGAATGAAGTCAATGTTATGTATCATAAAGTATACAGTAAATACCAGCATCTAGCCCAAAGTTACTATTCAAGGGAACCATTTTAGTATGATACAGTTGTTTTGTTTTTGTTGTCTAGATTCCCACTTTTACTGAGGACAGGACTCCTGCTACTGTTTTTGAGTTTATCTATGAAGAGTACTATTACATATTTATTATTACCTTTGCCAGAATGGCTAAGGTTATGTTTTGGGCTTGTGAGTCTGTGTGTGTGTGTGTCTGTTAACAGCATAACTCGAGAAGCCTTGGATGTATCCCAATAATATTTGGTAGGTGGGTAGGGGTCGGGAAAACGAAGGTCAAGTTCGATAATGGGCCCCCTAGCGGCTTGCTAAGGTACTGCAGCAGAACATCAATTTTTGATATCTCGTGTTCTGGACATGCTGTGATCATGATTTTTAAGTGGTAGATAGCCCTTGAGGCAGAGAGTAAGTGCTGTGAGTTTGGGCCCCCTAGCGGCTTTTTTGGAACTGCAGGCGCCGGTTTCCTTTCAAACTTTGGATGAGAATAACTCTACAACGTATTGACGGATCGTCATGATTTTTGGTATGTAGATAGAATGAGTGATGACTTACATAATGTATACTAATTATGCAAATCAGCAGCTAATTTGCATAATTAATGAGGAAAAATTATAAATCCACTACATTCCATGATAGGACTTTCAAACTTGTCACATATGTAGCTGGGAAGGAGAGAAATGTCGACAGATATCAATTATGCAAATGATGGCCTCATTTGCATAATTAATGAGAAAATATGAACATGTTGATGGATCATCATGTTTTTTTGTATGTAGGTAGCGTAAGTGAAGACCTACATAATGAGATAACAATTATGCAAATCAACAGCTAATTTGCATAATTAATGAGGATATCTTATAAATTCACTACATCCCATGATAGGGCTTTAAAACTTGTCAGATATGTAGCTGAGAAAGAGAGAAATGTCAATACATATTTATCATGCAAATGATGATCTCATTTGCATAATTAATGAGAAAATATTAACGTGTTGACGGATCGTCATGATTTTCGGCATGTAGATAGCCTAAATGAAGACTTATATAATGTGATACTTATTATGCAAGTTAACAGCTAATTTGCATAATTGATTAGGAAAAGTTCATAAATCCACTGCATTCCATTATAGTACTTTCATCAAAGTTGTCACATATGTAACTGAGAAAGAGGGAAGAGAGTAAGAGGTGTATTTAAAGACTTTGAAAGAGAATAAGTCAAGAATGGATCAAAGGATCATCATGATTTTTGGTATGCTGATAGCTTAAGTAATGCTTGATACAATTTGATATCAATTGATTGTAAATTGGGATCTAATTTGCATAATAAATGCCAAAATTTTATAAACCAACTCCAAGCATTTAATTATAAAGAAAATGAAATTTGGCTGTTTGGCCCCAAAGTTATATTGGTTCCAGAAGTAGGCCAAACAAAGAATGGACTTTATTTCCAGCTCCTTCAGTGGAAACATGAAACTGTCACTGGTACTTGGAACTCAAGTTTCTTTTCTCTCTCTCTCTCTCTCTCTCTTTACCAGTAATGCAGCAAGGGAAGTGGTTTGGGCATGAATGGAATAACGAACTTTTCAGTGGAGAATCCACAGATTTATGGTACATGTAGTTACCCTAGAGGAAGGGCCATGTTGCTTGTGAAAAGTATATCATGTTTAGTGGTTCACTGTTATGATTTATATGACTTACCATAACAAAGAAGGCAAATCAGATTATGGGACTGGTATGGAGAACATTTGAGTTTATGGACAAATGTATGTTTTTAACCCTGTACAAGTCTATCATCCGTCCTCATCTAGAGTATGGAGCAAGTGTATGGTCTCCTCACCTATGGTCATTGGCAATAGAAATTGAGAAAGTGCAAAAAAGGGCAACCAAAAGAGTACCGGGTCTGGCGGATCTACCCTACCCAGAGAGGCTTAGGAGTCTTCACCTACCCACATTGGTATATAGAAGACTAAGAGGCGACTTAATAAACACCTTCAAATACACGAAAGGACTATACGATACTCCATGTTTAGTCCACTTGTCTGTAGAAACAAGAACAAGAGGTCACCAGTTGAAACTAAAACGATCCTTGGCGAAAACAAATACACGGCTATACTCCTATACAAATCGGATTGTCAGCTGGTGGAACAATCTCCCAGAGGAAGTAGTGATGGCACCAACTGTGAATGGTTTTAAAGCAAGATTCGACAAACATATGAAAGACCATCCTGTCGTATACAACCACAGGGCACTGGACCATCCCTTACGTCCGAAAATGTCAGTATCCTGAGTATTCCGAATTGAAGAGCAGGCCAAACTGGAGTGGATACTCCTACCGGACTGAAAAACTCTACTCTACTCTACTCTACTCATGCCCAGCCATGATGGTTGACCATTTAGATTGGCCCTATTCAAGTACCCTATACTAATTACTATACATTAACATCATTGTTTTGATGAATTTCCAATCCACATGATAGTCCTCATAACACTGGGTTAATCTGGTACTACTAATCACCTGTGAAACAAGGACAGCTGTATTGCCCAAACCTGTTCACACCTGAGTATAGATCACCTGACAGGTGAGAACTGTACTTTGCCCAGGTAACCTCACCTGTTAGCATACACACCACTCAGGTGAGGGTAGAACACCTTACAACCAGTATTTCTACAAAAACACTGGATACAACTAAAGCCATGAGGTTATGTACGCTTCTGATGCATTTGGTTTGTAAATTTCAGTCTAAACAAAATAACATCACATATTTAAAGGTATACAAAATATATACCTGTCTTTCTATTTTACAGTAAATCTGAATAGGAAGGTGATACATTGGAAAGTAACAGGCACGACGTAGATTAAAAACTGAACCCCTGGAAGTAAATGATAATCATGATCTAAGTTGAGAACTTGAGGGTGAAAAAAACAAATTATCAGGAGTGGTTTTGAAACTTGAGTCGAGGGTAGGATTCTGGGATCCATCGAAACCAGTCCTTTTGGACTCCCCAAGACAGCTAAATTACTAGCATAACTGGCCTATAGAAACAATTTAATATATGTTTAAATCGTTTTAATTTCAAGACGCAGCAAGACCGACAGGAACTAAGGAAAAATGCCTCCTGATTCAAAACCAGTTGCAACGTATCAAATCCACCCCGAACTGACACGTAGAGTTTACCTTCAATTACGAGTCATTTCACTCATCGATTAGGTTTCTGACAGCGTCTAGACCACCAATAATCGAATGGGCACCCCTTACCCTAAAATGTTGGTCCTTTTTCTCGTCCGAAAGAAGATTTGTAAGCCGAATTCTTCAGACTTCCTCCCTTGTCATGTCATTCCGTCCCAGACGAAAAATGGCTGCCCCCAGGTCCACCCGGTATTACGTCATCAGCCACAAGTACCGTTCTGACATGAAAGCTTGCCTGCCATTGGCCGAAACAGGTTGCTACGATTTTGAAAGAATTTTGCCATCAATCACACACAACTTTTGTATCTCCGATTCCAACACATCTGTACTCTATATTAACATTTTGAGCATCAATGACATGGAAAAATATCTGTAATTATTTATTGATTTCACAAAACCGAGAGAGAGCAAGATACCCTTCGTCCAATCACATCGCAGGTACCAATGCCTTTCTGATTTCCGTTTTGTCCTGTAGGTCCGCGGGGTGGATTGTGGGATTGCCACGTTGTGTTCCTGCCCTTTGACCTGTGCCCTAGCGGTCGGTGACCCCACAGGAAATACATGTGTCCAAACTTTCCCAAGTTTCTCGACAATGAAAAGTTTTCTTCTGCTCACTCACGGGGATTTGGGCAGCAGGAATAGATGAGATACTACAACTAACCAAAGAAAATGAAGGCCCTCCTACCTTGCTGATACTACTCTACTCCTTTCCACAATTTCTTCTCCCTTTGATTTTTATTTCATTGATTGATTTCGTTATAGTATCTATCCTTTTTTTTTCAGGAAAGGAACTGAAATGAAATGAAATGCAATTTTTACAGCTACGTTGTTGTTTATTGTTATTGTGTCGTTTCTATGTATGCGCATGTGCCCAGGATTGCCTGAAAAACAGGTCTAGGCTGACCTGAGATGTATTGTTCCTGGTATTATAAATAAATAAAGTAAAACTGAAAGTGAAATGAATAGATTAAATGAATTCAATCTTCAGGGAGGTTCCGTCGAGAACTTCCTTATTTATTTCCCTTTCATTCATTCATCCATTGACTTTGGTTTGGGTAGAGAGAGACTAGGTAGTGTCAAGACGTCATTAATATATTAATTTATCTATCAAAGGTTAACGTCCTTGGTTGAGTCAAGGACAAATGAAGGTTAAATTACTAGTATTTTAAACCTCCATGGTAGAGCTTTATACTAAGAGTAGAGTGGAATAGAGACAGGTAGGAATCCCCATTCGCGTGGCACCCCGCCATGAACTTTAACCCGCGGAACTGGCTCCCGCGTTTCATACGTGTCGCTCCTCTATTTGAGGATTTTAGCGATCTTCATTCACGAGTTCCAGACATATTGATCATCCACTATTTATTTTTATTTACACGAAAGCGGAAGCCAGGCGCATTGTGGGTACTGCCACGTCGAACGTCTCGGTGAAGTACGCACGCGCGAGTCTTGCACTTCCGGATAATTTGCATATTTGGGTTTCCCCGAGCCCAAAACGTCCCAGGGTGGAACCTAAAAACCCTGGATTTTATCAAAAACTGTTCATCTCACGGCCAACTTCTGCACCTCGGACGTAACCAGGGAAACTTTCCTGCGGTTTGTTGTCGGAAGCAGTGCCACAGGAGCCACCATGGCCGATCCACAGGCGCCTTTCCGGACGGGAGTCGCGCCTCCCCCACCCGCAGCCCAGCTGCAAAATGGCCCCAGTACCAACGTGGGCAAACCCGTGCCAGGTTTGTGCGATACTCGGCTTGTTTCTCGTGGTTTAACGGAATGGGATGGTTTTCTGTTCCTAACAGCTGTTACACGGATACGTTATCAGTCCATGACGATGCCTGTATGTTTCCGGTTGCGTCAAAAACCAGACTAAGACCCGAGAAAAGTTCGCCAACCTTACCCGTTATCACAGCTTCTATCTCTGACGAAATCGAACCTGTGACAAACATGACTCATTATTAAACGATTCCCTCGTTTTCTCCTCAGTTCCATCACTTTCACTTTAATTATTTCTAGTCAGAACGTCTTCTAGATGTGATATGTCCACACGGTCAGTCAGAATAAGTCCATAAGATACGCGAGTAAACTGCAAAACAGGACAAGGACGTTTTTGGAAGAGTTAAGGTGGGGAGGGGGGCGACAGTAGACATCTGTCAGGTGCAGGCGTGTATACGTGCGCAGGTGGTGTTTCAGGTGTGTTACAGGTGCACTCTACACATCTGTACTGTCAGAACAGAGACAGAGATGCTACCTGTAGTGTAACGTCTGTATATTGTGATATATGAGTTTGATAAACCACAATAATGATGGTATGTGTGTGATATACTGTTATGCGGGTCAGTAGTTGTAACCCAGCCCTGACGTGTCCGGGTTGTGTCTGTCACATCTACATTCCTGAAGTTAACCCAGTTGGACAGGACAGGACTCAGGTTTAGTGTCTGTTGGTGTTGCCTTTTGGCCAACTGCCAGTGTTACTCATTTGTGTTTTATCTTAGTTGTCCATAACAGACTGTTTAGTTATTTTATCATAAGTTGCATCATTTTGTAACATGTTTGTTTGTTTTTGCCTTTTCCCGTGTGAGAAGCACTTTCTGATTTCTACCAGACAGTATTGAATGATTAGCAGCTAAGACAAATCAGTGATTTTTTCCCTTAAATAGAGAAGAAAGTGAATCCTGAAGGATTGAAATCCACACTGCTGAAAGAGAACAAAGGGGAATAATCCCCAGATTAGCATGACTGAGACCCCTGTTCTGTAGTCACAATCTGGGTTGTTGTTGCTCCCTAGGGAAGGTCCAGGTGGGCTAAGTTTCTCATCCAACTGATTTTTGAAATCATGTTCTTTCATTTTCTAGAGTTACTCAAGCACAAGTTACACTACCAAGACCTGTGTTGGTAATGTAGCAGAAGGGGCAAAAATGTGTTGAGCACACTAGTAGCAGGACAATCCCACATACAGGAATTACATTGAAACATTGTGCTACCATTTAATAGTTTTGTTGTTTTTTTGCATCATCTTACAATACCATACTCAGTCTCAGAATTACTTCAAGTTACATGAGGAGTTTGGGTTAGGGCTGACGGGATCATGGACATCCTGTCAATAGTTCCAACAAAATTGTTATTGACAGGAATAATGCAAAAGTTATGGCGACCTTTCCCGCCCTCGGGTGAAACGGAGTTAAGTAAACCGTGTTGTATTCTATTTATACGTCAGGCTCAGGACTGGTGTTTCTTGGTTATAGTTTATAATAAGATTTTAGTATACTAACTCAGTCCTAACCATACCAATACATTACATACCATAATAGTGTAGATAGATAAAAAGTTAACTGTTCTTAACAGTCCAAACTAAGACTGATTGTTTCGCCCCCTTCTACAGGCCCCCCCATGCCAGGTCAGCAGATGGTACCTCCCGCCGGAGCAGGCCCCCCTCCCCCTGGACACACCTACGGAACCATACCCTACGGACCGGGACCCTACCAAGGCGCCGGGCCCCCCTCCAGCAAACCGCTACCCCCTCCGCCTGCTAGTGGGGGGTACACGAACATGTACGGCCAGCAGGGGGGTGCTGGCCCCCCTCCCTCGTCATTGCACAACTCCGGACCCCCCTTGAATCAGAGAAATTTTACTAGTTCATACGGACCGTCTAGTTCAGGGGGTATGCCCCCACCCCCCTCTAGTGGACAGTACACTTCCCCCCCTGGGGGTAGGGGTGGTGTAGGACCACCCCCAAGCGGACCGATGCCAAACGGACAGACATATGGACAACCCCCCACATCCAGGCCAGGAATGGTACCTCCCCATAGTGCTGGATACCAGCCCGGAATGCCACACTCGAGCAGACAGGGGGGAGTACCCCCTCCAACCTCGTCAATGGGACAGCCACCCTCTAACATGAGGCCCCCACCCCCCTCCTCAATGGCACCACCCCCAGCATCAATGGGGCCTCCCCCAATATCAGTAGCCCCTCCCCCTTCATCAACTGGACCACCCCCATCTTCAATGGCACCTCCCAGGTCAATGGGACAACCCTACTCCAGTCAGGCCCCCCCTCCAGCAAATTCAACTATCCCGCCTCACACATCCTTTAGCAGCCAGCCGAACCAGACTGTACCATCCAGCAGGGGTGGACAGGGTGGCGTCCCTCCCCCTCCCCTACCCAGACAGACCTACACCCCCCAGCAGAGGCCCGCCGGACCTCCCCTCGCAGGTCAGCAGTATGGACCGCCCCAGGGTCTGGCCCCCCCACCCACGGGTCCGAGGCAGCCTGGGCCCCCAACAGGTGAGATCCAGTACTCCTATGTACACTCAGATTAATCTGCCGCAGATTTTGTTTATTTCTGTACTGTTACATCATGTGTCCATCCTATGGCTGCATGTGCCATGTACAGAACAATGTATCAAAATGTTCATTTGGTTGTACATGTTTTGTACTCACCCCAAACTCTTGTACCATGTCTGCCTATATGGTAGTATGTACAATCTCCATATCATCCCCACACATTTGTTTACTTTCATATGTCATCATTTATTTAAAGATTATACTGTATCGTCCAGATTCTACCAGGTTTAAGATTCAGCAAGCCCTTTTGCAGAATGAAGACATGTAGATATACTATAATGATATCTATGTCCTGTGGGTATTTCTAGATCTTGATGTAGAAATTAGGAAGGTTTATTGGTTGAAGGAGTTCTAGTTCCACTAAGCTAAGAGGGATTTTCTAAGACAGGTGATTACATATATATATAGTACATTTGGCCTAACATTTGGCCTAAAGAGGCTCATAGGAAACTGTTCTCTTTCTGCATAGAGACAGGCTTTGCTGCTTCAGGCTTCAGAAAGGGACTAAATCTTTGAATGTTGATGAAACCTGACAATGATAGTTAATACAGAGAAAGAAAATTAGATGATGTACTATTCAAATACAATTCAATCTCTACAACTGGATAAAAACGGATATTTACTTCCGGACGTTTCGAGTGAATCCATCCATCACTCTTCTTCAGCGTCACTAGAGTGATGGATGTCACTCGAAACGTCCGGAAGTAAATATCCGTTTTTTATCCAGTTGTAGAGATGGAATTGTATTTGAATACAGCTTACCTGGATGTCTAACCTTCATAAACGCAGATGATGTACTGTTGCTACTGCATGAGTCTAAACCTGCCCCTGCTTTGCATGCAGCTACCGTGGCCCCGCTAACCCAGGCAAACACCCACCTCACCCCATATTACCAACCCACGGGTCACGGGGACACACCCGGGTCCTCAGGTAGGTGCAGGGACGCTAGGCTGGGTTTTACGTGGGTTAGATAAGGCTGGGTTTTACGTGGGTCTATCTCAGTCTCTCCTGGACTTTCCTAGGCTATGTTTTTAATCTTTCTTGGGTTGCTTTGGTTAGGTATGATATCGGCACTGTTTGTCGCATTGATTTTGTAAAGAATTTCCCATTATGATATGTACTCAATATTATGGTTATGAAGCACAGTCTTATGGTTTGGAAACAACCTAACATTTCATCCTACACCCTGTGTGTGAAATACTTGTCTGCTTTACCTGTTTTTCCATGGCCACCCTCCTTCTCTCTTTAGTGGAAATCTTTGTACTTCTCTGTCTCTTACTGGTGCTTTGCATTCTATAGTGTGCAATGTTTAAAAAGATTCACTTTCTACTCTTTATCTAAAGTAATGATGCATGGGAATACAGAAGTAGAGAGATGCAAATGAGCTGAGTTCCTGGACAAACTTAACTTGTAAACTATCATAATGTCTGTGTCTGTTTAATAGAATATTGGTATAAAGTGTAGAGAAAATGTGACATGATATGTTACTGGTTAAAATATGAAGTTGCCATCAACACCTCCAAATTCCAACTGCCCACGGTTGTGACTTTGTTTTGCTAACCCTGTTCTTGACCTTGACCCTTCACAGGTCCGCCCTCTGCAAGGTCGTCCAGCGCGCCCTCCCCCATCCCTACTCAGAACTTTGACGCCATCGAGGGAGGCGGAGTCATGACGTCCTTCCCCGGTAAGGAATGGTACAGCCCGGGCTGTGCCATCCTTGGCACGGGGTGCAGCTGACCTGTGTTTATGTTTACTTTAACACTTTTAAAGATATTTTGAAAACTTGTTCATTAATGGAGGATTATGTAGTAGAACTAGATGCACTTCAGTTCCCATGTGTAAGTCAAGTCAAGTCAGAGCCTTAACAGAGTGTTGTTATTTTGTAGGACCCCCCGGCCCCCAGATGGGCCCTCCCAGCGGTGCGCCCACCAGCCAGGCAGGGAGGAGACAGTACGCACAAGACGTGAGTGTGTCTTCAGGTTAGGTGTTACACACAAGATGTGAGTTTGTGGTCAGAGATTTTTTCACAGAATCTTCAGGTTAGGTGTTACACAGGAAATGGACATGTTTAAAAAGCTCATGTTGCGATAAGGTAGGAACAACAACTTGGGAATCCACAGAAGGTTTTGCAAGATTGCTTGTAGAATCTCTGCCAGTGTGCTATTTTACAGATAGCTGGGGAAAAGGTTTTAATTAATTTGTTCCATTTGTTTTAAATTTGCAATGGAATCTACTCTAGTACAGTAGTAATACATTTGAAATGCTCATTCGTGCTGGCATGAATTTGTTGTAAAAAGGTCACCATGAAAAAAAGTACCATCGCCAACATTTGAAGATTGACAGTACCTGCAGCACATGAATTGTAACTGTGTATACAGATGCTTCGACAGATAATTGTTTGTTGCACGTTTCATGAAGGCTTCACTTTCTGTTTCCCCAGCAGTCAGTACTGTATGAAGCGTAACATGATACTTTCCCGTCCCTCCAGCCGTCAGTACCATCATCAGGAGGGCAGCAGCCGGTTAGGGTGAGCGGGACCATGGCACCTGTCCCCACCACCCAGGGGAGCTTCCCACCACCCCCTGGGGCACAGCCGCCACTCTCGGGTTATGCACCCTATGGCCAGGTCCCCCCTCCCCCCACCAGCATGGGCACCGCACCCCCTCCCCGCAGTCAAGGCTACGGACCCCCTGGGGGGCAGGGGATGATGCCCCCGGGCTCACAAGGATCCATGCCCCCACCCCCCTCAAGTATGGGGCAGTACCAGGGGGGTGTACCCCCTCCCCCCTCCTCACAGCAGCAAGGGGGCATGCCCCCACCCCCCACCAGTATGGCACAGTTCCAGGGGGGCCTCCCCCTCCAGGTCAGCAGAGACCCCCTCTACCCCAGGGGGGAATGCCCCCACCCCCAGGGCAGCAGCCTGGCATGTACGGACAACAGATGCAGCAGGTAAGGACCGCTACACACTGACTCCGACCTCTCACTGTAGATAGTCTTACCAAAGATGCAGTTTGTGTATTATACATACTACATGTAGACTGTGTTCAACATCAGTGTATATAGTTAAGTACTGTTGTCTTTGTTTTCATCAGCAAGGCTAACTGAAATGAAAGCATATCTTTAACTTGAATCAAAGAAATATTAATTTCAGTCTTACACTAGAATTGGCGTGACCAGAGCTTGTCCCCCATAAATTTAACATTGTGTTGCCTGCAACATAAAGAACTTGTTGTTAAAGTGTAACTGAAATGAAATCGTCTGTAGCATTTTCTACCAATAATGTAAAAATTTGATCTTTTCTGAAAAAGTCAATGCAAGTTTCAAATCAATTGTCCGTCCGGAAGTCCCTCAAACAGCGACATAAAAATGTGTACTTTGAGCTCTTTGCTGGAACTAATTAGGAACATGCCGTGACGTCATTTTAGTTAGTCCCTACTAGCTGGTATGGTTGACTAGGGGAATAATATACATTTGATAGACCCGTATCTTATAAAGGAAACATAATTCATTGACGAAACTCGGCACGACTAAAGAACACATACTTCACTTCACTTGAAGAGAATTTCGTTCGTATTCACGCCACTGAAATATATCTTAGAGGCACTTGAAGTTGATGCACGTACCAAGCGTGCGTAACGCAAGCGGGGAGAAAGTTCATTATTGTAGCGTGTGGAATAAGCGGGGACAAACAGTCATCGCTTCTTCTATACACAAATGATAGCATTAGCTTACATTATCCTCAGTAAGGAGGCCATGCTGTACATTAATTTGAAGATGTTTTCTAGCGGAAGCGCAGAAATTTGTGCCTCTTTGCGGTCTCAGCTTGTGTCTGCTAGCGAAACCGGGACTAAAGCTTCGGTCGCGTACAAATATACAACAGCTGAGCAACTAACTACGTACAGTTCGCCAGGATTTAAAATGAGAAGCAACCTCATTGCCACAAGAAATGCGATTCAAAATACATTCCCACTCAAAGTATGTGTTTGTTTACAAACCTGTAAGCTTTTATCGGATAGATAGTACGTCGTAGACTGACTATTTCTAGTCGTGAGCACGGCCGACAGCTAGCTAAACGCCTCCAGATTGTGACGAGTCCATGAAACATTTTGAGAGTGACTGTTCTTTCTGTCTCATATTTGTCTGCACAACAGACAGATTTTGTAAGCTCCCAGTGATTCGAGGAAAACACACAGACTGGTGTTTCCGTGATAGAAAATTCGAAAAGTGTGGTTAAATAATAGCGCATGGCACGGGGCCGCCATTTTTTTGTGAGGAATTTTTCTTTGTTGTTGACGACGAAAAATCCAAGATTCACTCGTAACTAGGTTTTACGGAGACCATATCAGTACTACATATAAATGCTACAATATTCATGACAAAATCTAGCGACAAAAGTGCCAAGTTTGTAGCTACACGAGCAAAAAAAAACGAGTTATCGATGACATAGTAACGAGTACGTACATGCTTGTGGTCCCGCAACCTCGATATATTTTCCTTTGTTTACATATGCTCAGGTTACGCTAGAAGTTTTTATACAAAACCAAACTATTTTAACTCATCTATCAACAACATGTCCACCGCTAAGACACTAAACAACACACAGATTTCGTAAGCTCCTAGTGATTCGAGGAAAAACATACAGACTGGTGTTTCCGTGAAAGAAAATTCGAAAAGTCTCTGAGGTTTTTAGCGCACGGCCGCCATCTTTTTTGGGGCCATTTTTCTTAGAGTTGTTGTTGTCGACGACGAAAAATCCCAGATTCGCTCGTAACTTGGTTTTACGGAGACCAAAAACTACAATACTCATGACAAAATCTAGTGACTATTTTTCCAACGTATTTTGAATACGGTCAGCAAATTTTCGTGCTTGAAAATCTTGGGACAGCGTCGGCATCATTGTTGTTACGAGTTCGGTATAAGCGGTTCACTTTGTTATGAAATCTATCCGGACGCCGACAAAGATGTAAAATCCAAGAATCATTTGTGCTGTTTTGTGTCGGAGTCAAAGCGTACAAGTACTTCACAATAATGGCAACACAGTTATGACCAGAACAAGCGAAATACTAGTACAAGGTAAATTTACAGGGTGAATTACTACTAGTATGTGACAGATAAACGTCCTGCAGCTGTGATAAACAGTGGCGAATTCACCCTTCTCCGCGCGCGTTCCGTGACTGGAGTCGGCAGACCAGCGGTGTCAATAGTTGGAACTTTTCCTGCGATAATCCTTCTGGTCCTCCCACAGCTCTCCCCAATATAATCTCAAGGTTCATGTTGAAGTACGAGGGCTCGAAGTGTGCGGAGCTCGAAGTGTGCGGAGCCGTAGATGTCGCGGAAGGAACCATGCCTCTGAACAACCTTGATACATAATTTTGTACACTGTTTTCTAGCTCGCTGAGACTCTCAATTTGTCAGCCGCAGTTCTGTCATTTTTAACTTTGGGGAATCTGTGCATAGATATCCCCTCGGTAGACTGACTATTCTTACAGCTAACGCCATGTGGGCCTCCTGCGACACAATAACGTCCACTGGACTTTGTACTAACACGACCGGTAGTACAAGACGCCATTACAGCGGACAGGGGTAGAGCTACTACAAGAACGCGACTCTCTAAAATGACGTCATGCATATCATTTGAATTCGCCCTCGGATGCCCCAAATCGCACTTTTTAAAGACGTTTTAACATAACTTTCCGACCAAATTATCACATGAAAAATATCTCAATCTAATAGCGATGAAATGATCCTCTAGATCGTTAAAAAAGTTTGCAAAAATTAAAAAATCGATCCTATTTCTCCTAGTCTTTAAACTGAATAAAGAGACTATTTTTACACAACCAATGCTTTATTCTCACCGACGTTTCGGTGACCTACCAACCTGATGAAACTTTTCACGCTTGTTGTAAAACTGTTTTGATCCCACCCACCCCCCATAGACCCCCAACGACTTGGCTGGTCCGTTTGGCCGGCTGACGGTTCAGGGCGGCGAGTCGCGGGCGGTCAACTTGCTGCAGAACCGGAACATCTGCCCGACGGAACCGGTCGAACCACCCAAGGCCAACCTGAGGGATGACCTGAAGAAAGTCAACACCAGTCCCGAGTAAGAACACACCTTTTATACAGTGGTATAGCCCAGTCCGGAGTAAGAGCACCCCCATTATGCAGTGGTATAGACCAGTCCCGAGTAAGAACACCCCTACTATGAAGTGGTATAATCCTGTCCCAAGTTAGAACACCCCTATTGTACATTGGTATAGTTCAGTCTTGAGATAGAACACCCCTATTTATTTATTTATTTATTTATTTCTGTAATCTTTATCCAGGGTGGTCCAAGCTCAGTGCTCTTGCACTGCTTTTCAGTGGAGCCCTGCGTGTTACATAAAAGAAATTAAACATATTCATCACAAACATAGGCAAACATAAATAGACAACAATAGTAATGAAACTGATGCAAACAATAATACTAATCATAACAATAGATGCTGCTAGTGATGATGATATCAATACAAATGATGAATGAAAAATAATGGTACGAAACTAAAGAAAACAATAATAATAGTAACAAAATAAATACTATCAAGTTGTCAGTTTCATTGAGTGGTCAGAGGTCAGGCTAGCCAAGCCCTGCAGTTGGTTCTAAAGGTAGATTTTGACGTGCAGGTCTTTACAGATGGTGGCAGACTGTTCCATGCAGTAATACCTCTATAAGAGAACTTGCGCTTCCCACATTCTAACCGTACAAGTGGCAGTTTCAGGGATAGATTCTGACTGTGCCGGGTGGGGTAGCTGTGAGAGTCAGAAGTCCTTTGAAAACTATTGATGTAATCAGGAAGTTCATTGTTAACTGCCTTGTACATTGATTGTAGCAGGTGCAAGTTTCTCCTGGATGTTAAGGTTTTCCAGCCCAAGGCAGATAGCTCATCAACGCCAACATGATGGGTGTATTTTAAACCAAGAATAAGCCTAGCTGCCCGGTTCTGGAGTTTTTGTAGTCTATCGGATAGACATTTACCACAATTACCCCAAATCACATCGCAATAGTCCATTTTAGGCAAAACCATGGCGTTGAATAACATAACAAGAGTGCGCTGTGGTAGACAAGGAATTAGGCGCCGTAAGACTCCCAGTCTTGACGAGACTGCATTACATAACTTGTCAATATGGACTTCCCATGTTAAGCAAGGATCAAGCCAAACGCCCAGATACTTAAAGCTAGTGACAACTTCCAAACTGGTGCCAGAAAGAGTGGTTGACAGTTGCTCTGTACTTGACTGCAGCCTACGCGCTGTGCCGAAGAGCATTGCTTTACATTTAGTAACATTGAGTGTCAATTTATTTGTGTGTAACCATGTTTCGATATTACGAAGGTCGGCATTCAGACAAGTATTCACATCCCTCACTGTTTTAGATGCATAGAAAAGTGCAGTATCATCAGCATACAACACAACCTGTCCGTGTGATATATAATCAGGCAAATCATTAATGTACAGTATAAACAAGAGTGGCCCGAGAACCGAGCCTTGGGGGACACCAACAGTGACTTCAAGAAAGTCACTCTGGACTCCATTTACGACAGTAGTCTGGTATCGGCTTGTCAGATAAGAACAAAACCATGTCAGTTCCTTATCTTGTACCCCATACATTCTTAGCTTGAGTAGGAGGATCTTATGGCATACCGTATCAAAAGCTTTCTTGAGATCAAGAAAGATTGCTCCGGTAACAAGACCCTTCTCCATATTTTCAATGATGGAGTCAGTAACATGAACCAGGGTTGTAGTGGTTGAGTGTGCGGGCCTAAAACCAGACTGAAAACTGTTCAGTATTTTGTGGTCCTTACAGTAAGTGTATACTTGTGTATGTATGGCTTTCTCAAAAATTTTCATAAAGGTTGGCAGGACTGAAATTGGTCTGTAGTTGCTACAACTGGTTTTGTCCCCGTCTTTGTACAGAGGTGTAACCTTGGCTCTCTTCCAGTCCTTTGGAACTTCGCCTGTTAAGGGATAAGTTGTAAATGTGAGTGAGAGGTCCTGCTATGATTGGGGCAGCATGTCGGATGAGCCTACTGCTCACTCCATCCAGACCAGTGCTTTTTCCCAAAGGAATGCTCATGAGCTGCTTGTATGTGAACTCAGTGGAGATGTTTGTGAATTTAAAAGAAAACTGTGCCGGTCCTAAGACTGCTCTGTACGCACCAGTGAACGCTGCAGCAAGTTTAGAGCCAATTGAAGTAAAGTAAGTATTAAATTTGTTTGCAATACTTTTTTGTTGTTGTTTGGGGACATTAACAGGATGTTTGGCTTGACTCGGTAAGACTGTTTTTAAAGTGGCCCAGAGACTTTTACTGTCTTTCCCTTTAGTCTCTATTTCGTTACAGTAGTACTGTTTTTTCAAATACCGTGCCATATTGTTACACTTATTTCGTAATTTCTTAGCTGTTTCCCACATAGATGTTAGTTTTGTCTTTTTAGCTTTATCGAAGTAGAAGTCCCTTTCATGGGCCATGGCTAGGTATTCTTGTGTTATCCATGGTGGCTCATGGCCTCGGATACGTACAGATACCCACGGGGCATGATCGTCGCAAACATTGGTGAGCATAGTCTGAAAGCAACTCAACGCATCATCAACATTTGAACAGTTATCAACTTTAGACCAGGGTGCATTGCGAAGATCTTCCTGAAAAGCTGATTCATCAAACCGCCTGTAGGATCTCACTGTTGCCGTCCTAGGGTTGCCCGGGGGTCGTTTGGCTTTCCGTACAGCGTAGGTGAAGCAGTGGTCGCTCAGCCCAGTAGAACACACGCCAGATTCTGTCACCTTTTCAGGGGAAGTTGTTATGATGATGTCGATACATGTGGACGAAGTCTCAGTCACACGTGTCGGTTCGTCTATGAGCTGTTTTGCTTGAAAGGTGCTACAAATCTTATCAATTTTCTTACAGGCTCCTTTTGTAAGTACATCACAGTTTAGGTCACCAAGTAAGAAAACCTCATCAGAAATAGCAGTGGCGGTGGTCATGGCTGTCTCTAGTGTTTCAAAAAACTGTGTTGTTGCATTTGGTGAGCGGTAGGCGGAGCCAATAACGATAGGCTTGCCGACAGTATGTTTAACTTCCACCCAAACACTTTCAATATCTAACTCGGTAAGTTCGGGTATCAATTTGTGTTGTAATTCATCGGTCACATAACACGCCACACCACCTCCATGCCGGTTTCTGTCTTTACGATACAGTGTATAGTTCGGTATATGCAGTTCGTTGTCATCTATACTAGAATCTAGCCAAGTTTCATTCAGAGTTAATATGTCTATAGGATTGTCAGTCATTGCCGTTCTAATTTCATCAAGTTTTGGCAAGAAACTACGAGTATTTAGATGTACCATTTTAATACCATTCTTTGATTTTATTCTCTCAAACAAAGGTTGCCAATCCACATTAGTCACTACATTGTCTTCACTCTGGTTGGGCCCAGGGTTACAGGCCACATCGCCTGACAGTAGAAGTAGTGTATGGATACAAAGGTGTGCCAGGTTAACACCTATTATAGTTCTATGCAGTGGTATAGTCCAGTCCAAAGTAAGAATGACAAGCAGTAAGCTACTTGAAGGCTGGAAGGGAGCACGTGCAGTGTGATGCGATGTTTGTTTGTGGGTAATATTGGTAATAAACTCGACTGTTCATTGAGTTAACTTGGTCCAAGCTAACATTCCCACAGAGTGAAAGCCATTATGTTGTTGCCCCCCTCCCCCTTCTCCAGCCTGTTCCGGTGCACCCTGACGACCCTCCCACAGAACCAGAACCTGCTGAATAAGTGCAAACTGCCGCTGGGCATCGTGCTGCATCCCTTCAAGGATCTCTCCGTAAGTAGTACTCTTTTAATCACCCATTCATTCAAGGATCTTTCCATAAGTAGAACTATCTCACTCACTCAATCATTCACTCAAGGATCTTTCCGTAAGTAGTACTTTCTCATTCATTCATTCATTTACTCACTCAAGGATCTACCTGGAGGTACTTTTCATCCATCCACCCACCCATCTATATAAAAAGACATTCACTAATTCCTTCACTCACATATTTGAGTCTGGTTGTGGCCTTGTTCGGGCATCAACAAGGTTTCTGCAAATCTTGATGTGTTTTGGGTGGTTTTCTTTTCACTGTCACCTCTTTATTGCAAATTCATGACTTTGCAAGTATGTTTTTCCTATGTTTTACTACTGTGCTACAAAATAAACTTAAAACACAACACAAACTGTCCCTTCCCACAGCAAAATTTAGTTCAAGCAAAAATAACCAGATGTACAGTTGTTCAAACCAATCTGATGTGTGTGTATGTTCTGGATTACCTGCAGTGTGTTGGTTGTGACAGGAGGAGATTTGGGCACCAGCATGGCAGAAGGCCAGACCTGCAGCCATGCACAGCGGTACACAAGCTGGCTGTTTGAGAAACTGTTGAAAAATATGTTGAAAGATTTTTTTGCCAATGGAAAGTTGTTTCTCAAATCTCTGACCATTTCAAATGTTGCAAACGCTTGAGTTTTTGTTATCACAGTTGTAAACCCTTTTCCAATTCAGACAAATTTTCTTTGTTGCAAATCCATTCTACAATAGCTTGAATTTTTCGAAGTTCCAAATTTGGCCAGGCTTGGCCTTTTTTATGTTTGTGAGAATTTCAACAGAACTGTTGCAAAGTTGTGAATTCCTGCTGTTGGGTTCCAAAGCAGTTTGAATGGCATTGTGAAGTATTGTTTTTTCATGTCTGTCTGTGTGGAGGGGGTATGTATGAGGGGGTGAAGTCTGCCATCTCTGACTGCCTTGTGTGTGTGTGTGGACTATGTATGAGGGGGTGAAGTCTGCCATCTCTGACTGCCTTGTGTGTGTGTGTGTGTGTGTGTGTGTGTGTGTGTGTGTGTGTGTGTGTGTGTGGAGTATGTATGAGGGGGTGAAGTCTGCCATCTCTGACTGCCTTGTCCCTTGCAGCATCTGCCCGTGATCACGTCCAGCGTGATTGTACGCTGTCGCTCCTGTCGGACGTACATCAACCCCTTCGTCACCTTCATCGACAGCAGGAGGTGGAAGTGCAATCTCTGCTATAGGGTCAACGATTGTGAGTTATTCACTTACCCCTCTAGGGCTCATTACTATAGGGTCAACCATTGCGAGTTATTCCCTTACCCCTCTAGGGCTCATTTGCTATAGGGTCAACGATTGTGAGTTATTTCCTTACCCCTCTAGGGCTCATTGCTATAGGGTCAACCATTGTGAGTTATTCCCTTACCCCTCTAGGGCTCATTTGCTATAATATAGGGTCAACCATTGTGAGTTATTCTCTTACCCCTCTAGGGCTCATTTGCTATAGGGTCAACAATTGTGAGTTTTTCCTGTACCCCATGTAGGCAATCTTTTCTATAGGGATAGCAATTGTGAGTATATCTGTTACCCCTCCTGGTCGTATTGCCAGTAAGCAATCTCTGCTATAGATTCAAAGATTGTGACCCCCTAAGATATAGAAGCTGGTGTGTTACAATGAAGAGCGGTAAAACCTATACAGATACGGATACATTGTCTATTAGCAATCTTTGCTATAGTTTTTTTCTGGTGTTTGTATTTTTCAGTACCAGAGGAGTTTATGTACAACCCTCTCACCAAGAGTTACGGAGAACCACACAAGAGACCAGAGGTCCAGAACTCAACCATAGAGTTTATAGCACCTTCAGAATACATGGTGAGTTTATAGTGTTACTATAGTAACCACAAAGGAGACCAGAGGTCCAGAACTCAACCATAGAGTTTATAGCGCCTTCAGAATACATGGTGAGTTTAGTGTGAGGAAACATGGCTCGAAATTCCTTGCTTTTCCATTTTACATGATAAATGATTTTTTGCCCGGGCTGAATACCTTCTTTTTCTGCATACTAACATATAAACTGGTGGGAATAGCATGGGAAATTCACCTGAAACAGGCACATTTTGCCTACACAACTCATTTCTTGGCTGTTCACTTTTCAGTCCATCAAAAACGTTTAGAAAATGTTCCTAGCAGTACCATTCAAATCTTGGCACATGCTGTATTCAGGAATACTACATAAAGAAATACTCCTATTTTACCTGTACTGACCTGCATGTGCAGATTGTATCTCAAACCCTGGAAATTTTATTATCTGATGAATTCATACATTGTACTATAAGTACAAACTATGGGGAGTGACATACGTTAAAACAGAGAATAAGAGAGTGAGAAAATGAATGGTTTTCATCCATCTTTTTCCCTCAGTTGAGGCCGCCCCAGCCGGCCGTGTACCTCTTCGTGCTGGACGTATCCCACAATGCCGTGGAGATGGGATACCTGCACTCGTTCTGCCGCGTGCTGCTTGACGAGCTGGAGAGATTACCGGGTGACGCGCGGACGTCCATCGGCCTGCTGACCTTCGACAAGGTGCTGCACTTCTACAACCTGGCCGAGGGGCTGTCACAGCCGCAGATGCTTATCGTGTCCGACACAGAAGGTACCTGCCTGGTTTGGTGTTTTGGTTTTTTGCAATGATTTTTACATTTCCCCAAATGAGTATTTTTGGAGCATGTCTGTATGTGTATGTCAATGTGTTCCTTCGGGTCAGTCCACTTCTTCCTCTCTGACCACTTTTTTGTAAACAGAAATGTTAACATTTAGAATTTCTCCTTCTGGAGTGACCTTTACCCTGAGACAATTATGATGATGGTGATTAAAAGAGTTTTGTTGACCTAACCCTTGCCCTTTAACCTTTGCCCCAGATGTTTTCCTGCCATCTCCTGACAACCTCCTGGTCAACCTGCAGGAGTCAAAAGAGGTGAGAAGCACAAACAGCATCAGGTTTTAGCAAACTGTGGAAAAAAATAGTATTCACTAGTGTACACCCACTCACCAGTTATGATAGAAATTGATGTTGTGGATAATAACAAACAAACACTTGTGTATAATAGAAACAGGGTAGTGCAACTTCTTGTGTAATGGCCGTTGGGGAAGAGTGTTTTTCTTACATTTAGAGGGTCACAGATGCAATCTCAGGTTATACAAAAGGCATGCTGCTTTCTCTTCATGGCGTGTTGCACATGCATGTGTGAAAGTTGAAACACTCCACTTCCAGTGGACTAGCCACCTGCTGTAGTCATTCCTTAGAGTTGTGCGGTCCAAGGGTAGTATAAAAAGAGATGGGTGCCGCCCTATACACATGATGATTTGGTAGGAATGACTTTGACCTTGACCTGCCCTTCACCGCCCCCCTCCCCAGCTGATCCAGGACCTTCTGCACCAGCTGCCCGACATGTTCGCTGACAACACAGAGACCCACAGTGCACTGGGGCCTGCGCTGCAAGTCGCTCACAAGCTCATGGTGCGTGGTCTTGCGTCATACCTGATTTTGTTTATGTGTTTGTATGTTTTCTTTTTGGTATTTGTGTGCGACTCAAATGATTGATTCTTTAATTGACTGGCATTTCATGACTCTTAAAGTAAAAGAAGATCAGAGTTTGATTCTGACTCAGTGTTTGTTTGTTTGTTGACAGACCCCCACAGGCGGGCGTGTGTGCGTGTTCCAATCCTGTCTGCCGTCGCTCGGACCGGGAGCGCTCAAGCCACGGGAAGACCCCAACCAGCGAGCAGGAAATGTACGTATCCACCTGACTCCCAGTTCTTACTGTTATCCCCAACCAGCGAGCAGGAAATGTACGTATCCACTTGACTCCCAGTTCCTGTCATCCCTTTGCTTACTGTTTTCCATCGTTTTCAGTCTCTGCATAGTTACTGTGATGTTTCTGTGCTTTTTCTTGTCCATGGCTGAAGTTCTTCCATGGAAAGCAAAGAGAGAGGCAAGACAGTGGGAAACATGATTTGCCATCCCAGTGTATTGCCTCCTAATGTTACTTTTTCTGGAGGAAACTTTTCTGCATTTCATCATGTAGCATTTGTCTTTTGTTTGCTGCCATTTGTCTTTATTTCTGCTGTTTTTGTGTTGTTATCATTGTGTTCTCGTCACCCTCAACCTTCACCAGGCTGCCCAGAAGTTCTTTTCTCGCGGGGAGAAGGAAAAGGTATTCTGTCTGCCCAGAACAACAAACCTTCCAGTTTCATCTGACCTTTCCTGCTACTCACATGTGTGTGTCTGTGTCCCTGCATGGTGTTTGGGTATATAAACATGTCTGTCTCTCTCTGATGCATTTCCAAACTACCCAATGAATGTTGACGTTTTGTGATGAAGTCTTGTCATGTATCTTAACTTCCCACCTCCAAAATAAGAGAACTCTTCAGACAAAAGAAAGCTGGGAGCATGTGTCAATAATGTCCATTGCGAGATTTTAGATAGATTTGTGACAAAGAAATAGCGCCAGGTTTGGCATTTAATTCTTCAACTAAATCTTAAACCTTCTGACTTCAAGATGGTAACAATGTGAACGTAATGTTCCCATATTGGTGAGTAACAAATTGCCTTGGACTGTGTTCCTAGGATGTGCAGCACCTTGGGCCTGCCACGGACTTCTACAAGCGGATGGCGCTGGAGTGTGCCGGTCAACAGATCGCAGTGGACATGTTCTTCATGCCTGGACAGTACACAGACATCGCTACTCTTTGTAAGTAGGGGTCAGGGGTTAGAGGTTACGGGTCAGGGATCATGTTAGGGTTAGGTTAGAGGTTAGGGTCAGCATTAGAGTTTAGCAGATCACAGTGGACATTTTCTTCATGCCTGGGCAGTACACGGACATCGCTACTCTGTGTGAATAGGGGTCAGGGGTTAAAGGTCAGGGTCAGGGTTAGAGTTTAGCAGATCACAGTGGACATGTTCTTCATGCCTGGGCAGTACACGGACATCGCTACGCTGTGTGAGTAGGGGTCAGGGGTTAGAGGTTAGGGTAAGGTTAGGGTTAGAATTCAACAGATCGTAGTGGACATGTTCTTTATGCCTGGACAGTACACGGACATCGCTACTCTGTGTGAGTAGGTGTTAGAGTTTGGGTTAGCAGTAGGTAGGATATGGGTTAGAGTATAGGTTAGGATTAGGATTAGGGTTGGAGTTAGAGATGCAAAGATTACCATAAGTCAATTAGAAGGACATGGCAGAGTTGCCTAAGAGAATTTATGAGACACAAAAATGTGCTTTTCCTCCCTCCCTTACTAACCATCATGTCCCTTTTCCCGCGGCACAGCTGGTGTGGCAAAATACTCGGGCGGCTGCACATTCTACTTCCCAGGGTTCCACCCGGTCCGCGCCCCGGCACAGGTCACGCGGTTCGAGCGCGACTTGCGTCGGTACCTCACCCGGAAGATCGGCTTCGAGGCGGTCATGAGGATACGATGCACCAGAGGTAGGGAGTCTGGTTTGTGCTGGGGCATCTTAAGACACTCAATTTTAAGGACATACAGCAGGGCTCGAAATACTTTTTCCTGCATACCTGCACTGGTGCAGGTAGCATTGGAAATTACCTGCGCCAAACAAATTTTACCTGCACCACTCTGAATTTAGGAAGTCTGGATCATACTACAACTGTTCAGGTACCATTGCTATTATTTTTTTCTTTTATACTTCAGGTGGTAACAGTCAATGCAGCTAATAACAATCCACATACACCTATATCATAGGACATTTTTGTGTAAAACCCTGTACATGAACCAGTGCAGGTTAGGTGCAGGTAGACACCAGAAATACCAGCACAGCTCCAATACCTGCAATAACCTACATATGCAGGTGATTTTTCGAGCCAGAGATTCACTCATCTCGTTGAAAAAGGAAAGTGAAATACGACTCTTTTGTACTGAAAAGTTTGTTGATCGCTGGATGACAAAGGTCTTTACTAATGGTCAATAAGGCATCAGAAGGATCACGGCTGAGACACAACGACTTAACGGTTTCACTGAAAGCCATACCCACTCAATTGAAGAATATTATGAGGACCAACTGAGAGAAAGATTCACTCAACAGATTGGGAAAGAAAAGTTAAAAGGTCTGTCGTAGTGAAAAGTTGATAAATCGCTGGACAAGTTCTTTACTCCTAACCAGTCCATAATGACCAGCAGACTGTCACTGCAGGTAACATCGGCAGGTTATTCTGCACTGGTTATAGCAGGGAGAAATTTGTAGTCCAGCTGGGTCTTTTGTGTAGGAAATACTGATACAGTCCTGTCTCTCCGCCCTTGTCAGGCCTGAGTATCCACACATTCCACGGGAACTTCTTCGTGCGCTCGACAGACCTCCTCTCGCTACCCAACGTGAACCCGGACGCAGGCTTCGCCATGCAGGTGTCAATAGAGGAGGCCCTGGTGGACAGCAGCACCGCATGCTTCCAGGCTGCACTGCTCTACACCAGCAGCAAAGGTGCGGGGTTCGAATCCCATGTGTGTGTGTGTTGACTTAGGATCTGAAGGCTCTTGGTTCGAATACAAAGCAGGACCAGGATAGAATGTAAAGTTTGAGGTCCTGCGTTTGAGGAGAACCACACTTTGAGCATGTTAAAGAACCCGCCGCACTTTCTGCAAAGAATAAGATTCCTTCTCAGTGTGAGTGGACTTAACCTGGTCTGGTCTCACGATTAACATCTGGAAAGGTGATAGTCACTTGTTATGTCAGTGCTTCCACAGGTGAGGTAGATTTCAAGAACCTTCCTTACTTAGAATAAAATTGAATGAACTTGTCCTTCCCAGGAGAGCGGCGGATCCGGGTGCACACCATGGCGCTGCCCGTCAGCAGTAACATCACTGAGATCTACGCAGGAGCCGATCAGCAGGCCGTCGTGGGGCTCCTGGCTCGGATGGGTGAGGGTTAACTTTTCCCTAGATCTGTCTTCAGTTAGCTTAGGTTAAACACACAATATACAGGTGCATCCAGGGATGGGCAAGGGTTAACTTTTCTCTTGGATGGGTAAGGGTTAACTTTTCTCTTGGATGGGTAAGGGTTAACTTTTCTCTTGTATGGGTAAGGGTTAACTTTTCTCTTGGATGGGTAAGGGCTAACTTTTCTCTAGGTCTTTAAGGGCTTAAAGTAAGGGCTTTAGGCAAATCTTTAATTGATATCCTTAATTAGTTTGGTAGCCATACCAAAAAGTGAAATAGAAAGAAGTTAAAAACTCTGACTTTTTTGTCTAGGAAGATGCTTTCTGAATTTGAAGTCTCCATTGTTCTGTGCTGTTAACCCAGTTTTATCGTTTTCAGCGGTGGACCGGTCCATCATGTCGTCCATACGCGATGCACGGGAAGCCGTCATCAACGCCTGCATCGACTGTCTGGCGCAGTACCGCAGCTCGGTCGCCGGGCAACAGCTGGGCGCACTCATGGCGCCGTGGTCGCTGCGCCTCTTCCCGCTCTACACCCTGGCCCTGCTCAAACATGTGAGTCTTACACACACACCCTACACCTTACACACACACCCTACACCATACACACACACCCTACACCTTACACACACACCCTACACCATACACACACACCCTACACCTTACACACACACCCTACACCTTACACACACACCCTACACCTTACACACACACCCTACACCTTACACACACACCCTACACCTTACACACACACCCTACACACACACACTCTCACACCCTGGCCCTGCTCAAACATGTGAGTCTTACACACACACCCTACACCTTACACACACACCCTACACCTTACACACACACCCTACACCATACACACACACCCTACACCTTACACACACACCCTACACCATACACACACACCCTACACCTTACACACACACCCTACACCTTACACACACACCCTACACCATACACACACACCCTACACCATACACACACACCCTACACCTTACACACACACCCTACACCATACACACACACCCTACACCTTACACACACACCCTACACCTTACACACACACCCTACACCTTACACACACACCCTACACCTTACACACACACCCTACACCTTACACACACACCCTACACACACACACTCTCACACCCTGGCCCTGCTCAAACATGTGAGTCTTACACACACACACACTCACACCGTACACACACACACTCACCCTGGCCCTGCTCAAACACGTGAGGCACTACAGACTGTTTCTATTCATCTGACTAGTACATGTATCTGTCCCAAATCAGAGTTTCAATCCATTATTCCAAACTGACATGAATTGCAGTTCTGACTGTCTTGTAAGCAAATATCCACAAGCACAGGAAAAAGTTACAGACTCTGATTGGGATCTCTACCAATCTTATTTCTCATGTAAAAAGTCAATTTCTGCAGTTTCACAGATGTACAGAAAACGACTAAAACTAAAAATAACATTTTCCCCCAGCCTGCGTTCCGCCTGGGCACGAGCACGCGTCTGGATGACCGGGTCAACACCATGAACCAGCTAAAGGCGCTGCCGCTGGCGTCTAACATCATGGCGCTCCATCCGCACATGTATGCTGTGCACAACCTTAACGATGAGGTAAACACTTTCACTTTACTCTCGCTTTCATCGCTGTACAGGCAACATCTGAATCTGTACACTAGTGCTCTTGCAGTCTCGGATGTAGAAAACACTGGCTGTATCGCCACTGAAAATGTCCTATGAGCTCACCTACTTGTTTAATGAGCTGCATGTATTCTTCTGCCCTGTGAGTGACACTGGCTGTGCAGTGGGATAGGAGCTTTCTGTTTGCAAATGCTTGACAGAAAACTATTTCACTTTTGTCATCATGGAAGCTCATCTGTGTTAGTACTAATCACTGTACAAAGCTAAACTTTCTTTCAACACAAAGGATCAAATTTTCAGCTACCACTGTCGCCTTCTTTATGATCAACACTGATTACTGATTACTTCGGAACGTAAACTCGCAAGAGTTAAACACATGTCATGTTATTAGCAAGTATTCTTGGCAGATGCTTGATGTCAGCAATTGGTCAAAAGTTTTACTTCTTACTTATTTTTTATTCCTTTTCAACCGTTAGATCACTTGTGGTCATTTGTGCATTCAGCCTACGGGCATGAACATGCAATAAAGATTATTATTATGACTTATTTTTCTGTTAAATCTTTAGGGAGCCCTGACAATCCGAGACCAGATCATCCCCCAGCCGCCGATCCTGTCCCTGTCGTCAGAACGGCTCAGCAGAGACGGAGCCTTCCTACTGGACGATGGAGAGGTCTGTCTGGGATTTGTTTATTCTTGAAATTATTCAGCCCTTTTTCTATCAGTGAACAGGCTTTAGCCAAACTTGTTGTAGAGGAGAAACTAGGAAATATTGAAGAATTTTTTTTTCTAAAAATTCTTCTGCTCGAATCATAAACTGCAGATGAAGCAAAGTTTTATTTTGTTGATGTTGTTTTCAAATTTTCTACTTAATGATTTGAGTCATAGTATTCACATGTCAGGGCTCGAAGTTCATTTTTGGGATTAGGTGCACTGGTGCACCCAGCTTAAAAAATTGGGTGCACCAAAAATTTTTGGGTGCACCACTTAAATTTATGTAGAATGTCAAACAAAAATTAAAACAAAACTTAGTTACAAGCTATCAAATTCTTAAACAACTACCATGACAGACATTTTTATCACCTTTCTAACACTTAGATGTCAAGAATATGATGTATACTAGTATACTTGATATCTTTATATACATAAACCTAAGAAAATATTTAGGTGCACCGTGTGCACCCACTTGGGTGCACAGTTCCAATTTTGGGTGCACCTGGGTGTACATGCACCCAGTATTTCGAGCCCTGCATGTTATGCACTCACATACTGTTGTAGTGAATGTAATGGATTGTTTAATGTAAGGGTGTATTGGGTGTGAAAGACTTTTGAAGTTTGTCACGAAATCGTACGACATTTAAGCCTGATGGCCGACAGGGCTTATCAGTATAAATAAAGGTGAACTGAACTGAACTGAAACCTTGAAACAACAACATGTAGGACGGGCAATGGAAAATGGAGTAGAACAAGTAATAAATGTCACACTCACCATACGGTTTATCATCTGTTGATCCTCATGTCATGAGTAAATGCTCTTAATCATGTACAACATTATGTCCAACTTGCAATGAAGAATCTCACTAACTACTGCTGTGTCCACCCCCCTGCAGGGCATGTACATGTTCGTGGGCCGGTCCATCTCAGCCCGGTTCTGCACTGATGTGCTGGGCACGGAGAGTTTTGCTGCTATTCCTGATGTGATGGTGAGGAATACACATCTTACTGCATAGTGTGTGTGTGTGTGTGTGTGTGTGTGTGTGTGTGTGTGTGTGTGTGTGTGTGTGTGTGTGTGTGTGTGTGTGTGCATTTGTGCGTGTGTGTTTGTGTGCATTTGTTGGTGGGTGTTCGTGTGTGTGTGTGTGCATGCGTGCGGGTGGTTGGTTGGTTGGTTGGATGGTCACGTGTGTGCGTGTATGTGTGTGAGTGTGCCAAAGTTTGCCACAAGTTTTCTTCAGGTCCTCCTGAGGTTGTGAAGTTAGTTTGTAATATTGACAGCTGAGGGTTCATGCTTCCTTGCCCCCTCCCTCCCCAGTTTGAGCTACCCGAGCTGGATAACGCAGACTCGGAGCGTGTCCGGAGTTTCGTGGGCTGGCTCCGAGAACAGAGACCTTTCTTCCCGCCCCTGCAAATTATCAGGTAAGTGCACGTGATAAAGGTAAAACTTAAGATTCTAAAAGAAATTGGAAATTAGACACAAAATGTGAACTCTGAGATGAAACTGGCTCAGCCTTCTTGCATTTTTATGTTGACCTTCACCATTCATGGAAGAAAAACTTATTATTTTTGATCTGTTTTGTCTCCAATCAAATATGTTCAATGATTTGGCAAATGAAGTGTAGCAAACACCCTGTGGTGTTTGATTACATTATGTAGCAAGTGGCAGGACAGAACTGGAGAGGCTGGTCACCATATAAGTAAATGTTTTTGAGTAAGAATAAACAGAGCAGTAGTTTGTTAGGCTAGATCATGTGAAGGTATAATGTATTTGATTGCAAATGCTACCTTAAAGTTTATTAACATGAAAACTCATCTGTGTTGGTATAATCCATATTGAAGTTTTTAGCTGTCATTCAACACAAGAAATTACTTGCTTCAATATTTTGGTTGCACATCTGTCGACCTTCGTCAGGAGTGGTGATTCAATTACCGGTACTCACGAAGGTCGATGGATGTGCGACCGAAAATTCGAGTTGAGCAAATTCTCGTGTTGAATGACAGTTAAAAACTTCAAAATGTTACCATTTTAGCCATGTCTGTTTTGTTCTCCGCACACACAATCCTTTATTCAGTCTCTAATTCATCTGTTCCTTCCTTCCCAGAGAGGACAGCAGACAGAGGATGGTGTTCCTGCAGCACCTGGTGGAGGACAGGTCCGAGTCCATGTTCTCATATTACGAGTTCCTCCAGCACATACAGAAGGAGGCCTGCAAGTAACGCCCCCTGGCCCTCACGACCTGTACTACAGGGCTGCAACAGGCTCAATTTTATTGCAAAGTTCTAACGTAATAATTGCTTCATGTAAATTTCGCTTTAGTTAAAAAAAATTTAAGGATGTTATAGGTACGAGCATTTGTCAATCTGTATGATAATTTTGCGAAATGCAGAAAATTCTTCCTCCTGTATTATAAAAATATCAGCCAATTGTCCTGTTCCATGTATGTTATTATCCATGTGGGGAGGGGGGCGTTCTGCTTGTACCATGTGGGGAGGGGGGCGTTCTGCTTGTACCATGGGTTAGACGGCGCTGCCTGCCTTGAAACCTTATAGAACAGAATACAGGCCTTAGCAAGCAATGCTTCAGATGTGTTCAGGTTCAGACAAATTTGAATGAAACACGTAATTCTGGACCTGTTCAAAGAAGTGAACAGCCAATAGCAGTTACCATAGAAATGGTGGCGTGGGAGGAAGAAGTTGTGAATTTCCCAGAAACAGCAACTTTTTTGAGCATCTGTCTGGGTCTTTGCTATCAAATAGGTTAGTATACATAAATGTGTACATTTATCCCATTGTAATTATAATGCTGGTTCTAATGTCCAAAATGCAATATTATCTAGAATCTGAGTTACAGAAATTAGGAAAATGCATCCTGAATCCCTTAACATTATAAAAACAACTGCTTTCCTGTGCTGATGTGATATACACTTTACACAAAAAGTTAGGAACCTTGATTTCAGTCATTTGAGCCTCCGTTGTTACTTTGTCGATTGTACAGTATTATGTATCACTGGAAAGCTTTTTAGATTTTTAATGCCCTGTACAATAGTAACCCCAATTGTTTAATCACACAACCATGGGTCAAACCTGGAACTATGGTACTTCTGTGAGTGGGTCACCACAAGCCAAACTTTTATGAATAAGCTTTCCAGTGGTATATAATACAGTACACTTGACAAAGTAACTATGGGGGTATGGACTTTGTGTGCATAATGTGTTCTTTGTTCCCATAGTTTCTATCCCATGTTGTATACAGACTAATGTATGAAAGAAGCAACCCAAATTATTTCATGTATCATGTTGATACAGTAAAGGCGCCTCCAATTCAATATTATGGATCACATTCTTCTGCTGCCTCCAATCTGGTGCCAGTGTGCAAAAGAAAAACATGTATGGTTAAATCAAAATTGAAACAAGACACAGAAGTACACTATTGAAAAGGAAAGATAGCAAAAACGCTGTATAAAGAGTTGGGCAGGCGGAATATGACACTTTATAATTCTTGTACTATTAAAGAACAAAGGATGGAAGAAAAATAAACGGTTTTACAGACTCCAAATAAGTTGTTTCTCTTTTTTTCCTGTCCATCCCACTGGCTCACCCTGTTCGGTCAACCTCTTCTGTCAAAGTATTACTCATTTACTCACTTTAAGACAGACATTCCCACAATGGCTTGTTCGAGTTGTTTAACTCGGTGCTGTTCACATCAACGCTTCTGCCATCATGTCAGTTTTCACGAGAACAACGATTTCTTAACGAACCACTCATATAAAATAAAACTGATATTTCCTTAACTTCATTTTTGAAACGGTTTCTTACTCAGCAATTGTCGTTTTTACATTTTTTTATTTACCTTTCATGGTTGAAGTATTGATTGTAATGACTCTTTTGCTTCAATTATAAGCTATGGTTGCATACTCCTAGGAATCCTGCACTAGCCAACAGTCATTAACTATAGCTAATCTACTTCTACAACTATATATATATATACTCAAGGCTACCACATCCCACTGGCTCACCTTGTTCTCACTCATTCAGTCACTTGAAGACAGGCATTCCCAGAAGGGCTTGTTAGAGCGGCTTGACTCAGCAACGTTTTTGTCAACACTTCTGCCATAAGGATTTCAGTTTTTGCGAGACCAACTATTTCTTAACGAACCACTCATACAAAATAAAACTGATATTTGCTTAACTTTATTTTCTAAACAGTTTCTTACTCAGTAGTTGTAATTTGTAAGTTAACTTTCATGGTTTAAATGCTCATTATATAATTCCTCTTTTGCTTGAATTATAAGCTGTGTACACATGTTTACATATTCCTACAAATTGTGCACCAGTCAACTAATTCTATGTCTACAACTACACTCATGGCTATCTCACTACTGCCATTTCTACAACGATAGAAATTACTACCTCACTAGTGTCACCTCTACTCTCAAAGCTACTTCAATAGTGTTACATCTACAACTACTCTCATGGCTTGCTTGTAGTACAATCTATCACTCATCGTTACAAGCAGGTCCTTTAACTCCCTATCACATAGTCCAGTCTCTGATTCAATAAAGTTCCTTAACAAAAGGTATGGACAGCCTCTTCTACAACTACACTCCAGGCTACTTTACTAGTGTCCCTTCTGCAGGTACAGTCCAGGCTACCTTACAAAATGTTGCCATGTAGGATGTAGACCATCTCTTACTTTTTAAATCAGGTGAAAATCAATAGGCTTCTGATGCCATCCGTAAAATCTACAAGTTAAGGAATCAGCATTATCAGATCACGTGACGACCACGTGTGTTTCTCGTGACCTCAACTGTCCACCGCGACCTTGACGTCCTTCAGCACGCCCTCCGCCTGCCCGTAGATGTCCCCCACCGCGCTCAGGCCCTTCTCGAACACGCCCAGGTTCTTGTCGAAGTTGAGGAGCGCCCTCTGCCGGTCCGCCCAGGCATGGTGCTCCCGCTCCACCCGCTCCCGGTCAGACGCCTGCTCTCCCACAATCCTTTGTAGGCTGAGCTGAAGTCTCGGGGCGCGACTGACAAAAGAGAAAAGAACAGGGAAATCAGAGATTATATATATGTACAGAGGCAGTAACCTTGTAGGATTTGAAAAAAAAGCCAGCGGGAGTCAAATACTCCAACAAACAAGACCTGGACCTGATCCTCTGGACCTGGACCTGAATTTTCTGTACCGGTACCCACCCCTAGTGACAACATTACCTGATAATTTCCTTGAGGGCGGAGTTAAGGCTCGCGACCTCGGCCACGGCCTGTTGGACCTCGGGCGCGGTGACGTCACCCTCGGGACAGAGGGAGAAGGAGTGCGCACTGGAGAACATCACGTGGTACGTCGTGCCGCCTGCGGAAACAAACGGACGGCAAAGTTTCAAGTACTCACTAGTTCCATTGCGCCATGAGAGAATTCGTCTGCTTACTATGAATCTTAGAAATTACGTGGTGGTTTTATTAATTTTTTTCTAGGTTTTGGCTGTCACGTCTCCACTGCAAGTGTTTGTCTGTTTGTTTGTTTGTTTGTTTGTTTGTTTGTTTGTTTGATTCTACCAGGGTGTGTGTAAGCGTCGATTACACAGCGAGTTTGCATTTCCAGTGTATTACTACTGTACTAAGAATTACTACAGAAGTCAGTGTAAAATATCATGAGAACGTAGCAAAAATATTCGTTCATTATTAAGTACAAATCGTACGTTTCTCTCATATTCTATCAAATTGAACAAGAGCATTATGTTGCCATCATTTAACAATGACGAAAAGTGCTTCATATAAAGACAAAATTGAAATTAAAACAGTCTCCCATGATGTTTTGCA
Source organism: Branchiostoma floridae x Branchiostoma belcheri (assembly GCA_019207045.1). NCBI lineage: Eukaryota > Metazoa > Chordata > Leptocardii > Amphioxiformes > Branchiostomatidae > Branchiostoma > Branchiostoma floridae x Branchiostoma belcheri. Next base: position 3,580,896 of record CM033024.1, read on the forward strand.
GAGCAGCTTAGTAGACGTGGCGTACTTTGTCTGCTGTTGATTTCCTCCAGACAAGCCGACAGACTCTCGGCCTCGTCGCAGCCGAACAGCGCCTTGAATCTCCTCAGTCCTTTTATCAACTTCTGGTGCTCCTGCTGCAGTTCCGACAGCAGCTGCGAGGCGTCGCTGTACATCTCGTCCAAGTGCGCCACCTGCACTCTGAAGATCCGGACTTTTTCTTCGTGATCGTGAGTCGGAGATTCTTCAATTAGGAGAAAAATCTGTTACTGACGCCGAACAAATGCTTACATGTGACGGTTTCTTTCTCAGTAGACGAAGCAAAAATATAAACAGTTACTGATACCGAAAAAAGGCTGGCAAAACATTCACACAAGTGCAGTTATACCTATCACCTACTCATTCTTTTTCATTTCAACCAACCAACCACAGATCAGTTAAACAGTCAGCCAGCAAAGTCCACGCGGTCAGTAACAACCCAGTTGCAACTCCGCCTCACCTGCCCCCTGCTTACGGACCCGCTTGCTGAATCTCACTGACGTCACGTGTGCGTCACTTCCGGTGCCCCCACGTGACAAGGGAGGTTCCACGACTTTGCGCCGGAGCAGGGACGTTTTCTATCATTTAGAAGACAGGAGGGTGGGGTGGGAAAGGAACAGAAAGGTATTGTGTAAAATTAATTCTTCTGTCCAACACGTAAAACAGACAAATTCTCGTCCCTCCTCAGAATGACTGACACATGTAATTTGTAATTTGACATCTACCGGTGTAGGTCAAAGCTGCCTGGGAGTCTGCGCGCCTGCCCATGTGGAGAGGAGCTGCAAACCATACAGTATTTGTATCAAATCTGTAAACTTGGCCCTACCTGCTCAGACAGTGACCTGAGAGAGGCAGCCCGCTGCCGGATAAGGAGATGGAGCGATATGATGATGATGATGATCTACTCTACTAGGAATACATGTATGCGGAGTTGTTATTGTTATCATTTCCAGTTTGTGTGTTTGTTTTACTCATAGAGCAATAATAGAGCAAGACGACTGCACTGATTGGCTCTGGTGCTCCCGGAGTGCAAGTCGGCATGTTTCGTATCATTGTGATTCTCTTTCAGACGAAACATGCACTGTATCTGTTGTAATGATTGTCATCAGAAAGAATAAACCGTTCATTTACCTCGTTCGCGGCCCCCCTCCCCTCTCCCTCCGTGTCTCCGCCAAAACAGCAGCACAGAACCGGCATCTTTCACCGGACATGGGCCTCAAGGTCAAACTGAAGACTAAGGTCACGGCAGCCGTTCACTGGTGTATTTCTGACCCCCTGGTCGTCCGGCTTGACAGACGCGGGTTGGTAAAAGCTGCAAAGACAAGCATAATAACGTTTTGAAAACTGTTGTGTACAGCATAACTGAATTCAGCAACCACGAGGGGATATTATTGCCGAGGACACCAGGGACAGGGTGCCACTGGCCTGGGTAGAGTTAACCATGTGAAAAGGCACGGTACTGTCTTTGATGTGACTGTGTTACACCATGAGGCGGTTTGGCGGCGGTATGCACAGAACACACAAACTGATAATGAGCTCGAGAATAAAGCTATTAAATAGGACATAGTACGACAGGGACGAACTTTGAACGGTCCTCGCTGTAGAATGATAGCATGGCACAATGTTATCTCCAAGCAGATGTTGGGTAGCAAAGCGTAACGTTTTCTGACAGCATTTTGTGTGGGGTAACTCCCATGAAGCCGGATAGAAAACGTTTCAGTTTTACCACAGTACCGTTTAATATCTTAACGGTGGAGGTGAACATATACTAGTAAATAGTAATGTCGCAAAATCAGGCGTGAAATACGGAGAACGAGCCGATCCTTACATCTGCTTGGAGATTAAACTCTCAGGTTGGTCAAATTTCTAGTATTGTCCTCTTCCTTTTAGTACTGTTCACCTCACACGTGTGACAAACGCACGGCGCACACCTGGCCATTCTAACGGTTCCCCCAGGTGTGTGTGGCACAGGTAACTCACCTGCTCGGTTCCCCGGGCGTTCCGACAGGTGAGAAGCCGTCTCACCTGCGGCCTTTCATCCCGCCGCTGTGACGTAACCACCACGAAAGCCTGTCCTGTCCAGTAGAAGCAGGAAAACCCGCCAGATCTGATCACGCCAGAGTTTTTTGTCAAACACGGAAACTTACTTTCTAAACTCCTGCCTGAAGTTTGCCGACCACCTGTGGGTTAAAGTTCACCAGGTGGTCACATGCACGTGATGCCGTATGGACGAAACCATTGAGTTTTTTTTTTTAACTTCGCCGTTACAACACCTTTCACTCGGAATTTCAACTATATCATTGGCTATGGTTTATTTTGTTAATGGCATTGAAAACTAAACAAAACAATAAAACAACTTAGTAGTATTTAAGTCTCCAATTTGAATCAGTTTCGGCACACACACGTGACCACAGGCGCCAGACAGGAAACAAACACCGGAATAGTCTGTCGGGTGATCTCCAAGCAGATGTGTGGGGCAAACTTGTCTTGCTTCGATTATGTAACCTGATGTGTACGGCTGTGCACCCTGGACTTCATTTCCAATCGATCTGACAGCTCTAACCCTGGACGTTCATGCCACCTACATCTGCGTGTGAGTTGGAAGGAGGAGGGAGATGTCCCAATGCATGATGATGTCGGATGCAACATTCTTTCACTTGTTCAATACTAACTTAAATAGTCCAGGAGGAGATTCTCAGGAGAGCCCTAGAAATGTTGTTTCGTAGCACACCAAGTACATCATTAGTCCTGTATCATAGAATGTAGTGCATTGTCTCCCTATATGTTGTTCTATGGTCCAGGTCATCATGGCTCTAGGGCTGGTGCTTCATTAGGTGTGGTAGATTCAAATGTAATACGTGACTGTGTGTACTGCATACCCGTTCTGTACTGTACTGTATTTTTTTTCAACAAAGTTTTACTCAGTGATTGGAGGTTAAGGAAGGGTTCTGCTTTGTGTTTACCCATTCATACTTTCACATCTCACACCCACTCTCTCTGCTTTGCTGTCTGGGCAGGGTTAGACGCATCATAATCCCATTTTGGTTGCTCACTGCTGTCTACTGGAAAGGGGGCCTTAGACCAAATTAGTACCAGGATTCACGAATCAGGAGACACCACAGCACGGGATGATCCTGATTTGGGTCTCCTGGTATGAACGGCTCCGAGGGGGATTAATCCCCGTCAGTGGCGGATCAGGAGTTCTCCCCTGGAAGGTGGACAGTTCATCCCAGGATTCGCTAATCCAGATCAAACCCCAACACCTGGGTACATCCCGATCTGCAAGTCCTGGTATGTACTAGCCTGATGGGGTGATGTAGCCTGGGTACCATCCGGAAAGTAGTTTGCTCCGGTGTTCATTATATACTATATACAGTTGCTTCTAGCTCTGACATTCATTATACACTACATACTGTCACTTCTCTGCTGTTCTGTCTGGGACAAGGGACCACGTTAACGTCTGGAATAGTCCAAATTTCAAACGCAGGCGCTGATTGGTCCCTACACATGAGCGATTTATGGAAGGGGCTCAAGCGATCGTTCGAACAGGCGTTCCAACACCAAACAAGCCCTCCGTCTGCTTGCGTGCAAAAGGGCCTGTTGTCATCGAATGGGTGCTCTAGAACCCATTTATTAATTTGCTCATTAACTGACGTTAGCACCAAAAGGTTTGAATGGACAGGTCTCCGGACGGATAGCAGAAGCGAACATAGGAGCGAACTACGATCTGGATGGTACCTAGGCTTGGTATGTACCTGGTGTTAGTGAAAATTATATGTATGGAAATCACAACAACGAAGACAGCAATGAAACCTCAGACATATGTAAAGTCTCTCCTGTTTTTGTTTTTACTTCTGGTGACATCTGATTACTTATGAAGAAAAGTCGTTACAAACAGAACCGTACGTGTGCTACACATCCCACAGAAATACTGTCCCCACAAAACAAGCTTAAAACACATGGCTGCGCGCCCCACCCCTGCCGTACCATGTCGTGTGGCGGCGCCCCCACCCCTACCGTACCATGTCGGGTGGGCAGTGCCCCATCCATACTGTACCAGGTCCTGTGTCGCTGCGCCCCAACCCTTACTGTACCATGTCCTGTCGTGGTGCCCCCCCCCCCTCTTACTGTACCATGTCGTGTGGCGGTGGCGCCCCCACCCCCTGCTGTACGGTTAGAAGAATATACAAAGGAGACGCGTGATGCTGACGGCTAAGATACTTCGGCATGAAACGTGCGAATCTGGAAAAAGCCCGACGTTCAAACATGGTTCGACTAAGATGGCAGCAAAATTAGTACAATGTGAAAATCCACCCTGAAATCCCTGCCTGCGAAATTACCCCTCGACAAGACAGTCGTTTTGTTTCCCTATAAGCTAGTCCAATTTCATCCCCCCCTCCCCTACTGTCATTCCCTCCAGCTGTATCTGCACACGGCAGCTCTGACCTCTAACCCCTGACCCCACCCATGCAGCTGACCTTTAACCCCTGACCCCTGCAGCTCTGACCCCTGACCCCACTGTCAGTCCTCCCAAGCCTCACGGACTAAACCCTGTAAACATGCCAACAATTTACAACAGAACATTAAAAATTTCTCTGGACACAATTGGGGAGGTTTCCAATACTTCACAAACACATCTAATCAAAACTTTAACAAATTCCCCACACCCCCTCTCCCTCGCAAGGATACACAATAAGCTTTACTTAGAACAAATACATCTAGACATCAGGTGGTACCATTTAACACAAAGGGGTTGGGAACATATATTTAGTATTTAGCAAATCCAAAAGGAAATGTGTAAACTTGGGGAGAAGGGGGTGTCCCGGTCACTATGGCAACCAGGACAGTCTGGCTCTCTGCTGGCTCTTTTTATGGTTCCAAGTTATGAATATTCATGAACCTGCCTTACGGCCAATCAGATCAGCTGCAGTTCAGTAACATTAAGTGCACAACATCTCACAGCCACCCAATTGGCTGAGAGCTGGATTGAAAAAACATTTTACAAAACGACATCAGTTTTAATGTTTTATAATACTGTCAGAGAAACAGTATTGTAAATTCTTAAGTTTTCGCTGAAATTTGCGGTCAAAATTGTGTAGTACAGAAGTAATGCATTGGAAATGCACATCTGTGATGAAGAGGTCACTGTGCACATGCAACTGCCGTGAAAGTTTCAAGATTTACAGTAGAAGCGAAAAGGGCCACCAAGAGACCAGACTGAGGGGGTGGTTATGGGAGGGGGGCTGTCCCGTGGGGGGAGGGGAGGGATCTGCTGGTCAGTGCTGCGGCGTGCAGACGCCCCCCGGGAGGGTTACATGGCGTATTTCTGGGTCCATTCCTTGGCTTGGTGGTTGTATTTTGGCCTGTCTGTCTTGTACATGCGAGCGATGTCCGGGACCAGGGGGTCGTCCGGGTTAGGGTCCGTCAACAGCGAGCAGATCGACAGCAAAACTGGGGAGAAATGGAAAAAGTGTGAAACCAGGAAGGGAAACTTCTTTCTTAGGAATAAGTTGGGCAACGGTTACTTATCAATTCTATTACTGGACAATCCACAGGTCCAAAGTGCAACAGTGAAGGTTAGACATCCACGTAATAAGATACAGTCACTGACACTGGATACAGTCTGAAACATCTGACCATTTCCAAAATCATATCAAGGGGCTTTGGGCGTAATTTACCAAGTACCTGCCACCAGGGATGTTGTGGTGTTATTTAATGAACTTGTTTGGACCCTCTGCTTCTGCAAAATCTGTCATTCTATGGCCTTACCTTATGATATTTCAAGGGTTTATAACTTATGTCCTTCATTTTGACACTGTGAGGACTGGTGAACTATGACCTTACATTTTGGGTGAAGGCTGGTGACCTATAACCCATGATCTGACCTTTCATATTGAAGGTGGGTGACCTTTAACCTCACCTTTTGAAATTGCGAGTCGTGGTAACCTATAACCTATGACATTTTTGTAACCTTTATCATGACCTTACCTTTAATTAATGTGGGGCTGGTGACCTATGACTTGTGACCTCACATTTGATGTTGAGTAACATATGACCTGTGACCTTACCTTTTGATATTGTGAGGGCTGGTGACCACTGTGACCTCAAGATGTCTAGACAGATGCTGCCGTTACTATTAATGTTGGGGTGGTAGATTTTTGTTGTGAATTGCACCTGGAGATGGGAGAGACAGGGATAAACTTCAGTTTTTGTACCGATGTACAAATAGAGTGAAAGACATACGGCATTACTCAAACCCATCTAGACCCTTAGACTGGAACTAGATTTTCCCAGAACACCAGTTTCAGTTATCTGTACATGTGTGGGAATGATTCCCTCCTACCTTGGGTGGGAGTCTGTGGGGCAGCGTGTGTGGGGGTGGGTGGGTGAGAGAGAGTGTGTGTGAGTAGTAGTGACTAGTAGATGGGTTGGTGTTGGGTGGGTGTGTTCCTTACCTTGGGTGGTTTGAAGGGGTAGTCTGTAGGGTAGTGTGCATGTGTTGTGTGTGTGAAAGAGAGCGTGTGCGAGTGTCTGTGTGAAAAGATGGGTGCATACATGTGTGTGTGTGTGTGTGAGTGTGTGTAGATGGGTGCATGGGTGTGTATGTTCCTCACCTTGGGTGGTTTGAAGGGGTAGTCTGTGGGGAAGTGCGTACGTGTGTGTCTGTGTGTGTAGATGGGTGCATGGGTGGGTGTGGGTGTGTTCCTCACCTTGGGTGGTTTGAAGGGGTAGTCTGTGGGGAAGTGGATGTTCAAAAAGAACACCCCGCCTTGGTACGGACTGTCGGGCTGCAGAAACAAACACAGCAAATTAGACACCACGTGACAGTGAATATCAAATATATAAAATCAGCACAGGACCTCTTCAACTATTCGGGTAAACACAGTGACACAAAACATCCATGAAAACTATCACCTAAACATCAGAGTTTGAAATGTGCTGCATTTTTGCATGTTAGTCTGTTTGAGTTTAGTGGTGGGAACACCAGTACATTTTGAACCAGTATGTTGTCTGTTTCACAGGTTTGATACCAGTATCACAATGCACCAGGGCTTTAGCCAGCTCGAAATTTTTTTCCGTCAGCCAATTACAATCGTCTCGAAAACCGCGAAAATTAATTAGAAGGACAGAACTGAGACCTTGAAAAACGGGTTTTAATGAGATTATCGTATGCGAAAGGGCGCCGACACACATTGTCAACAATCATAACAATAGCAAAACAAACAGTGTGTGGCTTTTATGGCCGTGGACGGCGTCCCCAAGCCGCCTGTAGCTTCCACCAAGGATTTTTGTCCGTCAAGGTTGACGGATTGGTTTTAAAATTTTTCCGTCAGACGCAGCAAATTTCCGTCAATTGACGGAAAAACGGACGCTGGCTAGAGCCCTGCAATGCATAAGGTCAAAAATCCATTGTTCTTTGGAATCTCTCTTACTTCCACATTGCTGCAACTAAGCATGTAATAGACATGTAAATATGTAATGAGAGGGCATACTTAACTGCACATAGACAATCTAAAAGTTCGAAATTCTATGGTCCCTTGAAATTTGCAAAAAAAAAGCTTTCCTTATCCAAAGCAAGTAGGGATAGTATTATATTATTATGTTTTGTTTTTGAGAAGTATGGTGGATTTTCTAACATGCTCCAGGTATGCATAGCCTCAAACAAGGGAACATTATGGTCCCATGTAGGAGTTATTTGGTACTTACCGGGCCCATGATCGTAGCCTGCCAGTGAAATACTGTGGAGGAAGAAAAACAAGAAAAGTCAAATTACACAACTCAACATTATTTATACACCTAATCTATTCGAGGACCTTGTTAATTTGTTGTATTTCAAGAAAGAATTGTAGTTCAACGAAATTTAAAAAAATAAAAAAAATAAAATATCTATTGGTTTGAAAAACTATGTCTGGGAACTTAAAACATAAGGTTATGAAAACAATTCCTGGTAATTTTTGTAAAAAAAAGACTTAAGTACCCTTGCACCTTAACATTTGACAAATAAATATTGTGTAATTCAGGTAAGGGGGTGAGGTGTGCCCTCTCTGCCGTGTTTACAGCCTGTGTTAGCCGCAGTGTTTGAAAACGTGCGTCCAACTTACAGTCATCCCCGACTGGCCCTGCAGAGCACTGTGCAGGGGGGTCCCGTCCCAGGTCCTGCAACTCCTGAGGGGGGGGGGGCACAAAGGAGGGGGTAAAAAAAAGAAACAATTAGTGTCTATGGCAACAAGGTTTGACATCCATCATACAAAATTATGTCCCACCAGGGGACCAAAATCAACCTTGGCCTCCTTCTCAACAGCTACACACAAAATATAACTACTATACATCCAGAGATTCTTAATAAAATACGCTGACCACAAAGATCACGAAACAAACACACATATTATACCTCAATTTTGCATGGGGGTAATGACACAATTTGCTCAGGTTTGCTTCTTGACATATTCTAGAGACTGTATTTGTGTAACCAATAGTATTTGCATTAGTTTGTTTATGGGAGGAGGGAGCAAACACTTGCAAAAATGGACTGTTCCATATTCATCCCTGTACAAAAATGGAACATTCCAAAATAACTTCCACCCAAAAATGAAGTATTGCAAATTTATCCGGGAGCTTCCCTAATTCAACCTCCTATGCAATAATGGCCCATTTTAAAAACAAAACACTACCACTCAAGAGACACCTCAAATGCCCCTGGCTGGTAACACACGAGTGAGTAATAGTGTACAGATACTGTACAAACATGTCTGCCCTGGCCAGTGGAACCTCAGGTCTGAAATAGCCCGGTGTTGGCTCGGTCTCGCCTGGGGCAGGAAACTCCCCCAACCAGACATGACTGGCACACAGAAATTCACAAGCATGGCACATGAACGGGCTGCTATGTTTAGCCTCAGCAGGACTGTTCCAAATGTGCAGCTATGTTTAGCCTGATGGGTAAGTGGGAAGTTGTAAAACAGGGACGACAGCCAAACATGGATCAGAGATGACTAGTATGATGAATATTGGTAGATGACTGGACAAAATGGCAGCTCAATGTAATATCTTGGTTCTCTGATATACTTACTTCATTTTTTGTGATGTGAAAAAAAATAAAAATAAAAATTCAAAATGCTTTGTCCTGAAGTCCGGGAAGATTAGTGTGCATCCTCGGGCACACTACCAATGGATTTTCTTGATTAAGTCTTAAGTCAATTGGTATTCTTAAACTGCCCCGTCCATGTCAGATGTCACTTTGTCACGCACACAGGTATGTCAATCTCCTTGTCACAGGTATGTCAGATGTCACATGCTCTACAGGTAGAAGATTAGGAATCACACCTGAAGTCACTTTTGTCTCCCCTACAATATATAAATCATAATGGGACCTCAACTTAAAGATTTTGAAGTTAGCTATAGAATTGGATTTTATCACAATTTTTCCAAGCTCGCGCTTGATTCCAGTTCCGTCTTGTGACCCTGGACTGCTGTATACTATGGTGTGCACCTAAAGTTTTCTGGGTGTCAAAATGATTTGGGCAGTTCTGACTTTTTCTCCAGGACATATTTTAATTTTGAGTGACCTTAAATTCTTACTACAAACAAACTGAGGAACAGAGAATATGGTATGGCTCTAGCAGTAATAAAATGAAATTTAGATAAATAAACTTGGGGAAATTAGGGCGTACCAAAGGCGTACATCCCCCCAAAACAAGACGTACGCTTTCTGATATTTTCAGTCAAGGGCATACAATGTACTCCCGTATGCACTGAGACGCATGTACACGCATGAGACCCAGCCCTTCTGGGAAATCACACAGTAACACAGATAACGTCTTCTCAACACACACCAGTCTGACGCATGCACAGGACCCTCCACAAATCAATAACAAACTCACTCTCACAGAGATGATAACTGCCCTTTGAATTATTAACAAGCAAAATTATAGCCTAAAAGATCAAACTGACCAATGCTCACATGATGAAGGAAGCATGAATACATTTACAACACTTGCAGGGGCACAAAAATGTATAGCAAAGTGTCAGACTCAGAGGCAAAAAAGGACCAAAATATTGGTCTAATTTTAGAAATCATCCATCAACAAAGATGGGAGGTCATTAGCATATTGCTGATGACTCATACAGCACACCAGATATAGGGACAGGGTTATAGTACAGATACAGGTACATACATGGTAGCCAAGAGAAATTCCATTATACTGGTACAGGGGGTTAGATACAGGTACTGTAATTCCTGTTTTATTAACGGTAACTTTATGTTCACGGTTTTCACGGTGACGTCTGTGCCGCGAAGTTATCATTGCCGTTAAAAAATCATTCGTCTTTCGCCCCCCTCCCCCTTCTCCGCTACCATCCAAGTACTTAGAACTAGTACTTACTAGTACGTTACGAATGTAACGATAACATAAACCGCTATTTTGTTTACATCGCCGCTAGCAGGCAGCATGTGTACATTTACAAACTAAAAAACTACTACAGTGCTATTCAAGCAAGGAATTACTACAGGATCATCACTGAAAGTACTAGTACTAGTACAAAAAATGACTCGTATATTTGTACAACTACAGCTAGCGATACATAAAAAAAATGTTACAAAATGGCGGTACCCAAGCCAAGCGTTAGACAAAGGAATTTTCAACAAAGTCGCGGAATTTCAGGTGATGAGTACAAATAAACCAGCGAATTTACTGAAATACCAGTATGTTGTAAAAATAAAAGTTGATTCAACACATATACGATACAGGGAGTCATTATTGTATAGAAATGTGCCACCAGCGACCGGAGGAAAAAGAAACATATCGGCTTTGTTTACTAACAAAACTTACGTACACGCCGTGACATGGCTGCGATAACAATCTACTTAGTACATTATCATAGTTTAACTAGATTTCTACAAGTTAAAAACAGAACAAAAAATAAAACTGAGTAGTACCGGTCTTTACAAATACAAGTAATGGCTATGGAATTACAGCAACTAAGATTCACAACAAATTATAATAGCGGGGAAATTTTTACGACTAGAAACGTGGCAAACAAAACTCCGCTTACATGCCGAAAAAAAGACGTTCGTTTCATAATTCTGAGTTGGAACTACTGTAAATATCGGAGAGATAAACTCTTCACCTTCTTGTGTACAATTTGTGTACAATTTGTGTCCACAAATTACGCTGAAAGTTTAAAACTTAGCGCCGTCTTTCACGCCGAAAATATTTCAAAATGGCGCCCGCGTCGCTTGTGTTTGGCGTGGGTATCCCGTCAGCCTATGCGGCAAATGTGATTGCGACATATCAGGGGTCATTGGCCCTGTTGCGTTCCGTGCGCTGTCATCAAATCACGGCCGAAACAGGCCGACTTTCTTTTGGTGAACCGCCGCCACCGCGAACATAGAGTGCCGTTAACACTTAATTTTTTCTCACACCGCGAAATTTTGCTACCGTGAACATAAAGTGAATTACAGTACTAGGACTACATAATCATAATGTTACTAGCACACACTACAGTGGACAACATTTTTAGGTACAGGTACTGAGGATTACTCCGATTAGGTACCCATACATAGCTTTAGGCACAGGATATCGCTACAGATATCTGTCACTGGTACATGTACAAAAGGTTAGGTACAGGTACTGGTAGATACAGCTACAGTTTTTGGTACAGGTACTAGTTTAATTACAAGTACACAGATTTAGGTATAATTTCTACGTGAGTAATTTGGCAGGTTTGTTTCGTAGGACTCCAAGGAAGTACTGTGATGTTTATGTATTAACTGAGTATCTTTTCTTCACTGTCTAAAGCCGAGAGTGGCCTCTACAGCACTTCCTACTTGCCTCAGGGCAAACCCGCTGCTTCTGCAAACATCCACCAAAACATGACAAACGTCACCGTGCTTCCTGTTTTCTGTGAAGCAAATATCATATCTACAGAGAGGGGGGAGGGGGGCAGCCACCTACAAGTCTACAACACGTTCATGTACAGGTAGCTTTGTAAATGTTATGGACTTTTCTGAATATTTTTAAAATTCTAAGTTCCTTTCTATAACAACTCTGCCATCTTGCACCTACATGTACAAACTTGATTGTTGATATTGAAAAGGAAATATGACCATCTTGTACAAACCTATTCTCTACCACAGCAGTGGTTTTAAACATCGTAACAAAAGTGTTTAGGTCTTTCTGAATGAAAAAAGGCACTTTTAGTTTTATGCTAGTACATAGTTTTAAGATGTTTGAAAGATTTCACGATTTATTTCCTAAAAACACAGGGTGGTGTGGTTAATACATGTAATATTTGTTACCATAGACAGAAGTGGTTTAGTGTTTGGGTAATCTGTGGGCTGTGGCGTAACCTCTGGTATAAATCTTGGAACTTGGAGAGAAACAAAATTCACTTATGGATCATAACTCAAGGCTGTGGGTTTGACCCAACACAAAAACAATACACATACAACCGTGTATCTGTTTTGTTGCAAAGCTAGAACTTCATATCATACAAGTTATACCAGTACTAAAATTCGTATCATGAATTCTACTGGTTCGTATGGAACTGCTGTACAAATGTTTGAGACATCTCCTGTCCCATGGTGCACTGTGGCTGTGCTATGTTGACATTTACTGTCAGAAGCTGTCATGAATAACAAAATCTCATATTGTCTGCAGTTTGTGATAAAAATGTACATTTGACTGGTTGTCATAGCAACGGTGTTTGTGTGCTTAAAATACATGTTTTTCACTCCTCTAAATTTGGTTATATTGTTAAGGAAGAAATCACAATGGTATTATAATGCTTAGAAAAACAAACATTACAAATTTTAAATTTTGAGTCATTTTCTGCATCTTACGGACACAATGTTGGAAGTGCTACATGTTAAAAGTTGAGTGTACAACAAAGTTTCACATTACATCAAGTAGAATACTATTTTGCATATACATATGTAATATGATGCTAACAAATATATTCTTAGTTAGAAGTATTTGAATTTTGCTACAGATGTCAACTTCCCTTAGTGAAGTGCACAATGTTTGTTGTTTTCTATTTTCCTATTTTAAGACTTTCACATCACAATGAAATCACTTTCAGTTTCAAAACACCTGAACCACAAGTTCATGTCCAAGCTACCATTACCAAGCTTGCTTTTCAGTCAGTTTTGTCCTTTCTAAACCAATCCTGGTTGTTGTCTAGCATAAGTGTGTTTTTTTCTAATCTGTCATGTCGGATTTCCTTTCTTCGTCTGAAGACTTTCCGCTAACATCAAAATGCCCATCCTGTACACACATTATGCAACTGTCGGTCTGCTATCTGGGTCTGGACAGGGACGTGTAACTAACATCCAAACTGAAACCACACACTCCACCAGTGTTTGACAGTAAAACCTGAGTATTCCTGTACGTTTGTAGCCGGTTGGAGACCAGACGAGACCAGAGAGAAGTGGTCTGCCCTGCAGCTGCTATATTTAACGTGCGTAACAAGAGTCAAAGGTTACCAGCCATGCCAACCCCCAACCGAACCGCACAAAACCGCGATGTTCTGTCCCAAACACTGCCCTGTGCTCCACCGGAGCGGGATTTTCTGTAACTCCTGAGCCTGTTGTGTGTACTAGTGGACCGGGATGTGGTAAGAGGGGAGGTTTTGCGGGGATTTTCCGATGGTAGGTGCCACTTCTGCTGACGGGCGCGCGAATATTTCATCCCCCAGAAAAATGCCGGCAGAGCAACACGGAAAACCTGGCGGGCCGAAAACAGAAGAACCCCCGGGAAGCCAGACTCTAAGTGCCGCCAAACTTGTAACAGCGCTATATCTTACCTTATTGATTCTCTTCAGTGCCATAGATGTGAGATTTAGAGGGGAAAACTAAATAAACGAACAAGGAAGAGTTCACGTATTCCTGCTGTAAAGATGGCCGACGGTCTGTTTGCCGCTCTCTCCTTCCGCGCTGAGTCACCATAACGTCACTCTGTACCACTCCGCTAAATAATTCTCCAAACATAGAATATGATATTTGCGTCAAACGCGTCACATAGAATTCATTTCTTAGTGAAACATATCCATTGAATAAAACAGAGTCTTCTAGACTGATTTTACTGCTGATGAATGTCACAAGGACTACTTTACCTAAGGAATAAACTTTGAACTCGGGACCCATCCTTGGATGACGTAACCAGTTTCGTCACAGGGAGGGCGACGGCACATATTCAAGGTTGTTAAACGAGGTTACAATTAAAGACAGCCCTGATATTTATATCCATCTGAGTCAGTTTAGATTAAATAATTTGTTTAAGAGTTATCATTATAACACGATTTCTTTATTGCGAATCCAACAAACGTATTGTTAACTTCGTTAAGTTTTATGTTCTCATGCCTCCACTTTGGAAATTTGGCGGGAAATATATCGTCACCGACTGAACTTGAAGTATGATGCAATATGCTAATGTCATGGATTTTATGACATTACATAACACGATATGATAATGTATTTGATGTTAAGTCATACCTGGACTTCGATATGGGTGTTCTGAATGGGGTGATGAATGTAGAATAGAATACAACGCGATGCATTCCGTATCACCCGAGGTACCAGCCCGACCGCGGGAAGGATCATGCACCAGAAGTTGAGAAAATGTTGTGTCCTCGAACAAAAGATTGCAACAACAGCAATTCTAACGTATTCGGCCGTTCGAAATAATTACATGTAGTTCGATTTACTCGAAGGAAGCCTGTGTGGTGCAACTTGGAACCCGTGTGATACCGAAAGTCCAGAACATCTGCATCGAACGTTTTCGCGGCCCAGGTATGACATAACTTTGGTTATCACACGGCCTTCTGTTTAAACACCAACGTTACTGTTTATCACTACCCTGAGTACCATCCTCCGTAGTGACCGTTGGATCAATCCTCTCACTTGCTAACCCATGTATAACGAAATCAAACAAGAGAGACGATATCTTTTATCACTGTTTTTATCCGCCGAGCTCCCACCAACCCACTCCTGCATGCCAACTTGACACATCCAAATAAAATAAAGACATACAAAAGAAAATGGAGAAGATTGAGCAAGCGAGAGGATTGCGCCAGCGGTCACTACGGAGTATGGTACATGTACTCAGGTTATTTTATCCAAGGAGCTTTTATATCTGATATAAAATCTGCTTGGTTTATCACATGGGCTTCCATCGAATATTTCAAAGGGCTTCAAAAGCACTTGGCGTGTGCCTAGCCTGTGTTTACACAAGCTCTCGCCGGCTGGGCTTAATGACCCCCTCCCCCCGACGGGTGGCGGCAACTGTCGGGCCGGCCGCTAGGGGCTTGATTTTAGTCAGGCTAGCGTGTGCCGACTACGACTAGCCTCCGTAGCAGGCTCTTTGGGGACTTTTTTCGGCTCATAATACACTTTCAGTGGTCGTTTCTTTTTGTACTGGGTTGCTGGTTGCCGTCGCTGATTCATTGGCCCCTGAGTCACAACCCAGTATAAAAAGAAATGGCCAACAAAAGTGTATTATGAGCCGAAAAAAAGGCCCAAAGAAGGCTGCTACGGAGGCTACAGTGCCCCACCGTCCAACCGGATCGTCCTCCGGCGTTTGGGCGAGGTATACCGCGGTCGGGCTGGTACCCGGTACCTTGGGTGATACGGAATACATAGAGTTTAGCGTTTCATGATAAATCATGTACATGTGACCCACATTTGCATGATTTATGTCTAATTATGTTCACAATTTCACGTCTCTTGCTTTTTTTTGCGATAAACTTACTGTGTTACCTTCTGTCTGTACATTGTATGTTGCACTGTTAAAATAAGTTACTAAATTTGAGTGCAGAGCCACATTGTCCCCATCTGTCCGAAAGCAATGAAAAAACAACAACTTCAGTTTGCTCGGGTTAGCATGGTACATGTATAATTAAAGCACAACACGGGTATTCAGTCCGTATTGCCCTCGGTCCCAGCCCTCGGCGGAGGGAAGGATCGCCCTGCAGCCGTCGGGCGATCCTTCCCGCGGTCGGGTCGTACCTCGGGCGATCCTTCCCGCGGTCGGGCCGTACCTCGGGCGATCCTTCCCGCGGTCGGGTCGTACCTCGGGCGATCCTTCCCGCGGTCGGGTCGTACCTCGGGCGATACGGAATACCGTGGTGTACTCTGGCCTTCTTTGCTCAGGTGATGATCTAATGAGACAATTAACGCAATTATGATTCTATTTATATAATCAATAAAACATGATAATAACTAGAAAGACCGGTATTTTCTTATGAGCAACGTCAGCAATTTTCACTCCACCCTCCTCCTTATGCAAAAAAAATGGAAAATGGACTGTTTGTTCCAAAATCTAAAATGAAAAAAAAATCACCAATCAGTAATCAGGGCGCCTTTCTCTTCGTATTTCGCGCCATGGAGTCGAGGCGTGTCAAAGTTCGTTGTACTTGACTTTGGCCCTTAACCAATAAGCAGGCGATAACGCCTTTATAGCAAGCCGTCGCTCTTACGCACAGGAAATCGTATGGGTGACTTTTCGTCAAAACGTTACGAAGATCACAATTTTTATACATCATGCTTATGTGGTGCATTGATGTCGCAGCATCTCTCAATGAATATTGGTATGCAATGCTATAGGGTTGATTGAACTAACAATGTAAAGAAAAAGTAGGAAAAGCTACTTTTTGTTTTGTTCAAAAATCCCGTAGTATGCCTTTAAGAAGCCAAAATTGCAATTGAGTATAGATTGTTAGCAATGGCAAGGAAAATAGCAGTGATCGGGTCTGGTGCGAGCGGGCTGGCCGGCAAGTGCTGCCTGGACGAGGGGCTGCAGCCCGTCTGCTTCGAGAAGGGAACCGACATCGGCGGACTCTGGAACTTCAAGGAAGAAGCTCTGCCCGGCTTTGCCAGCATCTACCGTTCCACGGTCATCAACACCAGTAAGGAGATGATGTGTTACAGCGACTTCCCCATCCCCAAGGAGTATCCAAACTTCATGCACCACTCTTTGGTCAAAAAGTATTTCAAGATGTACGCGGACAACTTTGACCTCATGACACATATCAGGTAAGGCAAATTTAACTGGTCTTATGCTGCTTACTTGTCAATGACCAATCCTATGCTACAGCAGAAAATCTGTATGTGTATCTATACGACGGTCGACGGGCCTTCAAAAAGTTGTTTTAGAACAGGCTCAATTTTTTTCATCGACCGCCAAGCTCCCACCCCAAGGCGCGATGCTCGACAACATCAGGCGGAAGAAACGCAACATGTCCAAGCGGTACTACCCGTCTCCGCGGCAAACCGTCCTGGTAGACTACATCACCATGATGGACGACGTTGCTGTAGAGATCGGAGTCAAGACGGATTTCAGGAGCCTCTTCTTCTCCGACCCCCGGTTGGCCCTGTAGTGCTACTTCGGCCCGTGCACGCCGTACCAGTACCGCCTGATGGGGCCTGGGGCGTGGAAGGGGCGCCACTAGAGAAGGCGATCCAGACGCAGATGTACCGCGTCAAGTACCCGACCAAGACGCGCGCCACGCCTGAGGATGAAGGTGCAGGGATCACCAGGATTCTGAAAGTCCTCGTGGTGCTGGTGGTGATCCTGGCGTTTCTCTGGAGCCTCCTGTAAGTCGTCTGGACTCACCCACTGCGCAAAAACAGGTTAATGGACAATACATCGGTGACACGGTACAACTGTTAGAACTGTTTCCAACGTTCATGGCTGGCTATCAAATCAATTGTCGCAAACACGGTTTTACCATCCTCCTACGCAGGGACATCCAACAGCCAAACTGCCTGTCTGGATGTACCCTGTTCTTTCAACCATCACCCTTAGTTCCTGACCGCCCTGCTTATAAATATTAATGAGGTTCAGTTCAGTTATGGGGTTACCCTTATACATGCGACACAGCTTTTGAAAACGGAAAGCCTATTCTCTGATTGGCTGACAGCTGGTTTGGGGGGGGGGGGGCGTCCACAGGAACTAAGAGTGACGGTTGAAAGAGCAGGGCACATCCAGACAGGCAGTTTGGCTGTTGGATGTCCCTGCGTAGGAGGATGGGTTTTACCTACTTATGTTCCATATGATTATAACCTCACTCTTTCTACCAACTGCCCCCAGTGTTCGTGGCTGGCTATCAATTTGATAATCAAATCAGTTGTCGACAAACAGGGTTACAACGTAGCAAGTTCTTTTTCATCTAGAAATCTTGTAAATAACTAAAAGGGCCGGTATTTGCTTAGGAGCAAATTTTGCTATTGTCACTCCGCTCTCCCCCGTAATGCAAAAATAGACTGTTCCAAAGTCGAAGCCGAATCACTTTAAAGACCGTGACAGCAGAAAGAAAGAACGAACGAAAGAAAGAACGAACGAAAGAAAGAAAGAAAGAAAGAAAGGAAGGAATGAAGAAAGAAAGAGAGGAAGGAAGGAAGGAAGAAACATACTTCACTCGAAAAAGGCTTATTTGGCGAAGGTAAGAGATCGTGGAACTCTAGTATTTATTTGTTAAACTATAGATATAATCATTTAAAGGAACATGAATCGAAGTTGAAAAGTTCAGATGTAAACAGAACAAAACAAAACACGCAAGCATGTGTTCAGAAAGAGATTGTTTTTAATTCCAGCCTGGTTTTGCCAAGTTTAAAACAAATTTTGCCGTTGTTATTGGTATGTTGCGCCTCCAGCGGATAAGTCTAGCTTAGTCCCGCTCCTGTCGACTTCTGTGGCATGGAAACTGTTCCGAAGTTATGCCTGATCAGGTACAATCAAACTTTATTGTTATCGTGATTTAAGCAAAGTAGAAGAATTGTAAATACTTTGTTAACAAAAAAGGTAAACGACTATGCATGTTCTGTAGTCTGCAACAGTGACTGACTCTTGCTTGGAACATGTACCATATATATATATATATATATATATATATATATATATATATATATATATATATATATATATAAATTCTATATCAAAGTCTATATATGATCTATATATGATCTGCATACGAATGTTTCTTTAATCGTCTCCAAACAGATAATGTTGTTGGTAAGACCGTAACTTCGTGCTTTCCTGGCACCTCCTTCTCTGCCATACACAGTTTTTTTTTTTGTTGCAACATTTAAGTACAGGACATGTTAACGACATACTCAGACGAGTAACGCTACATTTACCTCATCCTCAGTTGAGTTAAAGTATGATACTGCACAAGTAGACATTTAATACTTTTCAATGAGTTCTTTGAATTCTGATCTTGCCCAATGAGTCGGTCTATCGATGGCATAAAGGTTCAGGAGGCAGTATCGAGCCTTCACCACAAAATCTGCCTGGAGATTACGAAATACACTTCTATATATGTAGTTTTATTGCTATGACGTTTGGTGAGGTTCTATGGGCGAAACCACTGTGCTGTAATCAGGGGGTGGGTCCGACTGTCGCCTCGGTAATTTCGTGACGTCATTTCCGGGCCGGTAGCCCACTACATCCGGTGAGGCTGAGAACACAGAGTTCCCCGCTTCCATGACAACCGCAGAAGTGTCGTCTGAGGCAGGTGCGTCCCCGCCGTTGCCACAGCAACCGCACCATGGCGACGCGTCGGTTCCCGCCTTTTTTCTGCCTAGACAGAAGAGCCACTTGAAGAAGAGGATGAAGGCCACGGTGACGGGGAAGCCGAGGAAGTTGATGGTGGCGATGGCCCAGTTGGGGAGCGACACTGCGGATGGGAGGGGAGGGAGAGTTTACTCCAAGTAACCAATAATCTATCCATCTATTTCATCTCAAGACAACAGGGTTGGCCCTGCAACTTATGAAAATAAAAAGGGGCGGAATGGATGACGTCCGCGCGCGCATCAGTTTTCGTGCGTTTCCAGAAATGAATAAAAAAAGTTTTCCAACGTGCTTTGAATCTTAAAAATCAGCTGCAATAGCATCAAATACATGCCATTGTTAAAAACAAAAATATATCGGCAAACATATACTAATGTCAACGTCAATTCCAATGTCAAAGAAGAAGACGGTGAAAACAAAAATGAAGAATCCATTGTTCAGTATTCAATACCCTGTGTTTATGACAGTTTGTCATTTGTCCAGCCCTCCAGACCACTTAGACTTCATAATGAACGCAACTTTTTGGGGGACGAAACTTTTTTTACTCACACGCTCGCATCAGTTTTGGGATTCCCAAAGTATGTCATCCATATAATCAAATCAACATGGCCGTAATATAAAAAGACCTGCCTAAAAGATCACAAGAATTACAAAGGGCTGGCAGAGATACCTACCTGCTTGACGCGATGGTGGACAGTTGCCGATGGGGTCATACTGAGGCGTGGTCTGTCTGTTGGCTGTGCACCCCTGCTCGTCCTCGCCAGTGGGACAGTCCGCCGTGCCGTCACACACGTACTGCGCGTGCACGCACACCACCGTGCGGCCGCTGGACGCGCTGCAGGGCCGGTAGTTCAGCCCGCACGCAGCGTTCGTTGGGCCTGTAGAATATATTAACAGATATGTCGATGAAGATTAGACATCCAGGTAATAAAATACGCCAAAAAGCAGTTACTCAAGCAACTGGATATGATTTTGGAATCGGTCAGACTAGTTTTCGTCAGTGACACACCATATATTAAATTGGCCATTATCATTTTTGCGGCATGACATTTCGCATTGACTTGTCGGCCATCAAGCTTCTATCTTTCTTTTCTCTCTATTTTTCATGTCCATTTAGACAAATAAAGACAAGGACAATGCGGCGCCCACTCAAATTGATAACTTACTAGTATTCTAACGCCACATAAAAAGTAACCACACAATAAGCACAGTAATGATAATATGTACAGTTATACTATATCTTTTTATGTACTTAGAATATTGTTATTGATATACGTATCCCGTCCTTATCAATTTACATTTGTTTTGTCTCTGTTTTTGTCAGCAGGGCTAGCCCTTTGTAATAGCCACATATTGGTTAGGCAGTCCTGGTTGTGCGTGCTGAACAGACAAACCAAGAGTACATAAACTGTGTGTTAGTTTGTGTGATAGTTTGTTTGTTTGTTAGTTTGTTTGAACATTTGTTTGTTCGTGAGAAGAGACAGTGTCCTGCAGGTCATGCCGCTGTCCGCTGACGTCACAAGGGAGGAGGTGAGACTAAGCGAGGGTCTCCCAGAGTTTCCCTGATGGCTTCCTTTTGAGGCATTAGATGTATTATGGCAGTTTGGTTTCCGTGAGGCTGTTTGTAGAGTTTACACGCGGCAGGTGGTAGTAGAACAAATTTGCTGTTGTGCTACATGTACCGGAGCGTGCATGGGAAATTTACAGCAGCGCGAAATGGACCGGAAACAACAATCACCCGTCGGGATTACGCATGGGCTTGTCGTCAGGGGAGTGGGGTCTTAATCATGACGTCACCAGGTGTGCATAAGGAGCGCTTGTCACGACTCACCGGACCGGTTGCTCTAAGACGCTGTGTAAGTAATTGCCGTGAGCTTTTAAGATAACCAGAAGTCTTTTAGATTCCCGCTCGCAACTTTCTTAGATAAACAACCTTTCGGCGGCTTTCCGTTAGGCTAGAGTTCCTATCATGATCCCGACGGACGAAGCCATTTTGTATATATTGTGTCTGATTTGACAATGCTATATATAATCCGTAGGGAACTGTTTTAGGTCGCACACCGCGGGAATGGTGTTGTCGTGCGACAGAAAAGACATTCAGGCTTGTAAACCGTTGTTCAATACCATACCATGGCATGACATTTTTGGAGGACAAAAACGCATCAAAGCAGCATGTCAGTCCCAAACTGACAGTGACGTGAAAAATGGTTGGTAACTAAACGAATGAGAAAAGAAAGTGCAACAGCTCAGGTTGAAGCCCAGGTCAAAAAGTATAACCCTCGCCCAAATCGCCTGAGACATGAAACGCCACAGAGTTGATGCTAGCCTGGCGGAAGAAGTGCGCCGTAAGACAGGTCATCATCATCATCCGGTCACATGCCAGTCAATGTTACTGAGGCGGGCCGTCAATGTTCTCCATCCACAGTTTCATATCAGATGCTCCCAGGTGCATCCCATTTCATCAGCAAGGTCTCGCTCCACACTGAGTTCTCCTCCATGTCATGGCTTGCTAACTTAGTGTCCACACCACTGGCCCCCTGGTCTCCAAGCAGACCCTACGGTGCCTTAGAGATAGTATCAAAGCCAATTGCAAGGAGTGCCCGTTTGACTCCCTTTAGCCGGCTATACCGTCCTTGGCCAGCTTTGATACTATCTCTAAGGCACCGTTGGGTCTGCTTGGAGACTACCCCCCCCCCCCCCCCCTTTCTTCTTCCTGCTGAGCATGACGACAACTGTTTACGGGAGGAGATTAGCAGCGCCGATACGAAAAGCGGAACCGTTTTCCGCCCGAACCATCTCCCTTCAAGCCGAAGAACCGTATCAATACATTACCCCCTCCCGACCTGTGCTTGTAGAAGCAGTGATGATATACCTTAATCTGTAGTTAATGGTGCAGAGCGCACCGCACGACGCTACAGTGGTTTTCTCGCTACTCACGAGGGCACGAATTTAAGGATGGGGAGGCCGCTATGTTAATGCATCGATGAAGGTTAGACATCCAGGTAATATACGCGAAATAGCAATTACTCGACAAGCAACTGGATATGATTTTGGAGACGGTCAAACGTTTCAGATAACATCCGTTTTGGGGGTAAAGCAACTGAACGTAGGGTCACCAATCGGCCGCGTTTTTTTTTCAGGAACGGTATGGGTCTGGGAAAGGTTCATATCGAGTTCATCTTCTCTTTGTCTCTCAGGTAGGTAGACCAACAGTATGGCCCTAATGGTTGGTATGGCATGTTGTGCCTTGCCTGGGTTCCAGTTGCGTCGCTAGAGACACAGTATAGCATGCCCTGCGTGGCGTTCCTCCACAGGTAGACCCACAGTACTAGTATGGCATGCCGTGCGTGCCGTGCCTGGGATCGCATCTCCACAGGATCCCACAGGTAGAGACACAGTATGGCACATGCCGTGCGTGCCTTGCCTGGGATCGCGTGATGAAACCGGCCAAATGGCTTCGGCACAAATCAGCGGCCCACATCATGGAACAACGGAAACTGCGGGTACAATCCTCGAGGGGCTCATGTTATGCCTACGTGTGACGTTTTCTCGTTTTTTCTCCAATGGGCCGCTGCTAACCCAAGCCATCATAGCTCACTTTTGTCGTCTTTAAAGTTTACATCGTTGATCTGTGACAGTAATAGCAGGCTAGGGGATGAGCACGTAGGGGGGCTTAGCTCACTCACTCCGCTCCAGACTATCAACAAACAGATTTAGAGATTAGCCTACAAAAACCTGTACTGGGTTTTCTTTAGGTCAGCTTACAGACAGTCTTACCTACAAAAACCTGTACCTGGGGTTTGTTTAGGTCAGCTTAGTTACAGACAGTCGTACCTACAAATACCTGTACCTATCTTTTGTTTAGGTACGTACAGACGGTCATACCTAACTGTAATCTGACCTGCACCTGACGTTTTTTTTATTTTGATTTGATTTGACCTGACGTTAGGTACGTATACACCTGTAACCTGGCCCTACACGCACGCAAAGAACCCATACACCTGTAACCTGACCTGCACCTGACGTTAGGTGCGTATACACTTGTAACCTGATGCTACAAGCACGTCAGACACGTCCGTGAACTAGGTTCACTTCCAGTCAACAACAGCTTAGTCTCCGAGTACATGTTGGAAGGGAAGCTATCTTCTTACTGGACAAGCAAACCTGTATGTTACAATTAGTGGATGATGTTTTCGTGTCTGTTTGTGGAAACGCTTTGGTATCTGGGAATTACCGGGACGCAGTCAGAAAACGACACGTTATTCTCCAGCAACATCTGCTTGAAGGCTCAGGTTGGCGACAGCTGCGGATAGCGGACAGGGAATTTCGGGTCATTGCCACAACACAACAAACAAAACAAGAGTTCGTAGACCTCAGGCCTGCATGAAATGTATTGAGTTTCTGTAGACCTATTGTGTACTTTTGCCTTTTTCAACGGTCTGTGGTACGTGGTTGGAAAAATGAGCTTTTTACTGTGTTGGTTGTGCACCATGCAAAAGTCTGACTCTGAAATTCCATTTTCTGAATTTGTAAGTTTGGACAGGGATGAACATTACTTATTTTGGATTTCTTAAGTATGTAACCAACCACAGTACTTTGAAGTTGTTGAGACGCTACCTTTTTTTGTCTCAGATGGCCCATGCACATGTAGTTACTCTGTCACATGATATACTAATATCTTCCTATTTCAATGTACTGACCTAATGCAGCTGCTAAATCTCCTTGGTTTGTGTTCTTCCAATGATATTCATTAAAGATTTATTTCTGGGGTGTTATTCACTTGACATCGGAATGTTACTCGCATAATTTGACCAATGATACTTTTATCTGTAGTTCCATAGACATTAGACAACATGAATAGTGGTAGCCCCCATGCAGCAGCAACAGTTAGTCCCCAGGGTGGTATGATATTTTCATTCAATCCATCCAACCCAAACCTAAATCTCCTGTAGTATCTAAGCCAAATTTAACAGCATAATTTACTATGAAAAATGTCCTTGTCAATCCCATTTATAGATGGCAAGCTGCTGGCAATGGAAGCTTTGAAAAGTTCAGAAGCTGTTGTAGTCAAAGCAAACACCCAGCAAACATCCCCACAAAGCAATGAGCAGTTGCTTAGAAGGGGAATTTCATCATATATTTGCCGCGACAAAATGCAACAAACGATACTGAATTTAAAACAGAACAAAGCTAAGCCTCCACCACTTAACCCTGCCTGTACCATAGATTAAGCAGGCCCAAAAACCAAGCGAATATGACTAGCCCAAAACAACAAATTACCTGTATACAGTATGGAAATGGCATTACCAAAGAAACAAAAAGAAACACAGGACAAATCATACACATACCTTTCTCTTATGCCCACACTCTATACAGTTCTCCTCCACATTAGAAAATTGCATCTTCTTCTGTTTAAGTTCAAGTTCAACCATGATTGCCAACAGGGTAAAGGAACTTGTACCGGAACTTAAAACTCAGTACTATACAGCTCTAGAAACACCACAAAGAGTAATAAGCAAACTCCAATTATACCTGACCAACAGATATATAATCTGGCACACTCCCGTCATCTGGCAAACTGTCAGTGCCACTAAGTAACCTGATACATTGAAGGTGGCCCAGGCCAGATGATGGTTCTACACCCAACCATAATCTGTTTTTAAAACCAAGCAGATATTGGGAGGATGCCCCAACCACACTAAAACAGGGTCAACCTATACAGTATCAAGTTCAAGCACTAGGAGGCCCAAAATCAAACCTGACCACCAGGACACCACAAACAACTCACGTACCAAATGGCAACACAATGGCACCTTGCGTTCCGGAGATACAGCGCACGCCCCGTGCCCGCACAAAAGGTAACCTAAAATGTCAAGTTCAAGCACCAAGGGCGCCAAAATCAAAATTGAGCATTATTCAGCCACCGCCGACACATGTGCCAAATATCATCGCGCCAGCACCAGCCGTTCAGAAGATATAACTCCGGAAACACCCCTCCCGGACACAAAATTCGACCTGCCGGGTCAAGTTCAAACGCCACAAGGCCCAAAGTCAATCCTAGGCAACAGGCAACAACCCCCCACCCATGCACCAAAAATCGTCGCAATCGCGCGTATCGTTCCGGACACACAGCGCCAAAAGTGCCCCAAAAACACCAAAAATGCCACCTTCAATGTCAAGGTCAAGCGCCAGGAGGCCCAAAATCACACCTGAGTGTCAGGCTACCACCCCCAACCCACGTACCAAAAATCGTCGTGCTCGCACCATCCGTTCACGAGATACAGCGCCCTACATCCCCGGCTACCGAAAAGTTTCCACCAGCATCAAAACCATACCTGCATACATGCAGGTAACGAGAGCCACGTACATCTAATACTGGCACCTGGTCATGGCAGGAAAACATGTTATTGATACTTCAGGACTGCGCACACTGAAAGTGTCGCCAACTTCTTCTTGCGCAAGGCGCCTGGTTCTTTGTAATTAAGTTTGATACACCTGAAAAGGTACACATACGCTCAATAGTTCTAGAGGGATCTAACACACTTAACGTTACAGGATTAACCTTAATGGGGTGTTAAGTCTTTGGCTGACTGTCTTCTGGGACCTTTCCACCCGCGTTTTAAGCTGATTTGCAGTCACCACTGTTTTCTAACAGTCTCGTACGGGGTGTGAGAAACTTGTGATAGTTTGACCCTCACTTTCTCATTCATATATTAATTCACTTACACATTCCCTCATTATCATAAACATTCGATGATTCTATCTCACAAACTCTCACACACACGCGCACTTACTTTCTCGCATTTACTCACACACACACACACACACACACACACACACGCAATCACTCATTTACTCTCTCTCTCTCATTACCTTGCTCGTTCATTCTCTTGCAAAAGGCCTTGTTGAGACATTTTCCTTCAGTTTAAGACACGTGCACACTTCTAGACTCTACAAGGAAGAAAGGTACAAGACGCTGTCTAAAGGAAAAGTTCCAGAATACCACGCAGAAGTAATTGGCCTGATCCGAATAAAACGTGTTTTTATCTTTAACCTAAATCCACACCATGTCGTTGTGACCTTTCTGAAGGTTGGTGATTATGGCACATTCCCGCCCCAGGCCCACTTCTGAGCTATGACTAAGTGTCAAGAGCTGACAAACACTGTATACGTAGCAACAGTACAGGCGGTCACACGGTGTATCGTTACAAACAACCGTCTCATGCTTGACTCGGTAAAGAACAATACAGAAGTAGCTGGCTTCCAGCACTGTAAATTTTGGGTCACCTGTGGAGTCCGTTAGCGTATTGTCTTAAAGCAGGGAACAATGGACATCCTCATGTCTTGAAGGGATACTTAAGTGTCGGAA
This sequence comes from Branchiostoma floridae x Branchiostoma belcheri, assembly GCA_019207045.1. Classification (NCBI taxonomy): domain Eukaryota; kingdom Metazoa; phylum Chordata; class Leptocardii; order Amphioxiformes; family Branchiostomatidae; genus Branchiostoma; species Branchiostoma floridae x Branchiostoma belcheri. The sequence continues at coordinate 3,607,863 of CM033024.1, forward strand.
AGACTAGAACAATGGGGAACCTCCAGTCAACGATGTTCAGTTTAACTGCTGCAGACTTTGTGGATTTGCTTGTATTTCTACTTATGAACGTCCTAAATGAGCCTGTTTAATTAACACACCATGAAGGAAGCTACACACCGGCATGTCTGGACTCTGAAGGTTCAACACTGCCAAGGTGCTGTGTACATGAACAATGCCAACCAATGCCTTACCTGCTGCTGTGGCCGGGTCGCTGGAGCACAGGAGCACCGTGAGGCCCAGCAGAACGTACGGGGCCGGAGCGGGCCCCCTCCCGCCCATGTTGTGCCGTGTGTCCGGTGGTTTAGCGGGCCGGGAACATGGAGGAACTGCGGGGTGAGTTGTCCTGTCCTGTCCCACAGACTCGGTCCTGCTGGTTACCCACACAGGAAACGGGCTCTGCCTGCGGCTGAGGGTGCGTGACGTCACGCATGATTGACAGCCTCGTTGCACGATAGGACAGGTAGGACGGGACTACCTGAGGGGAATGTTCCATCGCGGCTAATTCGGAGGGGTGAGGAACACAACATTGTCTTCGATCTTTTCTTTGAGCACCACAGAATCATAGACGTTGTTACAGCTGTTGTTGCTACAGCAGATGAATATGAAAAGTCGGAAAAACCTGGAAACGATTTCAGACGGGTTGGACTATTCCATGTAGCCAACGAGGTGGCCGTGGCGCAGCGCCATCTTACATACTTGACTGATCAGTCATCACTGTAACACGACATGTGGTACAATTGGAGGTCGGTTGGCAAAGCTTAACCTATGACGTATATACTAGTGTTATATCCAATATCTTTGATTTACTCTGTAGAAAATGGCACAAAGCTTCGATATAATGACGTTATTTGCAAATTCTTTCCTAGGGGCATCTAACGTCAAATGTAACATGGAAAGGAATGGCAAAGAATGGAGAACAATATAACATGTGATCACTCGTCTACTTCATATATCGATGCTATGGATACGTACAATCTTCAGTCCAGACGACAGAGACTGCTGCAAATTCTTTATCTTTAGTTTCGGCTTTCAAAGTGGCGTGTTTTTGTCATCTCACGTCGTGGTCTAACCGCCTGCTGAAGGGAATATCATGGATTGATCTAATTTCTGTTTTCTTCATACAGGGCTGAACGCACTCGGTGCTTAGCACAATGCTTTCCAGGCATGTCCTGTACAAAATAGCATAAAATAAGAGAAACTAAATAAACAAAACATATTTACAATACTTACACTACCGACCGTCAATCAGGATCGTAAATGGAAGTCAGGCAGGCCGGGTCAGGGGGTCATGTCTTAGGAGCTTCTTGAAAGAGAGGCCAGAATTAGATGCACAAAACATTAAAACTAAAGACATCAAAAGCCAACTATGTTCTAATTTATCATTATGCATTTTGATCACTTTGAAAGTTTTGTAAGTGACTGTTCTCATCTTTCAAAATGTACCCCGTGTAGCCGTGCATGTCACATGGGAACCGCTAGGGGCGCTGCAGCATGTTATAGGTGACTTGAAAAAAGGTGTAAAACAGTCGTTAAGGAGATTTCATCAAACCTCTTAACCGGATTGCTATAAGTCTTCCCAAAAAGTATAAAACACACACAGCATATCTGCTAGGACAGACACACTGTCATTTATTCGAGTGTTTGTTACATGAGCCTCACAACATGCATAATTTACACTACACAGACACCTGCTAGTCATGGCTGCGGGTTTCCTGAGGGAAAAGACAGTATAACAATAATAGAATACAGGTAGAGTGGCCTAGATAAGGCAGCTGAAGTAGTTTCTTAGGTAACACTGCTACAGTGGGTTACACAGCTACAGTGGTTTCCTAGGTTACACAGCTACAGTGGTTTCCTAGGTTACAGAGTTGGAGCAGTTTCCTAGGTTACAAAGCTGGAGTGGTTCCCTAGGTTACAGAGTTGGAGCAGTTTCCTACGTTACAGAGTTGGAGTGGTTTCCTAGGTAACAGAGTTGGAGTGGTTCCCTAGGTTACACAGTTGGAGCTGTTTCCTAGGTTACACAGCTGTAGTGGTTTCCTAGGTTACACTGCTGTAGTGGTTTCCTAGGTTACACTGCTGTAGTGGTTTCCTAGGTTACACAGCTGGAGTGGTTTCCTAGGTTACACAGCTGGAGTGGTTTCCTAGGTTACACAGCTGGAGTGGTTCCCTAGGTTACACAACCGGAGTAGTTTCCTAGGTTACACAGCTGGAGTGGTTTCCTAGGTTACACAACCGGAGTAGTTTCCTAGGTTACACAGCTGGAGTGGTTTCCATGGTTACAGATTGCACAATCAGTCCTTATTGAATTTCTAATTTTCCTGAATTTTACAATGGTCACTATAAAGTTAAAGTAACATATCAAATTTGATGGGCAGCATCTAATAAGCCCTACATGTCACCTTAACACAGCATCATATTACATTTCAATAGTCTACTCCTCCGAATACAGCAGTACTTCTATAGTATGCAGAGATATTAGTGGCAGGCCCTGAATTTCTTGTGTTTCTCAGTTCCCCAGTCACCAGTGTCGCTTTGTAGTAAGGTTGTTGCACACAGCGAAAAAATCTTTCTATATCTGGACTACAACAGGTCAGCTACCACTGGTATCATTCCGTACATCTATGTACAAACATTCAGAGATGTCTTCCTTTACATAGAATTCTTCATCAGTCGAGAAACCCTTGTTAGTTAGTTTCTTACAAAGCTACTGATTTCCTGTTTGAATCCACAGAGGATTTGCCTGGTCTTTTCTCGAGTCAAGGATCTAAGGTGTTTCCTTCCCTAAAATCTTGCAAGGATGCCCCAGACTTCCAATGAACATCTAGATTTAACTTCCAACATATGAGAAGCTCGGCAGAATTTCTGCTCGACTGGTAACATTACAGATAGGTTTTGTTACAAACCAATGCTACGGTTCGACTGCAGTGTTTTCTAGGACCAGGCAAAAGTTCCATAAACTCAAACATTTCTACAGATGATAAGTACAGCTTGGAAGTTACATTCCTTCATGCACTAATCGTAGAACTAAATACAAATCTTTTCATGTTATCTATTATCACTACACTACTCGCACTAGTTTAAAAACGACACTTCATGACTTATATATGAATTATTATTCTCCACTGCACAATTATTGGTTTGTGTGGCTTTTTCAAATTGCAATTTCTTGTACAATTGAGGCAATGATTTCTTCTTTTTCAATCCGTCTTTTACCCTCTTGATGGAATGAGAAAAACAAAACAAACAAACAAACACCAACTGACACAAACACAAATACTAACGTTATCTGTCCATCCATCTATGATGATTGTACAAAATCAACAAACACACAATTTCATCCGATGTATAAAAATGAAACATACCAGAACAAATATTTTAACAAAAATTACAAAAAATAATCATCTTTGGAATGAAATAATCTCAAACACAAACATCCCATCATGCATTGCACCTGACATCATAAGGTCAAAGTGCAAATGACTTTGTAGAGAAGTAGAGAGCACCCATCTTAGATCAGTGGTCTTCAAGATGCCATTAAGTTATATACAAGCCAGGATGTAGTGACTTTTTCTAGACGAGGGACTAATTCCGCCTCTTCTACCTTCCCTGACCTGAGCCCCCCTCCCCCTCCACTCACGTTCCTGGCACCTCTGCTGTTTGACATGCCAGCAGTCATTGGTGCAGGTTCCTTTGACCGTGAACAGGAAACATGTACCCCCCTCCCCAACATGGCCTCCCCCTCTACATGTTCCTGGCACCTCTGCTGTTCCATACCTCAGCAGTCATTGGTACAGGTTTGTAAGAGTCGACCTTGAACAAGAGACATGCGCCCCCCCCCCCCTCCCCAACATGGCCTCCCCCTCTACACGTTCCTGGCACCTCTGCTGTTCCATACCCCAGCAGTCATTGGTACAGGTTTGTAAGAGTCGACCTTGAACAAGAGACATGTGCCCCCCTCCCGAACATGGCTGCTACATCATTAGTGGTCAGTAGTACACACCACCCCCCAACCTTTGCCCTGGTCATCGATTTTTGCTGCTGTAGCATATTTTACAGGTTGGACTTTCCCCGACCTATCTGTTCGACCCAGAGGTCAGTCTGGGACATGCAGGTGTACCAACACATGTAACGTCAACGTTAGGTCACAACATCTCAACTGGTTGCTTAAAACAATGTCCTTGGTCATAAATAGTGCTGATCTGGATGGTCAACATGAAAACTGTGGTTGATTGCATACTGTCAATGAGTCAGATGCTAGTTTTCCTTTGACCTTGACCTTTTACTTCAGGTCAAGATCGTAAAGTCTGATGGGTAAATCCTGTCAGGTGCTTGTTTCTTCTTAGCCGTTTTCGTCTCGATTTCTTGCTAAAATTTTGGTTCTAAAGGAGTGAGAACCGGGTGAATAAGATGGTGTGGCCTCATCTAACACTGGTCACTCTGGAGTTTCTCACATAATCTCTCAGAGACACAAATTCACAAGTTTTCTGTGAATGACAATACTTTGAATTACCCACATGCAACTAGAAGAAGTTACTAGCTTAAGTTAAATACAGCAGCTGTGCCGTTATGCATTAGTGCAGTAAACAGTACAGCGAGCTGTGTGTCATGCGAGGTTACAGAGAAACTTTTGTTACAGATTCCCGATGTCCTGTGTGACCAGTGTTACATCTGTACAGTACAGACAAGTACACTACAATATGCAGTATCAGTGCAAACATGACCGCAGCATGTAAAGAGCACCTATAGAATCAGTTGCATGTGTTACAGGTACATCCTGCAATATTCCCAAATATCATAGTTAAAAAAGGTGCCAAAATATTTATATACACGGCACACCTTTGCTTCATGCAGATAGATCTCTGCAACAATTTTCAAGTCTACAGTACGAATTTACAACACTTATTGACGTACAGTGTTGATTTAAGTCTTATATGCATGCATACAGCACTATCTGGAGTCTTTTGCCCCCTTCTATCTCGTGTTATTTTTGTTACCATGGCAACAAATTTCCAGGCCCACGCTCAGCCCCCAATCATAGAAAACTCTGTCCATTCAGGTTCACTAAATTATGATTGACAAGTGACAACGATGTCAATCAATCTGTCTATACCCCGTTAGTGACGTCCCCGCGGACTTTGTTTCGTGACTTCGTGCTAAGCTACATGTAACTACACATGTACATGAAACGTCAGAGCCGCACCTGCATTGAACAGGTCCGACCTTCGGACTCTGTCACCTTATATAAGGCCGATCAAAGTACAACTTTTCACAGGTAAACCACAATAACATAGATTTTTAGGCCTCAGAGTTAAAGAAACAGGTCAGAACTGGAAAATCCACATGAAAACAGAGTATCAGAGAAAAGTCTGAACCTGAATGGTACAAAATTTCTGGGAGTCACCATGTAGACTGGTTTACTTTTCCTCCCAGTACCTTTGTTTTGATCTGGTCTTATTTCTGGAATTTTACTTCAGAATGCCTAATAACTGACAGATGTATCAAGGGTCTAAAATAGGCTGTCTACTGTTACTCTGGGAGGGGAGGGAATGGGCTGGAATTTGCACCATGGAACGTTACATAACCTGATGTCTTCATGTCTAATGTTACACATATATCTTCAAGAGGGTTAGGAAGTGGCTGTATAATTTGGTTATAATTTATTCTATCTCTCTAAATCAGGGTGCCCCACTCACGGCTAACACGTAGGCAGGGCTTACACAAACATGGGACAAGTGGCTTTTTCTTCAATCAGAATGACTGCGCATTCAATAGATCAAACAAAAGATGGAGCCAAACAAAACATGTTTGTGTTGAACAGAAGTTGGTAGGTAGGGAATCATATCCAGGACTGACTGGAATGTCAGGAAAAGCCAGGCGTGTTCTCTGGGGGGATGGGGGTGTAGGGGGGTATGGGGAGGGGGTCTTGGGGTTTAGGGGGTATGGGGAGAGGGTGTAGGGGGTTTAGGGGGCATGGGGAGGGGGTTTAGGGGGTATGGGGAGGGCATATAGGGGGTCCAGGGGGTATGAGATGGGAGGAAGGTCGTGTGATGAGTCGAATTAAAAGAGAGTTTCATTCACATGACTGAGATAAAGGTTTCTCCCCCTGACAGGGTGAATGAAGAAGGGAGGTTGTTTAAGGGGTTTCTCTTATTCATAGTAGCTGCTTTATATTGCCATCAGTGGTCTCAACAGGCAAGTATTACAGTACCCTTGATCAGTGACATTTTCTACAAGATAATTCTTTGAGTTTTTTGACACAACTAATTCAATAAATTAATTACCTAATTGACACAGACAACCTCGCATTAATGAGTAGAATGAGATGATTGCAAAGTTTGTACATGACACCTAAAAGCTTAATTAATTAATTAATTAATTAATTAATCCCGTTTGATTCCGTTTTCTTTCCACACGCCGTTCCCCTGTATCTTGTGGACGCCATTCTGCTTGGCTCCGTGGTGTTTGACGCCGTTCTTGTGCGAGGACGGGACGGGAGGCTTCTCGGGTTTTCGCATGTACGCGTCGTAGAAGAACTGCGCGAAGAGCAGGAAGTAGGAGAAGTACATGATGCTGGACCAGACGATGTTGTCGTAGGTCGAATCGCAGGGGTCGCCCTTCTGGAGCGCCGCGTAGGTGGTGTAGTTCACGATGCAGCCCATGAACATCTGCGCAGTCTGCGCGATCGTGATCACCATGGCGTAGGAACGCGGGACCCTGTAGCCGGCCGCGCGGATGGCGTAGTACGTGTACATCAGCGCGTGGACCGTGAAGTTCATACAGTAGAACCACCGCCCGGCGGCCAGCGTGTCCTTGTAGCTGTACCAGGCGTAGAGGAGGACCGTGATGTGGTGGTACCAGTGCAGGAAGATCAGCTTCTGCTTGCGGAGAACAATGAACGCCGTGTCGCCCAGCTCCGGGAGCTTGCTGTAGGTGAAGTAGAACGCCCAGAAGTCCAGCACGGGCTCGCGGTAGAAGCGGGAGTCGCACACCGAGAACTGGAAGCCGCGCACCTTCAGTATGAACCTGGGAAGAGGGCAAAGAACATCTCGTTATTCGTCTGTTTTACTGCATTCATTTACTTATTGTTTCCTTCAGGTTCAATGGCACATACATACATACACACACACACACAAACACACACACAAACATGTATGTAAAAAAACAACAATAGTACAGAAGTAGTACAGTAGTAGATGAGCAACTTTTAAGTCAATTCTTCTAACTTGTCTGTTGTGGGATTGCTTTAGCTTTAGCGTGAACGTGGATGTTAGACTACTGCTGGTTTAAATTTAAAGGCCATTATTGTGGTATCAAAGACATACTTTATGCTGTGCAATCTACTTTGTACAACATTGCAGCACAATTACTCGATGCATCCCAGTTTACACAGACTGGAATTCGTGGCATGGATGCTTGTTGACTAAATTTAAAAAAACAAGTATTTGAGCCTCCATGTCTCTACTTAGTATTACCACTCCCATCAAGGCTGTTACAGTACTGATGTATCTTGATAAAAATGAATGAAACAAAGATGACACTTGAATACGGGTAATGACTACTAATGTCCCAACAAGGTTACATAAGGGTTACCATGTTGGTGCATTACCCGATTAAAGGAAGCCTTCCACAGAGACACCTGGCGATCTGCCATCAGACATGACAACTAATACTATGTACATGTAACAAGCATGTCTCTGTAAGACAGGGAACAACAGGTGTTAGCCCAGATAGTGTCAGTGGTGCTCTCCATGGCAAAAATTGTCTTGACTAAAAATTCACTGTTGAGGCGGCAACTTTTCGACAAAATGGCACAGGCAACTTTAACCCACCAACATGGCCGACACAGATGACATCATAGTCATGTGATTGCTAACATCCTATAGGACATCTGAATCACTTCCATATATGGTTATGACACTGACAGGACACTTGGCCATCTCAAACCAAAACACAGAAAACACACGAACGTAGTCGTTGACAGTTTTTAAAACTCATGAAGAAAGTGGGATATAAATTGGTGCTAACTGTAAAAAAAATGACATGGTTTCTCAAAATTAGGACAACCTTTGGGGTTACAACTTACAATGAAAGGGAATGGACAGATTTATTATAAATGACTTGATCAATCTTTCATATTGTTAAACATAAAACCTTTATCACATACACAGCTTACTGCGATTATTACCAGACGCTAGAGCGAATCAGACCAGGCACAGACAAGCTGTCATTCCAGTCAAATGAAATCGCCTGTAAAAAATGGGTCGTCGAAAATCAATATCCAGTTGCAAATTATGCCGAACTTTTGCATTTAAGAATCAATAAATGCCGATTTAGCGTTATAAAAATGACGCATTGCTGCAAATTGGGACTATAAATAGAACAAGACAAGGCTGGCATTTTTGGTTTTAGTTAATAGTGTAATATTTTCTGGTGACAGCCGCCCCCCTCCCACCCCAGTGTGTAATATATTCAGCACATGTCCCTTTCCGTCTGGGGCCGGGTTGTATTTCCGGTACCTACCACAGATCGTACGCGCTTCTCAGCGCGCCCAGAGTCGAGAAGACGGCCAGACCTCCGCTCCAGAGCGTCAGGGGCAGCCTGAGGTCGAACTTCTCCCTGTTCTGCATGAAATATCTGCCGCCGAACACCAGCACCACATACAAGATGGCGTAGGTGAAGGCGGCTGTCCAATTCTCCCCCATCCACTGTAGCGCCGCGTTCTCGTTGAAATCCTTCTCGAACGGCAGCTGGTACTCGAACGGGTAGGCGATGATGTCGGAGGAGTTGTCGGCCATGCTGAGGCTTCTGTCCCGCGTGTCTAAGCTAGAAATCCGCGTATCTAAGCGGGTTGGAGCACAATGGTCCCGTATCTATATACCGTACACGCCCAGCCGGTAACCACCACGAGCACAGGCACCGGTAGTAACAAATTTCACGTCAGACGAGTCCACTCTGATTAACGGGGATCTTTCATAAAATATCTCTATTGATACATCCTAAACAGCAAAAGAAAAGAACAAAATGTTCTACAACTAATTGTTCATATATTATATATAAATATATTAACTATTTTTTGGTGGGATGTTAAATCATTTCTATGCAATATGATTGCACATTTAGATAATATATACCAAAGACCCCCATAACTGTTGTCAGAATGTGACAATCTCCTCCCGCCTGATCAGACGTCATTCAAATGAACATCTCTGATTGGCTTACAATGTGGCAATTACATGGCCCGGTAACCAATGACAGAGCAGAATGGAATGAAGTAACGTCGACCAGTTTGGCGCCAAATACACCTGAATAACTTTCACTCACCTGGATACGGAGGATTTCTTGAGACTCTTTCAATCAACATCAAGAGCCTAAGTCGTCAGTGATGCAAAGATTGCTGTATAGAAAAATGTGTGAAAGTTTTGGGGTTTCTGAGAATTTTTATGTTTTTTTTTTATTTTTTATTTTCTGTGAATTCTTGAGACGATCATGTAACGTTACTTTGTTAATCTCCCAGCAGATCCTTCGGTGGAATAAGAATTAAGATAGCGTCATAAAAATGGCTGATGTGTTAGCAAATAAAACTCCTCGACCGGCTAAACTCCTTGGCCAGGCTTTATGGTACATGTGCTATCTGCTGTATGTGTAGGATCTGCTGAGAGATTCACTTTGTATCTGAACATTACAAGGACAGACATAGCGAACTTTACTCCTGAAGACCTTGCTATTGTTTGACCCTTGTAGGTTCACGTGAGGTCACAAGAAGCTAATGAAAACCGACCTGCAGGCCGCTGCCCTTGCAGCCTGGGCGCCAGACTTTCAGTCAGCTTTTAATACCGCGCTCTCTCGGTCACTTCCGTAGTGCAGATCAGCACTTTTTAGCTCTGCTCTCTCGGTCGCAGAGCTGGGCAAAACTCATAAGGCGGACCGGCACTTTTTTGATCACCTCACCTCACCTCACCTAGTCTCATATCCAGGGTTGGGGACCATGGTTGTTGGATAGGACCTGCTCAAAATGTCAATGGACAGATTTTTGATCTTGTAACAGGACTGACTTTATCTCACCTCCATCCTCCTACGCACGGTCCCCAACGGCTAGCTGACTCGACTAATGCCGTTGGGGACCGGGCGTTAAGAGGATGCTCACCTCATGATGTGACCATTACCCTGAAACAGTAGTCTGTGTAACGCAAACTCTGCTGTCGGCGGATGTTGGGTGGGCTGCTATAAGCGGGATTTGATCAGGCTACTGAAATCGTAACCAAAAGCACGATAAAGTTTAGAGGCTTGGCCATGTTTGTGCATATCAAATGTATTGGCGTGTCATATCTTTATAGTCCGCCTTGGGGCGCTTCTACACGGGCTAACAGGTGCGGTGAAACCGCAACCAACTGACGCGGGTAAAAACTACTATAACATCTGTTTTTAAGAAACTAACATAATACATTAGTTCGTGTTTAGCATAATAGGCTACCTAATATATTATGTATCGAATATTTACTGTATCATTCTGCAATAAGTCTTTTTTTCATATAAATTTTGCCGGTTAGTTTACATAATGTTTTGCTGCGGTGGAGCTGACACGTCATATGACTACCATCATGGCGGTAAGGTGATGAGATCAACAGGTCTGTCGACTCCGTTTCCTCTGCTTCATCCTTCTTACGGACTCCACCAGACTCCCTCCGACACCCTCCGGACAGTAGGGGGGACGGGGAAGGGTTGTGCGAAGTTCCGCAGCCATGGGCAGCTGTTTGGGCAAACTGTTCGACAAGAAAATACAAGTCAGGTGAGTCGGTCGGACTTTGTTTATTTTGTACATTTTGTACACGGTCTTTAGAGTACCTGCTGTGCCGACAGAACTTCACAGAAGGGTTGGGGGGAAAAAGAAAAGAAAATCATTGTACTTTTATCTGTAAAACTCTGTCATCAGGTTGTCCGAAACGTTATTATCTGCTTTTGTTGTGTTTAGTTTTGTGAAACTTTACCTGTAGTGACCTGTAACTTGAGTACCCCACACCTGTGTCAGGTGACCGCCCTTCCTCCTCCCGTGTTGTGGAACTGATCATGACTTCACAATTCTACTGTCTCTTCAGAACACATTTCATCAGAGCGAAGTTCTGAAGGCTTTCTGTTTGTCTTACTTCACAAAATTATTACGTTAACTAAATTCAAGTCCCACATTTCAACTTAGATTTGATGCACACCAAGTTTCATCAAGGAGCTTTTATAAAAGCTCCTTGTTGAAACTGATGATGAAAATTTACTTTTGTAAGCTGACAGATTTTAACAATCAAAATCAAAAACATGGGCTCCCAAACAATGATGGGGACGGAAAAAAAGTTCAAGCTGGAGACAGCCTTTTTGTACAACTGTAAACGTGGTTCGAAATGGAATTCATAGAACTAAAAAATCAACCTCATTCCTCTGCCCAAACCTGCTTTGATCAAGTGAATGTTTCAGTAGATTTGTGTTTATAGTTTGTGTGTTTACATACATGTGTAGCAATAACTTGCGGATGTAGCTGTTTATCAGAATGAAACTATTACTGTTACAGTGTGTCTGTGTCTGTTGATATAACGTTATATCTGATATATTGATTCCAGCATACCATACCAGCTACGGAATCTGTACTGCGTATTGCTGGTAACTATTAAGGACGTTAATTTTACAATAAACCATCACAATCCTCACCAATAAAGCATGCAGCAAAGTTGACCATGTTACATCCAAACCCTGTATGTGTACTATATTTGATAGTATGTAGTTTATAAGATCACAATGCATTTTGATTTGTTGACATGGTATATCTTCCTTTTTTCAGAACGAGTTCTCCATATTTCACATCAGGATCAAGAATAAACATAGAGGTAATCAATATGGGAATAGTTGGGGAGTCAGATGATACTTAGTTTCCCCACTGTAGGAGTAAAATTGTCCTCTTCAGCCCATCTTTAGTCGGCACTGTTGCTGACAAACAAAAGACAGACACAGTAACATAATAGAGACCATTGCTGTATGATTATCTTAATTTGCAAAAGTTTCTCAAATGCTTTGAGTGAGGAAGATTATCATAATAAATCTGGGGTATTATTTGCAGCCAGTAGGTACACAATTTTTTAGTAATGAGGCTGCAGTTTATCTTCTCGGTTTATTGTTATAATTCTATATGCGTAGTAGTAGTAGTAATAGTAGCATATTAAATTCAAGTGGCCTTACATGAGAAAACTGGATGAAACTAACATTGTTTTCTTCCCTTTGTTTTCCAGTTTGAAAACCTGATAGATGAGGTAAGTACTCTGCAATCTCATCCAATTTTGTGTTTTTTTATGTTGATAATTTTGGTTACTTTGTAGCCCATGGCTGAGGCATGATGGGATTGAAGTGGCTTGCACACAACTTTGGGACTGAGAGCTGCAAGCATGATGGGTCTTCATGGTTGTATCAGGGAATGTGTTTTTTTAACAATGTTCCTGTAAAACTAACCAACCATACCCTAAATATAGATCCGTTTGTGGTTAGAATGGCCATGTTGACTGCCTACTGGCATGGTGTTCAGATTCACAAATTCATAGCACCTCAACTTTGAATGCACCAAAGTTTGTCAAAAGCCTGGATTTTCGAAGATTTAACCAAGGACATTATATGAAAGTGTTAAGGTTTGGATTAGCTATTGTCCAAGCAGACGTTCAGCTCAGGCTGTCTTTTGACGTGTTTTTTGAGTTCATTTCTTCATCTTTGGCCACAAGACGTAATGAAAACGGTACAAAATAGAAAGCTCAATAAAAACGGCTAAAACATGTCAAAAACAGCCAGAGTGGAACCTCTGCTTAGAGGGTATTTATGGATTAGTTTCATTTGAGTGTGCCCCCCTTTTTTTTCTCACCTAATCAACACCATTTGAGTTAACAGTATTTCATTACTATTGAAAATGATTTACCTTCCAGTTTTTCTGTCTGGTTTTGTAAATTGTTGAGGCAATAATATGATGATATTATAAATTGCTAAATGTAGTGGGTATTTTTTCATGTCCTTACCTGACATTATGAGCTGATGTTACATCATGTGTGGTTTTTGTTTCAGGATGACAACGTAGACAGAGGAAGGTACCTGTACACACCTGGTCTTACACACCTGCATGCCTCACTTTCTCTGAAAACTTTCACTTTTCAATTACTTTGGGAAAATAGCACCAAACACATTTTACACACATTTGTTACAGATCTGTTTATCTGTAAGTTTTGAAACGCAGGGACAGTTTTTTTGGTACTTTGCCTTCACTTGAATTTAGAAATTCTTATACATTCCTACCAGAGATTTACTTTGTTTGCATCAAGGAATCTGACCAGACGAAATTGACACTGTTCGTTCATAGATTTTATGTTTTTAGCGAAAAATAAATGACATGATTTGGTCAATATTTAATTTTTATATTTTCTTCCCAATTTATTGGAAGAATTAATTGTGATAAATCTGGGAAGCCATTTTGCTATGTTAGAAGGGTGCTGTATGAGGAAGCCTCTGGCCTGTGTTGCATGTATTATTGGCTGTGTTTAGGGCCGTGACCAGAGAAGAAATTGATGCTCTTAAGCAGAAACGCTACAGCGACCTGGTTCAGCAACAGAGGACCATAGATGCTGAGCTAGAGGCTGAGGTACACAATATACACATTATGATATGTACATGTACACACACCACACACACACAACAGAGGACAATAGACGCTGGTATACTATATACACATTATATACTGTCATACTTACACATACCTCTGCATACTCATGCATACATACAGACACATTATGTACAATCATATATACATATCAGATGCATATATATATATATATATATATATATATATATATATATATATATATATATATATATATATATATATATATATATATATATACATATATATATATATACATATATATATATATATATGTATACACATTCATTCACACACAGCAGAGGATGATAGAAGTTAAGCTAATTACAAGATATTTGACTAAACCAACTAAGTCAAATTGAATGAAGACAAGTCCATTTTGATGCAAAGCACTGCTTCACATATCAAAGTATTTATTAAAGACATTTATACACTTTGCTTAACGACCACCACACATCTTAAAAGTTCTGTAGTTTTCTTCTTTTCAAATTTCTGGCTTCCCTGTCACATGTGCACACCCTCCCGCAGACTGACACGACGACTCTGTTGTTTCCATGGCGTTACCATAGCTACAGGCGCAGGAGGAGCAGCTGCGGATCGAGGAGGAGGCGTTCTACGCAGCGCAGCGGGAAGCGGCGCGCATCGCCAAGCAGCGGAAACTTCTGGGCCAGGTTCAGGCTCCGACTCGGGAAAACTTTCACTGATTTGGCTACTTTCACCTTTACTGATTTGGCTGATTTTTTCTGCTTAATTCAGGATGGTGGTGGTGGGTTGGAGGAGAAGACGTCTTGCGTTTAACTTTCTCATTCCTTAAGATTTCAAGACATTCTTAAGTTGCTCAGATAAAATTAACGTAGCGTCCTTTGGTTATCCATAGTTCCCTCCAATCCCATCATGCACCAGGCCATGTCTGCTTTTTTTTCTTCAAATGTTTTGTGGTTTCCGTCAAACACTTGAAGATGTTTTCTGACGTTCCTTCTACTTTCTTAAGCAACAGGCAGCTGCTAAGAATGGTCCCAAGGCGTGGGTCGGCGGCGACCAGGACGACTGGGAAGTGTGAGTTTCTGTTTGCTGTTTTCTATCTGGTTTGTTAAAATGAATCTCAAACATTACTCGGAAGGCATATTTACCGTAGATCTGGAAATATTCACAGTAGCTTTGTGGTTTCGGTTTTCACGCCTTTCCAATATGTTACAATAGGGTTGAGTGGCATAACTGCACAGTGTTTTCAGATCCTGTTTTGAGATTATCAAAGTTCCTGTCCCCTTGTAAAATGCACTTAACACGACCTTCCCTGCTCCACCCAAGTGTAAAAATGGGTACCTGACTTTGGTAGGGGAGGTAAACTGGTGGAATGAGAGAGTTGTGCTCCGCCTTCCAATAAAATGCCCTTGACACAGTAGATAACAACCCACTGCACCTACAGCCTTAAAAAGACCATGGGACTACCTACCATTGTGTTACTATAGAATTGTTTCAGCAAATTCAGCTACAAAAAAATCCAGCTATCCCCTAAAACCCAAAAAAAAAAAACCGCTAAAATAAGAATGTACTGTTGTAACCTGCAGTGCCGGTGGGGAGGAAGATTTTGAGAAATTCCTGGAAAGTGTCAAACAGAGAGCGCTCAGCACCAGGCAGAGTATGGAGGGTAAGAGCATTCATTTATTCATTTGTTCATCCATTTATTCATTCATTCATTTGTTCCTTGGTTCCTTCCTTCCTACATTCATTCATTCACTCATTTGTTCTTTCCTTCCTTCTCCATTCATTCATTCTCATTTGTTCCTTTGTTCCTTCCTTCATTCACTCATTCATTTGTTCATTGAATTTCTTTCATTCATTCATTCATTTGAATGGAAAAATCAAAATTTGATGAAGTACAGTTTTTGACCATGTCCAGTGTCCATTCTATGTTACCCTGTAAGTCTAGTCTGTTACCAAATCCTACCTCATTGGGGAAGGGTTAAGAGAGAGGATGGTGCCTTTGTTGTCAAGGGTAGTAGCGGGATAGGGGACTTTCTGTACTTACAAAATTGGAAGATTCTTATCCATACTTACATATGTTGTAGCCATAAGAAGCTTCAAAAATGTGGAAAAAATCTAGGAGAGATTTGACGGAAGAGTATGTGTAACCATGGGAACTGTTGCCATGTACAGGAGGTACAGAAGCCCCGCCCGGCGATGAGGTGACCAATGAGAATGGAGACTCGACTTCTCTGGACCTGGAGTGGGAGAATGAGGAGTTGGGGGGTGAGTGGTCAGACTTGGTCTGGAGTTGATGCAGACGTGAAACCAACTGGGACTCACAAAATTAGACTTGCCAAGTAGGGGTGGGTACTACTGGTACGGTGTGCTGGTACAAAACCATTTTTTCTCGTTGGACTTGCCTGGAAAAAATGGACCTGAAAAAAATCAGTGGACCGGATTCTGAAAATGAACAGATTATATCGGCAGGCGTGCACATGTTTTTGAGCTGACCGACCCCCCCCCAAAAAAAGTAGAGGAGAGAGGATAGTCAGTTTTACCAAGTTTCTACAGTCAAACCTGGTCTAAGTTAACAGAGGCATTAGTGTTGTTTACACGAAGGTAAGATTTTAAAATGCCAGAAGATGTCGGATACTCCATCAAATATATTCATTTGTAGCAAAATGGACCATTGTTTAGAGCACTGCCCATTCACAAGTTTTCACATACATCAGGTTCAGGTCCGTACGTAGACCTGATCCTTTGGACCTGGACTATACCTGTACCTGAATTTTCTGTACCGGTACCCACCCCTATTGCAAAGGTTATCTAGATATGGAGTTTATTTCAACATCTAAGGACATGCTGCCTTAATTTTGTGCATGACATAAGTTTTTATGATTTTGCAGATTTTTTATGTGCTTGTCACAGTGTTGCTGTTCCTCTAAGTTGCTACATTACTGCTGCTTTAGTATTGCCACATAATTGCTACATAATTGCTACATGATTGCCATGTTGTTGCCAATGACCCAATAATGAGGCTTATCCATGATTTCTTGTGGTCTCTCCCGTTAGCCGGAGCCCCTAAACTTTCCCCGGATGGTTTGTACCACTTTCACCTTTTTCTTGGGAGTTAAAGACGTCTTCAAGATTCCTTAAAGATGCCATGTCTTAACCCTTGTCCTGTTGACATTATTTCACCCATATGTGCTTGTAGCTTCCTTTGATGATTGTGTGCTTTTCTTGGCTTTTGCTGCTGCAGAAAAATGTCCACCTTCGATGTGCTTCATTGCAGCATGACTGCCATGACATGATCATGTGCAATATATCTCTCCTGTTTATGAGTCCCACATACAGACACTTGTAACCTGTATGATACGGGCACAGCAGGACAAGGGTTAAACTACTAGTCTATCTTCTGTTCCTTGATATTCTGCCATTTCTTTGTTCAGAATGTGAATGTAGATGGTAGATATGGGCTTATTTATGGTCACCTGTCTCAAACTCCTTGGGAGGAAAACATGACTCAGACCATATTCAGTCCCTGACACTGTGTACCAAGACTTTCCCTCAGAATCTTCTCAGATTCCTTATTTTCAGATCTGTGAACAAATTCGTTCAAACCTGTACCAGTGATCACCTCTACATATATAAGAACCACCTGTCCAATTATAGCTTTTTGTTGGTCTGTGGGGGATTTTCTTGAGCAGTTTTCACTGTATCAACAACCCTGGCAAAATATGACTGAAAATGAAATTAAAAGCAAAGAAAATCTTTGGACATAGAAGTTTTCTTTTACACAACCAGTTTTTCTCACCTGCTGACGTTTCGATGTCTGTCAGAACTCCAGTTAGAAGCTCTGAGGAAGATCAGCAGGTGAGAAAACTGATGGCGTAAAAGAAAACTCTTATGTCCTTTGATCTACCAACCTGATGAAATTATTTTTGGAAAGAAAATCTTTAATTTGTTCCTTTTCCCTGACGATGTTTGTGCTGGTTTCAGAAATGGGGGAGGAGCTTCTGCGTCGGGCGCGCAGCAACACGGAGGTCGAGATCCTGAAGCTCATCGTGGACGACCCAGACGAGAGGAGACGTCTGGAGAGCAACGTTTCCACGGAGATGGAGTGGGACGACGACGAGTTCGTCTCCGCGGAGACTGTCGTCCCCTCCCCGGTCATGGAACACCCCGAACTGGCCGCAGGGCATCCTGGGAAGGAAGCGAGGCATGCTGGGAAGCTGCAGGGGGAAGATGGGATAGGTTCAGATGACAACCAGGACAGATAATGTGCTGAATAAATAAATAAATAAATAAATGAATACTGCGCTGGTGTTTCCGAAGGAGACAAGCTAGATCTACAAGGAAGCTGCAGGAAAGTTGGGTTCTTTCTACAAAATTTTGTTGGAGATGTCTCAAAGGTTTTCTCACCGAATTATGCTTGGGACGTCTCAAAGGTTCTTTCTATGAAATTATGTTGAGAACATCTCAAAGTTTGCAGGTCTTTGTCAAAGCTTAACGCCTTCACGTAGCGCAGTGCAATGTTGTTGTTGTCTTTTGTTATGCTTGTAAAGCCCTACTCTCTGTTAGCCTACATCGTACCGCTGCAGTACAGATCTGAATTACAGCTTATCTAGATGTGTGCAAAATGCTTTTGGAGATTTCATATCAGTGGTTTCGTTGGGAATGTTAATGGTGTAACACATTGCAGGAACTGACTGATCCGTCTCAATTACTAGTAACCAGTTTGGTCTGCCAGTGACCATAGTTTGGGTTGATGTTTGGATGGCATGGGAAGCCAGAGTCTGTTTCCCCTTAAGTAAGAAGTTTGCAAACTTTTTAGACATCCCCCAAGACGTTGCTAGAATCAGACTTTTTTGTTTATTTTGGTACCCTTTAGAAGGCTAAGATCTTCCAGAGTTGAGAAAGTGTGAGGTTCAGTCCAGTCTTGGTGCCTTCAGACGCTGCAAGTAGAACTCTGGCCTGCCATGACGGGGGGTTAGGGTGGCAGAGAGGGGGTAGGAGTTAGAGGGGGGGTTAGCGTGGCAGAGAGGGGGGTAGTGTGGCAGAGAGGGGGGTTAGCGTGGCAGAGAGGGGGCAGTAAGCGTGGCAGAGAGGGGCTGCCAAAAGTAAAGTGTATTCTTATATCCAAATGTCAGATCAAGAATGCCATGTCGGCTGCTCTGGGTTCCATCTTCCTAAGGTCAGAAATTTACAGCAAAGTTTCACAGCTGGTTGGATGGAGCATGTTTTACTCTATATCACGTTTCACAGCTGGTTGGATGGAGCATGTTTTACTCTATATCACATTTCACAGCTGGTTGGATGGAGCATGTTTTACTCTATATCACATTTCACAGCTGGTTGGATGGAGCATGTTTTACTCTATATCATGACTGAGACTGGACATGTCGGTTGTAATGTGTACAGGTTGACACTGAGAGTAAGATTTGAATAGTAATTTCTAAGGTCTTTGGGAATCCAATGTGACTATTGTTTGGTGTTAGCTTGCATAGAGACGATGATGCTTCTGACAATCAAGTTTTGGAGTTAGGAATTGTTGGTTTCAGTATTTCATTGCAGATACAGTCAAACCTGCCCAAGAAGACCACTCAGGGGACTGATAAAATCTGGTCTCTGTGCACAGGTGGCCACTATTGACAGGATGCCTAATGTGCACATGTGGTCACTATTGACAGGATGTCTAATGTGCAGATGTGGTCACTATTGACAGGATGCCTAATGTGCACAGGTGGTCACTATTGACAGGATGCCTAATGTGCACATGTGGTCACTATTGACAGGATGCCTAATGTGCACATGTGGTCACTATTGACAGGATTCTCAATACTTTTATCAATGAGAAAATAAGTACCAAAGGGACCACCAAAAAGTTTTGCCATTTTTCATGGCAGCGAGTGTAAGGAGTCCTTGTTGTAATGGGATGGCACCCAGGCTACAGATAGTGGTGCTGATGGTGCTTCTGCCAGTTGTACAGGTTTGACAATGTTTAGCTTCCATTTCCCGCAGTGCTGCGCTCTATAATGTAAATGTTGTACAAACTGTATGATATAAATAAAATCAGCCAGGATTTAAGTAATCATTCAGAGATGTAAAAAATCAATCAGCAAGAAAGAAACATTATCAAAGTCCTGTATTATGTTTTCCTGACATTTGTATTCACTACTTTCAGAGTACAGAATTCACAGTAACATTGAAGAAGAATCAATCTGAAATAATGATAATAATTTGAAACGTCTGTATGAAAATAAAGTATCCAGAAGTAAAGATTGATTCTTCTTCAATGTTAACGATACCTGGATGTCTAATCTTCACAAACGAATTCACAGTAGTATTACAAATATTTGGTTTGGATAGATTTAGGTCTCAATTGCAAACTTATAGAGTATATAGAAATGATTGACTTCAATATGCAAGATTTGCTGCATTTCAAACAATAAACCAAAGAAATCACTTCTTTTGAATGACTTGATTTTTTTCTGACGTGTGCAATAGTGCATACTGCTGCCATGCTGGTGTATCTATTTGATAGTTGAAAATTTTTTTAATCAAAGTCTCACATTATATTCACTACAATTTAGAGTGAATACAACTAGATGATGTTCATCATGATGTTGTGTAGTGCGGCAACTCAACTGCCGCAAGTATGGAATTCCCATCATTTACCACTTTGTCCGTGTATCCTTCTCGAATTCTGTCAGTTCCAAAGTGTTCCTGATCACCATCTCCAATTTTTTGGAAATTTTACAATTCCGTTCGGAACCGCATGTACCTGCTTGTATCCACAGATTTACAGTAAAGGAAGCATATCTTCACATTTTAGTCTAAAAGAACTTTAATGTCATATATACATGATATTCCATCTGAACAGTATTAAGTGTTCACAGCAAGACGTGGTCACCACAAAGTAGATTCAGTATTTATACGAAAACATACGTTTTCTCCATGCAACAGTGTGATATGTTAAACAAGTCCGTACTGATCACAATATGATCGTATAAGCCAAACTACATGTACATCCCACATAGAGGCATCTGTATGTACTTGAAATTAGAACAAAAATGTCTTACGGATAATTACAACAAAGCCACCCCTGATAAAATGGCACCGATAATACAGGATAAAAGTCTCTTTGATAACACATAAAGACGCTACTGAAGGGTACAGGCACTGAGGTTACAATAGTTAATGTATCAGTACCCTAAAGTCCTAAACCCTTTTTGCAGACTCTGATAACTTCTAGTAAATGTCTGGGCCTGGGAGGTGTCATGTGTAAAAAACTTACATTATCTAGTAGCAGCCAAATGCCTGGATTACAAAATAGAGAATTTTCTTACAGTTTGTAATAAAAATGTCAGAATATTTATGTACCAAAATCAGAGATATGAGATGAAAACGTTATCAAAGGATATGTAAATAATACTTGATATGTACCTGAAATTACTTTCTGCATAAAACATGGATATCATGTGGACCTGGCAAAAACAACGTACAAAGTAACTAAAGAGAGCGAGGGTGTGGATTGGGGTTTATGCCTGAAACTTTTACTGCTAATTTGTTCTGAGCTAAGAAACTAAAGGCCAGGACAATTTTCACTGAACATGATCACTTGTAACCCCCTTTCACATCCTCTAATAAGTGGGTGTGGATGGGGTTTTCTAGCATATTGGTCCTACTAACATTTCGTTATGTTAGAATTTCATTCTGGAAGAAAAATATTTTACTGCATCACCAGAGCCAAGTAACGAATCCCAGGAGAATTTCAACAGAAAGTTAGCTGGTAACCCCCTCCACACTCCCTGAGGCTATGTCTGGGGTTTATGCTGCGGTTGTGATGAAGCTGGGTGCCGTGTGCGTCCTCGTCTGCATGGAGGGGAAGGATGTGTAGCCTTGAGCTGCCAGCTGACGATAGTTACTGGTGTTCAGCCGCCTGAAAACAAACAAACATCAATCAGTGAAAGTAAAAGTAATCTCGATCCAGTTTAGCTCACTGAAGAGCTACTTCCACTGGTTGCGACAGAGAAGACAGACGCTATGTACAGTACTTACAGGTTCATTGTACAGTACTAGGAAAACTCTTTTCAGCTAGTACAATGAAAAGCAAACCACAGCTTAATGTCCTGTTCTAAGGATTGCGACCCTTTCTGGTATGCATGTTGGATGAGCAACAACAGTTAGGATTCCAACAGAGACGGTTAGAAATACATGTATGCTACATGAAGTAACAGCCATTCCCCCCGGGATACTGGTAGGACTGGCTCTACGTCTGTCTGTAAGTGTTGATTTTATTTTTCTGAATCCGCTTCAAAATGATAACAAATTGGCAACTTGACAGTGAATGTGGCCCAGCCAGCAGTTGGATTAAAAGCAAAAGTATTGTAATAATTCCCCGAGTACCCTCCAACTACAAAGCTTAGTTGGTTGAGTGCCCATTTAAAGCTTTTCCCAGGACTCGCTGTACTTACTTGACGACGTTGGACTCCATGATAGAGTTGGTGGGCGCGGTCTTGGGGCCGGGCGACGGGTGGAAGATCTTCCCCTCCTTGTTGGTGGTGATCGCTCGCTTCTGCTTCACCACGTAGGGGTCGTTGGAGTGCGAAGGGTAAGGGTCAAAAGTCCCGGCCTTCATGCCTCCGACCTAGGGTAGGAACACATCGTGAGTTAGATACCATAAGGATTATGATTGCTCTGATGATTTAAGACGTCTGCAAGGGGGACTTAAGGGCTCATGATTTTGACACAGAGCACTGGGAGGTCCTTGCAAATGACAGATCATAGATTTGAGCTTGCACAGTGAAATGTGTTGAGGTCAGAGGGCAATATGTCAAGGGTGAAGGCCCCAACCTTGTTGACAGGTCTTGTTTTAGTTGTGTTCTGTTCATGTCACTGGGGCTTTGAACTCAAGAGCCTGACGTACTACCCACTATGCATTTTGCTGTGCATGAGCAGCTGGAACCATGAATTGCCTTATTGAGCAATTGACAGAAGGAGAAGAGAGACCCACCCTCTTGGCAGGGGAGCTGGGTTTGAAGGGTTTGAAGTCTCGCTTGGCGCTCGGCATCTTCTTGGAGGGCGGCAGCGGCCGGTCAGACCGGTAAGGGTTCCCGTCGAAGTAATCCTTCGGCGCCAGATTCAACCGGAACGCTGAGCCCTTCATCAGCTTCTTGGAACCATCCATTTCTCGCTGGGGGGGAGAAGGTAGCAATGACATCAATTTTTAAATTACTTCACAGTGGGGTTAACGTAAACATATCATCCAGTAGTTGTCAAGATCATATTATAATACTGTATGGATGAAAACTGATTTGTAGTATGCATCACTCAACTTAAATCTTTCATACAGAGCTCAAAAACACTGTGAGGGGAAGGTACCAATTACAATTTCAAAAGTGGATCCAAATAAACATATCATACACGTCAAGGGTTTACTTAATCCGGATGCTAAAGTGTGTGAGTGATACAGAGTAGGCGGTTCGTGTTTAGATCCCAGGTACAGAACTAAAATATGACAATGCAGGGCACAAAATACAGTAACCAATCTGCAGCTTGTGTTGTATTATACATTATCAGGATTTGAGCCCTACGGTTCAAGTCTTCAGACGATAAGTTAGTAGCCTTACATTTCTGATGTCCTTGGCGCGCTCGTATGGGTCAGGTGCGTAGGGGGCCCCCTTACCCAGCGTCACATTGGGATAGCTGAGGAACACAGACAAACGTCAATCAATCAATCTGTCAATCAATCAATCAATCTGTCAACAGTTCTTCTTCAACCTCGCAGACACATGTCTGAATGGAGTTGATTTTATATTCATGGGATAAAAGACTCTCATTAAAATTTTCTCTAATCATATGAAATATTTTCAAAAACAATCCTTGTGCAAAACAAACACTTCCAAATTCAATAAAGCACAACATGTTAAAAATAGACGATTATAGAATCAACTTTATCTATGCAACTCACAACACAGCAGCGTATTGTGTTTGCGACCATGTTTATGTTTATGTTTGTATTTACCCGTAGCCTGTTCCGTTCTTCGGCGGGTTTGTCAGCACGTTTTTCCCCGGCGTCACGTACGCTTTCCTCGGTCGAGCCACGGGGGAAAAGGCGCCGACGGGTCCAGCAAATGTTCCGTAAGAATTCCCAAGGCCAGAGCTGTAATAAGATAAATAAACAAATAAATATAACCAATCCGTAGGTTATTACATCATCATCCTAGTATTATGTAACGGTTCATCTCCTAGGAAATACATTATACTAGACAAGCTTACTACATTGCAGAAAGAGGTGTGAAAACTGAGTTTTATCCTGCTTGGAGACTACAAGACTCCACCAAGCATACACCATGCTGTATGTGTTCCTTGTAAGTTGTATGTGTACCTAGGCCCCGATGAAAATCAGTTTGTCAAAACTGAATCGGGCTACCCAGGAGTCTGAAAATATCTAAACAATAAATAATGTTCCAGACATCACATCTTAAGGAAATTAACGGTTTCTTATCCCCGTTACTTGGCAGGAAGGGTTTGCCCTAAACAATTCACACCACACAACCTGTCATTCCAGACATCACATCTTAAGGAAACTCACGGTTTCTTATCCCCGTTACTTGGCAGGAAGGGTTTGCCCTAAACAATTCACACCACACAACGTGTCATTCCAGACATCACATCTTAAGGAAACTCACGGTTTCTTATCCCCGTTACTCGGCAGGAAGGGTTTGCCCTAAACATACACCACACAGCCCGTCCTTCTAGACTTCACGTCTTTAAGGAAACTCACGGTTTCTTATCCCCGTTACTCGGCAGGAAGGGTTTGCCCTAAACATACACCACACAGCCCGTCCTTCTAGACTTCACGTCTTTAACGAAACTCACGGTTTCTTATCCCCGTTACTCGGCAGGAAGGGTTTGCCCAGGTTCTTCTTGGCCTCCTTGAGCCTGTGCTGCCGGCGCAGCTTGATGGGGTCGGTGTACGCCTCGGCTTCCATCACGCGGTTGAACGTTTTGTCGAAGTAACCGTCCTGCCGCGCCGTCCGCGTCTTACTCCCGCCCGGTAACATCTGCTTGCCTTTTCCCGCGGCATCGTTAAAGTTCACTAAGCGAAGGAAATGGAAAGAACCGTTATTCAAATGACCAAACTTTTCTGGGGTTTACGGAAGATCTAAGTTGCCTGACGCGATAGCCAGCACAGGTAGACAGCCCAGTATTTTCCGTTAACCCACTTTTCTGCAAGAGGAGTAGAAAATGCCCTTTACATCAGCATCTCCCTACCATCGCTTGATAGAGACGGGGGGCGCCATAGGCTGCTCATAGTCACATGTTCTATCTGCATAATTTGACGTTTTTTGTTTCCGCTAACTTTCGAGTACAATGATAGAAACTTAGAAAAGGTTGACAACAACCATAACGATAAGAAGAGTTGTGTTTGTCCTTACTTTTGGGTAGTTTGTACTTGTCCCCGATGGTGGTATAGCCCATCTCCTGGAAGATCCCCAGCCGCTCCATGTCAGTTTTTCCCGTGTCAGGCATCTTGGCTTCTTCTTCTGCGTTCCCTCGTCTTCAGGTAAAAACACTGCGGAATATCACAGTTTCGGATAGGAACACCTGTACAGCAGTGCGGGTCAGAGTTAACAACAACCCAGGGAGGTTGTCACAACAGCTGGGATAAATTATCAAGAGGCAGAAAGACTCCTTCCAAGTGTCCTAGTTCCGAGTTCCGCCCTTAAGCACCCTTCGCAACCTTCGAACTGGACTCAGACTCGATAAAGTCACACCTTTGAAGTTCCAGGGAGCTCCCGAGGATTTAAGGCACCATAATGCCTTAAAATGACTGAAGAAATGCTATTCTAGCGAGGTATATTTACTCGTAAGATGATCGAAAGTTGCCGAAGCTTTCTCAGTTGTTTGTTACTGTTGTCCACGCCTCTATGGCGGTGGGCGAGCGCACTCAAAAAGAGGAGGCCAGTGAATACAAAACTTAAAAAAGTGACCTTTTTACCAAACAAAATGTACATCTATGTGATATTTTACTATCGAAAATTATAGTTGAGAAGTATTTTCATATTTTAAAACATTTTAATGACAACATAGTAGTATTTTGAATTATGAATCATATTTGTCTTTCCACTTGGTACAGGCCATTGCCTGGCAACGGAGGAAGCGGAGCGAGTTGGGGTCATGAGGTCACTCTCGGATCCAGGGCACTCTGTGATAACAACAACCTGGGGACGAGGTTACAACCTTTAAAAAAAAAAATGAAAATACCTTAATTTTTATTTTAAAGATACGGTTTTCAGTCATCCTTATTTAATATTTAGAGAAATAGAGACTGAAATTGTCAAAATGTATGTCTTGTAAGGAAAAGTTCCATCGTACGGCCGGAAACGCCCGAACCCCTCGTCGGGATCGTTCGGCAATCTCCGGCCCCGCCATTACGGTCACATGTCACGATAACTCATTGTGTTGTGGAAAGGTTAAGAGTGACTCGCGAGTTTAGCGGATTTTTGGAGCATTTTCGGCCAAATAATCGGTAAGTAGATGACTCTTATCCATACAGAACATGGTTCACTTTATTCTGCATGAAATAGCTAACAAGTTAGTCCCTATTTTCTTTGATAGAAATGAGAAAAAGCACCGCACTGCTGGGTGAAAAAATCCGACCCTTGCTGCGCAGACTTGACTCTTTCCTGTACAGAACAGACTCTTCGTGCAGCTCAGCTAGTAGGGGCCATACAGCCATGCTCGCGCCGGATTCATAGTTCATACCATAACAATCATGCCGGGTTTAGGAGGCTTTCTACGGGGATTCGCGATAGTTCCTTTGTTGTCAGGTTTGCAGGTTTCTTTGCAGGAAGAAATATTTTATTTGCACCACACTAGTGACAAATAGTGTGGTGGTGGGGGGGGGGGGGGGGGGGGGGGGGGGGGGGGTCGGTGGAGGGGGTTGTGGCATGGTCTGTATGATCTTCTATCAGGAAATTATGGTTCGCCAGGAGCCAAGCTCTATCATTATACAGCTATCAAGGTCAACAGCCCGGGAACAGACACACCTCAAGGTACAACCGGTTTCTTTTGAAGAATGCATTTGCCAAAAAATTATGTGCTTTGGCAAACTATTCACTCGTATGTATATAAAGCATCCTGGTCACGATGATAAATTTATGTAGTTACTAGTTTGGGGCCTTTGCCCAGATTATGAAACAAAACAAAGCAATCAGTTGGGATACTAATTTATGCATGCAGGCACATACATACAATTCACACCTGACCTCACCAGTCCCATAGCATCATCAGTGGAGGGGGCAGTGAAACAATCACACATTCACACAAACAAGCTGTCCCCTGCTGCTGCGGTTCAACCCTTTTGTTGTTGCTGTTGTTGTTTTCCTCGTTTCTCGTCTATTATTACGCTAGGCGTTGTGCTGAGTAACACATGGTTCATTATGGAGTCTCTCTTGGTATTTAATTCTTGGTGCCTTGTGCTTGAGAGTTGCTGGAGGCATTTCCCTCCCTTTCCCCATCACATCTGCAGCTGTCCGACATTATCACCCCCAGCATGTCTGTTCTCCTGTCCCATTCTGTGTCTGGAATCCATCAACAAGATCAGATGCACCCTGGACTAGCCTGGATGCCAGGCTATTCTGCACACTCAAACCCAGGGGAGGGGCCTGTAGTGTACTGTAGTAGAATTTCCTTGGGCTATGTTGGGCCTGAAGCTGTCTGGGGCCCTGGAAAAAGTCTGGCATCAAGGCTAGGAGCTGGCCTGTGGAGGCCCTGGAAACAGTCTGGCATCCAGGCTAGGAGCTGGCCTGTGGAGGCCCTGGAAACAGTCTGGCATCCAGACTAGGAGCTGGCCTGTGTAGGCCCTGGAAAAAGTCTGGCATCCAGGCTAGGAGCTGGCCTGTGGAGGCCCTGGAAAGAGTCTGGCATCCAGGCTAGGAGCTGGCCTGTGTAGGCTAACTCAGGGGCCCGTACTGGGGCTGAAGAGCCTCGGAAAACGTCTTGCACCCAGGCTACTGTGAGCTTGTCTTGTACCCAGGCTACTGTGATCTTGTCTTGTACCTTTGCCCTACTGTGAGCTTGCTGACCACAGTTCTACAGTTGCTTGGCTCTAGCTGTGCCTGTGATCCTACCACTACAGTATGGTATCAGCCATGGTCACAACAACTCCTTATAGGGAGGGGGTAAGGTCAGGTCAGGTCACTGCGTAGTGCGCCGCAGCCTTCTAAATCCAGCAATGGTGGCAGCAGTGGTGGCTGGTATTGCAGGGGTGATGTAGAACCATCCCAGCTGGTGTTGTACTTCAGTCTAGCTAGATATCAAACTTCAAAGCACTGTCACCTCATCAGCCTGTGCCAGTTTAGTAGAACTAGGACTAAAGGAAAGTCTCACGGGCGACACAAGTGTAACTACCACTTGAGCTTGAAGAGACTTTATTCCAACATGGCACAATGTGTCAAACAACAATAAACAACTAAATCTAGGGGTGTCACTTTCAGTCTAACTAAATACAACATAAACCAACATACCGTAGGTGGCGCTGAAGCGTTTGACAGAGCCACATGGAAACGACTGCCCATCTCTGTTTGCCTGGTGTCCAGCTGTGTAATAGCTCCCAGTTCCTTCTGTCCTCTCTACAAGAAGAGACTCCGGAGCTATAAGTATAATACGGCTGGATACCAGGCTACTCCTCTGTCTGTGTCAGGTAGTCCTGCAACAGTATAATACTGGATACTTCTGCTGTACTACTACAGCAGTACTTACTCCCACCCACATGAGAGCAACCTTACCCTGAACATACTCTTGTCAATGTGTAGTTGTTTAACTTTAAGCAGCCAGCAGTACTTTATCTGTTGCCATCCACGTCTGAGCATATTTGTGACTGACTACAAGCCCAAGCCGAAGCTTACGGAGGCTGTTAGTCACTGAGTGTGCATCATCATCATGTGTACAACAAGGAAACAGATCCATGGAAGTTGAAACTTACTAAGTTGTGTTGTACCTTCCAGTTGCCCGGTGACCTGAACTGACCTGCGGAGAGTCACGGAAACCGTTGCCATGGCGCAGTTCAACACTGGTGCTAAAAATCCGCCATGGGCCTCGCAAGGTACTCAGCTTGTTTGTCCATTTTTACGCTAATTGTTCGTCAGACTACCCGTACTACATAATTCTACGCTAAGCTTCGGGATGCTAATTAGTAAGAAAGAACTGCATGTTAGAGGGACAAGAATGAATACTCGTTAAAAAACATGATTTTGCAATCATTATGATTATCAGTGTTTGGTCATAATTATTCCATTCTCTAGGGAGATCCCTGGTTGTCAGGCATGACTTTGGCTATGCTATTTACCTGCTTGCTTATCATTTTTGAAGAATGAATAAACAAACAAATAAACAAAGCAATTGCTGCATCTTTCGCAGTTAGATGTTTTAATTGTGCATTTCTACATCATGACGTAGGTACTAGGTGGCCCAGGGCTTTGGGATCAATCTATCAGCTGTGCAACTTTGTTTCCAGCATTGTTATGAAATGATTAAACAAACAAACAAACAAACTTGTGTTGTCCGCAGCCAATCCTGACCAGCAGCTGCAGTCGCTGCTCCGAGCACAGCAGGCTGCCATTGGCTACCAGCAGGGTGTCGGTCTGGGCGGGGGCGCCGAGCGGATAGCAAGTACGGTGGTCCGGTCTCTCCTGTCTGCATGCACATTTCTGACGCGCCATGTGTCCTCCTCTCGTGTAGAGCTAACCTATTCAGGTCTCTTTCCTCGACCTGTCATGGTGGCCAAGTCTGTCTTCCTGTCGTCTATAGCTAAGCTATTTTCTGACCTGTCTGACAGTCATGTGTCCTCCTCTCGCATAGAACTAACCTATTCGAGTCTCTTTCCCTGTATCCAAACCTGTTTTTGTCTGCATGCACGTTTCCGACCTGTCATAGTGGCCAAGTCTGTGGCTTCCTCTCGCCT
This sequence comes from Branchiostoma floridae x Branchiostoma belcheri, assembly GCA_019207045.1. Classification (NCBI taxonomy): domain Eukaryota; kingdom Metazoa; phylum Chordata; class Leptocardii; order Amphioxiformes; family Branchiostomatidae; genus Branchiostoma; species Branchiostoma floridae x Branchiostoma belcheri. Next base: position 3,637,493 of record CM033024.1, read on the forward strand.
TTAGCCAGCCTATTGTTCTCTCTTCTTTGTTTTGGGGTGTTTTGCTCCAAAGTTGAAAACAGCTTTTTTACAGGGGCAATGTTTTTTTACACGTTGAAGAGACAAGCAGTTATGATAGGTTTGGATACTAGACCATGGATATTTTGCTCTTTCTGTCCCCTACAGTTTCAGTCCTGAGAGCCTAACATGTAGTGAAGTACAGTGAAGTAGTATGCTATTAGATAAGATGTTTCATGGTTCATAGCGATAGCAACTTGTTTGCATTTGACCCTTTTACTTAACTGTCTTACACCTTTTAATTTAGTTAAAGAAGGAAACATAGAAATTTCCCTCTGTTGTACAGATGTTGTTTATCTGTTGTTTATGAAACGTTTTGTAGCTCCTGATTGTTGTTTACCTCTTGTTGTCATAGCGACAGCCCAGCAGCCGCAGCAGTCTCTGCTGGGGGCGCAGCCGGTATACGGGCAGACGCTGGTGGGCGGGGTCACGCTCGGCACCGCGCTGGGGTCAACCACGGTTACCCAGGCCGCCTACAACCAGCTGCAGGCCCAGCCCGCCCTCTTGCAGCAGCAGCAGGCACTGCAGGTGGGTCTGTTCGTCTTCTCTCTGATCCACTCGTACAGCCTGTATGGAACAGTACTGATATAAGTGTGTAACACAAACAGGCACTGCAGGTTGGAAAGGAGGGTTTTCTTTCTTTCTTCATAATCAAGTTTTTAGGATCTGATGTTACCATCGTGAAGATGAAGAGCGGCCCAAAGGCCAACTGTAGCAGCATCTCTTCTCTTTAAGTCAGAAACATCAAGCTTAGGCAAGCTTGACTTCACTGACTCAATAGGCGAAGCAGGGGTTACAAGGCTGGATGGTTCCTCCATTGGCAGGTTTGAGGTAGTAATCGGCAAGTACGTTACTGTGTTAGTGACACCATGTGAGATTTTGTATACCATACCAGATGGGCACTGCTCCTGTCAGAAAAGAGGCCACTTTCAGAACTATTAACATGGAAAATGCTAAAATATCAGTTTGTTTCATCGGGCCGAAGCCAAGATCAGAGCAATATCTTTTTTTTATCGCTGTTTTCGTTGAACTTGATTGTGATGCCTTCTGTTGTTACCATAGCAACTCCAGCCCCAGACTGTCCAGCAACAAGCCGTCCTACAACAGGTAAGCTGGGGGTCAGAGGTCAAGGGGCATGCTCAACTTTAGGTCAAGGGTCATGTTCTAAATTATGTCAAGGGATGTTATTTTCTTGTGATAATATTTGTACAACAAATGTTCCTTCAACAATCCGAACTGTGGAAAAAAAGTTTTGTGTAGTTAATAAGGAATTGTGTTACTGCAATAAGACGTTGTGTGTTAATTCAATATTTTCATAAATGCTGGAAGTCTGTTTAGGCCAGTTTGTATATCAGCTAGTCCATTAATTCTCCAGCCCAACTGTTGTCAGTTCTGTCCTGTTTTTGTGGTTATCATGTCATGTTCTTCACCCCTACACAAAACCTGTTCTCATGTGCTGCAACACATGGCCGGAAACAATATTTCCATCCTTGGACGAAAATTCGCTTGTTAGGACAGAAAAAAATCCATCCTAAAAATCTGAACTTCAGTGTATAGAATTGAAGAAACTGTGTTTCATATGCTTAAAATGACACGGGTTTCCAAACAGCAAGTGTCATGGAAAACGTTCAAAGCTGTAGACATCCCTGCCCAGAATGTTCTAGTTGTACCTGTCTGTGTTTGAGATGAAATGTTTAGCTTGTGTAAGTTGGCATACACGTGTGCTGCATGTTGTAGCATCTAAAACTGCTTCTCATCAGTTGTTTACTGTCTGAAATGAAACATCCCACATCACACTAGCACCACGGTGTTATCACCATGACAACCGTTCCGTTACCATGGTAACCTCTAACCATCTGTTTTCTGTTTCCCGTATGTCTGCCTTGCGGGATGAAGGCCCTACTGAAGCAGGTACAGCCGTTTCTTCCCTTCTCTTGTCTCTCATTCCTTCCTTCCTTCCCTCCCTCCCTTCATGTCCCTAGAAGTGATGAAATGGCCTTGCATTGCAAAAACCTTTAGAAGAAATGATATTTCCTCTGTGTGTTTGTTCCTTGCCCTGACTGTACATGCTGTATTTGCACCATGCAGGTTTGGTAAACCTGGCAGTCAAACCTGTCAACTTGCATGCATTTCAGCTGCATTTACATCACGTATTTCAGCTGCAGAAACTGGTTCAGAAGAAGAAAAAGAATGTGCCAAAGTTAAAATGTTTGCATGTCAGTGTCCATATTTTCCCCTTCAGTATGGCTGACACAACAAACCCTGTATGGTGCAGTCCAGTCTGTTAGTGTTGTGGTCAGGGTGTTTAAGGTTTCCACATCACATGTTTCCCTGGTCAGGGTGTTTAAGGTTTCCACATCACACGTTTCCCTGTGGTGTTCTCCCTTGCTCTCCCTCCTTGTGTTCTCTTTGTGCAGTTTGTTATACGTCTAACAGTAAAGATGATGGTGATGTTTTACCGGTTTCTGGGTTGCCTATCTTGTATGTTATAAACGTGTCCGTGATTCTGAGCTAACTCCCAGTCTTGTATGTTATAAACGTGTCCGTGATTCTGAGCTAACTCCCAGTCTTGTGTGTTATAAACGTGTCCGTGATTCTGAGCTAACTCCCAGTCTTGTGTGTTATAAACGTGTCCGTGATTCTGAGCTAACTCCCAGCAGTCCCACCCGCAGCCTGGCCTGGCCATCCCCACCACACTGGCTGCAGTACAGCAGCCCGTGCCAGGGGGCGCCCCACAGATGGGTCAGGGGTCGCAGCTGACGGTGAGCTACCCGACGCCCCGCGCGGCCCAGCAGCAGCAGCAGCAGCCCAAGCAGCGCGTCTTCACGGGATCAGTTACCAAGCTGCACGACAACTTCGGCTTCGTGGACGAGGACGTCTTCTTCCAGCTAAGGTACGCAGGTCAAAGGTCACACAGCGTCTGACCAGCAGGTCATAGGTCACATTATGAAAGTTCAAAGGTCACCATCAAGTAAGAGTATTTATTTATTTATTTATTGGTTTGGCTGTACAGAACACACGGCCAGGGCTGCCCAACTAGCGTACGGCTGTAAGTAAGAGTACAGACTGATACAGTGAAACCTGTCTATAGGGGTCACTCAAGGGACTGACCAAATTTGGCCCCTATGGGCAGGTGGCCCCTATAGGCAGTATAGCCAAAAAGGTACATTTCACCACAAGCAATAACTTATGAATAAGTGACAAGGCATTCAGCTTCCACTGAGATACTGAGTATTTATTGACATATTATTAAGGTTATATATTTAAACTAAATATGAGTTTAAAACAAACAGTTTAATCAAATAGATTTGTATTACTACTACTGCTCCCTTATTTCTGTCTAGTCAAAATGTCATTAGCTATTAACAGAGAAGACAGTGTACTATTATTAGACATTAACACTAATCTGAGTCCGACCGACACCTGCTCCGAAATCAGCCGCTAGTTGACGGGGGGACTTGCCGTTCTCGGAACGCCGAATGACCAACGTCAATGCGTGTCCCTCGGGAGTCGAAGCCTTCGACATCGTATTTCTGAGTCAAAACTGACAGACATTTGCTTGGTTCTCTTGTCTTTTATACAGTTAGAATTGTCTGAACACGAAGTCAGCGCCGCCATTTTCCTTTGTTCCTCGATCTGACTTTCTGGGTAGCTTGGGTCACAGCGCGCGTCTTCGGCAACTTTGCCAATCGAATAGACAAATCGTGTAAATTCCGCTAGTTGCCGGCAAAAATTAGACGTTCAATCACTGCTGATCACAAGTTCATAATCATTTCTAAACATCAAAACGCCACAAAAACTTTCACTTGTTCAGGAAGGCTCGGCTTGACTTGTCTGCATGCGCCATTATGCCAAGGTGGTCACGTCGAAATAAAACTGTCTCTACGTAGGCTTATTTCTTTGACAAAAATCCAACTTCGTCTAGTTCTTACATAAATAACGTTGATTTAATTGATTCTTATCGTTTTTATACCATAATCACCGTATTTTGTGCTATAAATCAGAATTCTTGTTGCCACATTTTACCTTGGCAAAAATGGAGTCGTCCACTGACCCCTATTGACCTTGTTTATCTTCTGAGGCGGCGCCATCTTGGAAAATTTACGCAAATACAATTCCGATATTTTTGGCCCGCGGAATACGAAAATTAGACCAGCGTACATGGATTTCAAGAGCCTATAACATCAGATACATGAACGGACGGTCTACTTGTAAAATCTGTCCATATATTCTTTCAGTCTGCACAGAAATGACGATGTAGAGAAGGGTAGAGTGCAAAGAGTCTGAGACGAGAAAAACGTCAACAACACGTTGGTGGAAAAACTTCGCATAAAATCACATAATTTTGTAAAATGTTTCTTTATTCAATGTTTTCTTCGTAAATCGTCCAAGTTGAGCCTACATTTTGCTGATGTAGTGCAGAAATTGAAAAAAAAAGTGAACCCCGCGTGGGTTTAGCGCGGCGTAACGCGGCCGGCCAGTCGCGCCGGTGACCGCTATCGGCAGTGTTGGCATAGCGGCCGGACTGAAAATCGGCTGGCCGCGACCGCATTCGACAGGTGACCGCTATAGACTATTTCTTAATGCTTAGGTCAATGGGAAAAATCCAAGGGACCGGCAAAAAGTGACCGCAATGGCCAGGTGGCCCCTATACTCAGGTGACCCCTAAGGCAGGTTTCACTGTATAGAGAATTGTTACCTAATATGATTGGTACAATTATGACAAATTCTTTCACACGTATGTATTGATGTCTACCAACAGAGCCGTGCTGTTTATGAACCTACTCTTGTCCTGTTTGTGTCCTATTTCCCAGTAACAGTGTTATTCTTCCTTTCCCTCCCAGTGTGTGCAAGGGCAAGACCCCCCAGGTGGGCGACCGTGTGCTGGTTGAGGCCACGTACAACGCCAACATGCCGTTCAAGTGGAACGCCACCCGGATCCAGGTCCTTCCTAACCAGGTTAGTTCTACCTTCCAGACAACACACTTTATGGTTCAAGTAAGGAAGGGAAAGTGGGTTGCTGATATCGTAGATTCATTGATTTTTGCAGTACTAGAAGAGAGAAGGGGATGCAGTTTTTCAAGTTGAAACAATTCTACGTTAGAACATGTAATATGCACATACACACACACACATATACACAAACACACACATACACACAGACACACACACACACAAGGTACAGCCACACACACACACACAAACACACACACTTACACACATAGACACAGACACATGGTACAAACAGTCCTGACAAACAGATGGGCTCTGGTACAAACTGCCCTCATGGTACAAACTGCCCTCCTTGCCAAAGATACTGATAATATCCCTGATGTCTAGGCGCCATCGTTCCAGACGCAGCCCCTACTGAAGAACCCTCCGGTCAGCGCCGGCCACGCCCCTCTGGTCGCTCCGCCTGCGCCACAACTGTATCAGGCAGGCGGTCCCGGCATCACGCCGTCCTCGATACCGCCCCTCATGTCCCAGCACACCCAGCCGCCTGCCAACCATCACCACCAGAAATGTACGGTATACTTATACTTATACTGATAGTATAGCCTCTGCAGTTTGTTGTTTGTTGATAGCAAAATATACTATAAGCAGGCTAAAATGAAACTGTAGCTAGAACCCTGTAACAGTTAACATGGCGACAGAGAATCCTGTATTCCATTGCTAACTCTTGGAAATAGGAGTGTATTGCGCACATTCCCAAAAATGACTTTGATTGCTGTGATGATATTATATCACCCCTATTCCTATTCAGAAGAAAACCCTGTTCTGTTCCTCTTTGACTTTGACTTTTTGCCATATGGAGTAGTTTCTTTTTGAGAAGACCAAAGTTCCAGAGGTACCTCACTTGTTGGATTTGTCCTCATATTTTACATGTCTTATAGATTTGTAATGAGAGTTGTCACTACCTCAGTGTTTCTTCATTCATGGTATGTGATCAGAAGCTAACCTGTTCTTCACTCTCTTTTCTGTTTCCAGGGTCCAGGGGGCCTCAACAGGGGCAGGACCAGAAACGTAAATATGAAGTTAACTTTCTAGTTAAAAAAACGTGAAGCACCTTGTGATTGTTATGTGAATAATCTTCTTTACACTTTCATGTACTGGTGCCAGATAGAAACATAGATAGATAGATAAGATAGCACAACCAGTATTTTGTTAGTTACGTGTATAACGATTCAGAGGTACAAATGAGATTACACCAGAGTTGTTCTTCTGACAACTAGATGGAATTTGAAGACTGGTCCAAAGTTCTACTTAACTACATTTTATTCTTTAAAAATAAGAAACATATCAAGACTGAAACTGTGGTGTTGTTGTTCCCAGCCAGACTGCTGACTCCATTTACTTGTTTATTTGTTTGTTTGTTTGTTTGTTTGAACCATGTTATTGTTGTTCCCAGCCGGCCTGCTAGCCCCGCCCACCCGTGGTCCCATCGCCCCGGCCCGCCGCCCAGAACCGCCTCCCCGCATCAGCCGGCGCGACGACCGTGACCGGCGCGACAGGTCACGTGATCGCTCTAGATCCCGCGAGCGGTCCGAGCGCCGCCCCAGGTCGCGGTCTCCACGGAAACGGTCGCGGTCCCCACGGAGGCGGTCCCCTCGCCGCGAGAGGCGGCGCATCGTGCCACGCTACATGGTGACCTTCGCCAAGTTTTCCCTGGACCAGTAGGTTTACTTCTGTTGATTTGTTATTGTTCTTTTCTTATGTTGGCTCTTAGATATTAAATTAAATAGAGTAATGGCATAGCAATATATAAAAAGGATAGATGGTGCCTTGGTACAAACATCTTTTGGTACTTAACATACTCAGATTCAAATATTCGAATTTGGCGAATGATGGGAGAAAGAATGATGAAAATTAGAGCACTGATGATCCCTTTCCATTCTCCTGTCAACCAATGGAGCTTTGTGCAACAGGATGTGATACGTCTGTCTTGTTAGATGAACTGTGATCCCCCATAGGAAAGCCGTGAGTTTATCAGAGCTTCAATTCTCTTGTTTAACCAACCATTCCATTGATTGATTGATTGACAGGAAAGCGGCGAGTGTGGCGGAGCTGCGGCGTCGCTATGCCAACATGTACGTGCCGAGCGACTTCTTCCACGCGCGTTTCTGCTGGAACGATGCATTCCCACTGCACCGCCCGTTCCAGGTCGGCAACCCGTCATCCTTCCACATCATGCACAAGGAGGTCGACCCGCTCGAGAAGAACGACACGGTGCTGGAGCCGCCGGACGCAGACCACTTGTACAGTGCTAAGGTAACCATGGTAACACAGACCACTTGTACAGTGCTAAGGTAACTATGGTAACACAGACCACCTGTACAGCGCTAAGGTAACTATGGTAGCACAGACCACCTGTACAGTGCTAAGGTAACTATGGTAGCACAGACCACCTGTACAGCGCTAAGGTAACTATGGTAGCACAGACCACCTGTACAGCGCTAAGGTAACTATGGTAGCACAGACCACCTGTACAGCGCTAAGGTAATGTTTGCCAGACACATCAGCCCCAGACCACTTTACTTGTACAGTGCTAAGGTATAGGTTGTTTTGTGCATTGCCCTATTGGAAAAAGCAATACAAGTTGTTAATGTGTACATTTAGACAGGTTCCATGTGCAAAATTGACGGCGTTTCTTTGATATTTGATAGAATCTGTGTAAGGCATAGCCTGGGTGCCACCCTAGTTAATAACCTGGCTACCATACAACAGAGGCTGTAAGCAGCAGCATAACTTAGAAGGATAGCTTGAACCATTGTATGAAAGCTTGCAGTCGCCTGCTCTGCAGCCGACCGATGATGATGATGATGACGTTAGGTTTAATTTGCTTGCTAACGAGGTGTCAATCTGACCATTCTGCAGGTGATGCTGATGGCCTGCCCATCAGCAGAGGAGCTGTACCATCGCTCCTGCGCGCTCGCTGAAGATGCCAGCGACGTCCGAGAAACCTTCCAGCATCCGACACGACTCATCCAGTTCCTGGTCGGCATGAAGGTAACAACAAATTTATTCTGGGCTGCAGCAAATTATTTCCTTGTGTCTGGGTCATTCTTAAGTACACATTCTGGGTCCTGGAAGTTTCTGTATCTATATAGCCGGTATAACTGCCCTTCGTCGTAACACACCAGCTTCTGTATCTGTGTCTATATAGCCGGTATAACCGCCCTTCGGCGTAACACACCTGGATATATTACACTGAATGACCCGTCACACCTAACTTTTGCACATCTTTCTGCAAGCGTTCTTTAAAACTATCCAGAGAAGATGCCCCTACTGTGCTTGGTGATAAATTCCAATCTCGGAAAGTTCTGGGAAAGTACGAATTTTTGATAACATCAATCCTAGGTTGGTAACTCTGGTACTTGAAGGCATGACTGTTTCTTGCTTTGAAGTTAAGGGGGAAGATTGACTGATTGATATATTGATTGATTGATCCCAGGGTTAGAACGAGGCGGTGGCTGTTGTTGATTGATTGATTAATTGATATATTGATTGATCCCAGGGTAAGAACGAGGCGGTTGCCATCGGCGGCCCCTGGTCTCCGTCCCTGGACGGTCCGAACCCCGACACGGACCCGTCTGTTCTCATCAAGACGGCGATCCGCACCACCAAGGCTCTCACGGGCATCGACCTGAGGAGCTGCACCCAGTGGTGAGTCATGCATGCTCATTTACATATCGCCATGGCAACCCTTAGGTTGGAGCACGCATGCTCATTTACATATCTCCATGGCTACCAACATCAATGCCTTCCTAGTTCCAAGTCGAAGAAGGAATAAGTTGCAAACGTAGAAAACCTAGTATAAAGCTCAGGAGATTTTTGCCTGTTGTAACCAACAGAACTACCGAGTTGTGTGATTTAACCGCTCAAGGCTGCATATAGTCAAGTTTTTGGCTGTTTTTGGTAGAATCTACAGAATAATGTTTGTTGTACTCTGGAGTTGACTGCTTTTGATCTGTAAAGCTTCTACTGTAAAGGTTTTTATTTTTCTAGCTGTGTTACAAAGCAGACCCTCCTGTGTGTGGCTTGTGTAAGGTTTGGATGCTAGAATAAGAGGGTTGGTGGTTCGGACGTTTGTTTACCCCATTTCACCTCCTGTGTCTATCACGTTCTCTGCCTACTGTTTACCGCCAGCTTGTTTGTTTTGTTTTGTTTTTGTTTACGTGGCTTGCAACCATGTGTGGGAAGAGAGTCCTTCCCCTCTCTCTCCGCTCTGCGACCATCCGGAGCACTTTCCGCCCTGGTTGCCACTTTCGCTAAAAAACGAAGAAAGAAAAAAAACCAGAAAAGCAAGAAAAAGCTGTCCTGTCTTGTTTCCTCTCTTAACCCGGTATCGTTACGAATCGCTTGCCCCTAGGTACCGCTTCGCCGAGGTGCGCTACCACCGAGCCGCGGAGACCTACAAGGGGAAGACGATCCCGGAGCGCGTGGAAACGACAGTGATGTTCCTGCCGGACGTCCATCATTGTTTACCCCCACGTCTAGATTGGGCCAATGTTTCAGCCGGTTACAGAGCCCAGCTGGCGCGCAAGGCTGCCGACGAGAAATCCGAGGAGGCCGGAGAATCTCAGGCATTGACCAGCACCGTATTTTTGCACACCGCACCCACAGACACCACCCACACACGTACAACACGACACACCGCCGAACAGCCCCCCGCGTGCGCCCCTTAGCGGGGTCCCGCGGGTAGACACATAGACGCACGCACACAGACAGACTAGAGTTGTTGTTGTTCCCGTTGTTGTTATTTATCATTGCTGCTATTGTTCCTGTTTCGACCTTGCTACAATGATGGAATGACCTTTAACTTCATGCTGCCATGGAGACGACCCTTTGACCTCTGACCTTTGTTGTCCACTAGGAAGAAATTCCGCCCGAACGAAAAGTCTGGTCCCGTGCATTTGGACTCGATGCATGTCGCCGCAGGCAGACTAAAAACCTGCCGCCAAAACCTCCCGCTAGAAACAGCCATGGACACGAATAAACCCACACCGACCCGCCACACGTTTAATTACCGTTTGTTCTTACAGAGCCGTGTAAAGGTGACGTACTTTGTTAACTCTTCTTGGGGAGCTACTTCAAGGAAAATTACGTGCCTTAAAGAAGTCAGGACGTAATCCGAGCGCTTCCCCCTCCTTAGGAGTTGTTCGTGTGTTGAGCGAGTTCCTTACGAGCTCGGAGAGAAATGTCTGTCCGACCAAACGGCCCGCTTCTGTTCTTGTCTCCCATATTGGACACCAAAGCGAAGCTCGTGTAGCGTAGCTTTAGTCCACGTAAACTGCCCCCCTCCTGCCCGCCATAGCGCCGGCACTCATACCGCTCCTGTTTCTCTCCCTGCAATACCAGGAGGAGGAGGAAGGGGGCGAGGATGAGAGCGGGAAGAAGGCGCCCACACACCACACGGAGCTCGACCCTAAGACCATGAAGGTGAGGGAAACCCGTTTGTTTCATAGAGAAACCTGTTTGTTTTCCTAAAGAAACCCGTTTGTTTTCTTAGTTCATAAACAAAACCGTTTAGGGCCTTGCCTTGGACTTAAGGCATGTGCAGTTTCGTTCAAATCATCACCTTCCCAGCTATGGACATATTTTCCCAGGTAAAAAAGTTGATACCAGAGCTGGAGGGTTGTAATGCCCTTTGACCTGCTGCATGTGCAGTGGAACCTGTGATGTGGCTTATTGACGACTCCCATGTTCTGTTCTCAGGTAAACTGAGGGCAGAGCTGGAGGGTTGTAATGCCCTTTGACCTGCTGCATGTGCAGTGGAACCTGTGATGTGGCTTATTGACGACTCCCATGTTCTGTTCCCAGGTAAACGAGCTGAGGGCTGAGCTGGAGAGTTGTGATGCCCTTTGACCTGCTGCATGTGCAGTGGAACCTGTGAAGTGGCTTATTGATGACTCCCATGTTCTGTTCCCAGGTAAACGAGCTGAGGGCAGAACTAGAAGCTCGAGGGCTGAACTCGAAGGGTCTGAAGTCTCAGCTGATCGCGCGTCTTACCAAGGCCCTTAAGATGGAGGTTGAGAAGGAAGAGGAAGAGAAGGAAGCCAAGGATGAGGCTAAGGAGGAAGAGGAGGAGGAGAAAGAGGAGGAAGTGGAGGAGGACAAGGAGAAGAAAGAGGTAAGACTGCTGGAAGATCCTTTAAGATAATCTCACTTTCACTATCCAAAGGGAAAAGTCTTGGAAAAAACAATCTTTGTTCTTGCCAACAGTGCGCAGTTTTGTTCCGTTGTTTCATTTCTTTGCTCCGTCCTGAATTCTTTGTTCTTTGAATTCATGAAGTGTGTTCTTGTAACAAACAATGGTTAGTGAGTGAGTGAGTGTGTGTGCTAGCTTGTAACAAATACTGTAAGAGTCGACCCGAAATTTTCTTTCCCTCTGTCTTGTGTCCTCACAGATTTCTCTCCTCCTCTCCTTTGCTTCTTATCTTCTGTCTTTTCCTCCTTGCCTCTTCTTTTCCTTCTCTTCCCTTCTTTTCTCGTCTGACAGTTGAGACCGTGTCTCACCGTCTTCTGTTGCTTCTCAGGTCTACTGGTCAACAGGACTTAAATTTGACCAATCAGATCCCTTCCTGACTTCTGACCAATCAGATCCATCCCTGACTTTTGACCAGTCAAAAGTTTTGACCAATTAGATTCAACAATCAAATTTTGTCCAGGCCTCAGTTTTGACCTTTAAGATCCAGCCCTGACTATCAACCAATCAGATCTAATCCTAAGTATTGACCAATCAGATCCATTCCTAGGTTTTGACTAATCAGATCCAGTCCTAAGTTTTTGAATAATCAAATCCAGCCCTGACTTTCGACCAATCAGATCCAGCCCTGACTTTTGACCAATCAGATCCAGCCCTGACTTTTGACCAATCAGACCCAGCCCTGACTTTTGACCAATCAGATCCAGCCCTGGCTTTTGACCAATCAGACCCAGCCCTGACTTTTGACCAATCAGATCCAGCGTTGACTTTTGACCAATCAGATCCATTCCTAAATTTTAACCAATCAGATCCAGCCCAGACTTTTGACCAATCAAATCCAGCCTTGACTTTTGACCAATTAGTTTCATCCCTGACTTTTGACCAATCAAATCCAGCCCTGACTTTTGACCAATCAAATCCAGCCTTGACTTTTGACCAATTAGTTTCATCCCTGACTTTTGACCAATCAGACCCAGCTGAGCCCTGACTTTTGACCAATCAGACCCAGTCCTGACTTTTGACCTATCAGATCCAGCTCTGACTTTTGACCAATCAGACCCAGCCCTGGCTCTTGACCAATCAGACGGGTTCCTGACAGTTGTTGTTTCTCGGCAGGAGGAGGAGCGTAAGAAGCAGGAGGAAGAGCGAGAGCGGAAGACGCGGGAGCGGCGCTACACGCTGCCCGACAACCCCGCCATCATCGTGCACCCCTCCACCACTGCCAAGGTCAGGGATATATATATATATATTTTTTTAATTCAGGTTCGTCAGGCCTGCTGTTATACCATAATGAAGATGAAGAGCGGCCCACAGCGATAACTGTAGCAGCATCTCTTCTCCCTAAGTCAGAAACATCAGGCTTAGGCATGCTTGACTTCACCGATTCAATAGGCGAAATTATTGTAAATAGGTTTACAAGATAACAATAACATAACATAACATAACAATTTTAGCTGTCTGTCTCACTGTTAAAACATTTAAGCAATACCACTTATACTTGCTGACAATTTGAAATGTTCTTAATATGAGTGTAAATTGGTTTTAATTCAGGGGCAACACTGCGACCTCTAATAAAGTTATCTTGTGCCAAAAAGCAGTTACTCAAGCAACTGGATATGATTTTGGAAACAGTCAGACGTTTCAACAAGCATCCACTAGTTTTTGTCAGTGACACTGGCACTGTTTTTTGGCATATCTTATTACCTGGAGGCAGGGCTCGAAATTCATTTTTGTGATTAGGTGCACTGGTGCACCCAGCTTTAAAAAGTGGGTGCACCAAAAACTTTTTGGGTGCACCACTTAAATTTAAGTTATAACCTAATAATGAAACTTAGTTACAAACTATCAAATTCTTTAACAAGTACCATGAGAGACATTTTCATTATCTTTCTAACACTTAGATGTCAAAAATATGATGTATACTAGTATACTTTGATATCTTTTCAAAGCTCCAATTTTGGGTGCACCCAGTATTTCGAGCCCTTCATCGAAGTATCTTGTATCTTGCAGGGTGGGAAGTTCGACTGCGCGGTGATGTCACTCAGCGTACTTCTGGACTACAGGGTGGAGGACAACAAGGAGCACTCCTTCGAGGTGCGGCAGCGTCTTTAAGGAGCAGTTTTCTCATGTCTAAAGTTATTCTCACATAATCTCCAAACAGATGTTGAGGAAGCAGAATTGTTTATTTCTGTGTAAAAGTACTTGCAAAATGCAAAAGATTTGACGAAACAAGTGTTGTCCACAAAAGTGGGTTTTCTTTATTTCCTTCTCTTCGTTTTTTATCTTTTTGGACAGATCATGAGAGGGGGTGAATTTTTATTGGCCCTGTCAAATAAATTTCAATCTGTAGAAAGAGTCACGTGATGATGATGATGTTGTGCCTCCACAGGTGTCCCTGTTTGCGGAGTTGTTGAACGAGATGCTCCAGCGCGACTTCGCCTTCAAGATCTACCGAGCGCTGATGGTCGCGCCCGAACCCAAGAAGGACGAGAAAAAGGAGAAGAAGGTAAGACGTCTCAGGCTCCATCTTATAACTTAAAAGTTTCCATCGACAGTAATTTCCGGGATCGGGTAGAAACAGTGTTGTTTATTCAAGCCTTCTTTTCGTATGTACATATAAATGTAAGCTCACTCACTCACTCCGGCGGGCTCGCTAGGTACATATTTTCATGTGAAATAAGGAAAGTCATTATACGTGGCTTTCCCAGGGGCAAAAGTTTAGTGGTATATCCTTGGATTTGAACCCAGGACCTCTGGGTTATGGGCCAAACGCCCTGCCGTTACTCCACATGATCCCCCTAAAACAGTTTAAGTAACACCACCAATGAAATGTACAGCGACATTCCCTGTGAAAATAAGTGAGTTTACAGTATTTAGTCTCACATAGTGCTTAACTGGGAGGTCTGTAACCCGTGGCTCACTTGCGCCCCCTATCTCTCAGGACAAGAAGGACAAGGACAGCAAGAAGGAGGAGAAGAAGAAAGATGAGAAGAAAGAAGAGAAGGAAGAAAAGGAAGAAAAGAAGGAAGATGGAGACGACTCAGAGGAACCAACCAAACCCAAGAGGAGAAAAACCGATGAGGAGGAGAAGGTGGGTTTACAGGTTTTGTTGTTGTTTGTTTGTTGTTTTGGTAAACAAGAATCTTACTTACTTACCTACCTATCTAACCTGCCAGCAGCAGTGCAGGTATAAGAAAGCTGTACCTCACTGATAGATTAGAGCTCATATCATACAATATGGTGACCCCAAACCATATTTGTTGGCTTGTAAGTTGCTTTTCATGCATAGGGGCCCCTATACTGTGATTTGGATCCCCTATGCTGTGATTTGGGTCCCTATGTTGTGATTTGGGCCCCTATGCTGTGATTTTGGCCCCTATGCTGTGATTTTGGCCCCTATGCTGTGATGTGTATCCCCTACGCTGTAATTTGGGCCCCAATGCTGTGATTTGGACCCCAATGTTGCCACACACTAATATGCCCCCATACTGTGAAAAGATCCTGGTGATGAGATTCTGTGCCCACTGCTGTTCTTTCACACCACTGTATATCAAATACATGTTGGGAGGAAAGTTTGATTTTTGTTTGTCAGCCTTAAATTTTTTCCTTTTGTCTGTCAGCCTGAGGTGAAGAAGGAGAAAGATGAAGAGAGGAAGGATGGGGAGGATGAGGAGGAGGAAGAGGAGGAGGAGGGGGATGACAGCTCAGATGATGAAGAGGAAGAAGATGACAAAGATGACAAGGAGGGAGAGGAGAAAGGTGAGTCAAGACTTGACTCTTAAAGCTTGACTCGGAAATGTTTTCCGAGATATTTTCTGAACTGTGAAGTGTTGTACAGTTTGACTTGTGGATCTTTGCTCTGCAACATTTTTTTATCTTGTGCAGTTTGTATTGGGTCCCAGATAATGGCAATGGACAGTCTTATTGTAAGAAAGAAGGCATTTTGATCATGTATGCAAATGAGTTCCAATATCATTGAAAAAATACATTGAAAGAAAATTCTCCATAAACCAAGCATTGTCCTGCTTCGCTTGTTCACAGATAAGGACAAGAAAGACAAGGATGAGAAGAAAGGGAAGGAGAAAAAGAAGTCGTCTCGGGACAAAGACCGGCACAGCCGCGAGCGGCAGAAGGAGTTCACGCTGGACAAGGAGCTGCTTCTCGCTTTCGTGTACTTCGACCAGAGCCACTGCGGATACCTGCTGGACCGGGACCTGGAGGAGATCATGCACACCATCGGGCTGCAGTTATCACGGGCTCAGGTAGGGGGGCACTCATGCACACCATCGGCCTGCAGTTATCACGGGCTCAGGTAGGGGGCGCTCATGACCGGTCTGTAGTTATCACGAGCTCAGGTTCATGACTGGTCGACCGGTCTGTAGCTGTTGTTGCAAACTTTTCTTAGAGATGATCTTCTTGATGTCCCCCCGCTACATCAGTGTGCTCTTCATCATTTTATTTGTGCTTCATTTTTGATGATATGGTCTGAATCAATATTTTTTGTTATAATTGTGTTTTGTTATACATTTTATTCCCCTAACAGATCCGGAAGCTCGTGCAGAAAGTCGTAACCCGAGACTCGCTGTCGTACCGCAAGCTGACGGACCGGCCCGCAGCCGACAAGGACAAACCTGCGGAGAACCTTCCCAGCATGCCCGAGGACCAGGAGCTTGCCATCGGTAGGTCAAGGGGCAGGGGTCAAGGGTTGGGGTGAAAGGTATAAAAAAAATCTGACAGACCTGCCACTGTTTGGGATAATGGCTAGTCTGGGTAAAGTTTAGGAACTGTAATGTTAGTGTGACAGTAACGCTGTGGCAGCAATGTTGCTAGTTACATCATGGCTAGTCTGGGTAAACTTTAGGAACTGCAATGTTTGCTAACTGAATTTCACGACAACACAATGCATCTAATGATAACAGACTGATCTCCTTGCTCCCGTTGTTCCCGTTGCTAGGCAACAACAGCTACCTGGCTGTGCAGGTGAAGAAGGAGGCTGATGTGCGGGTGGAGGATGCGGGCGGGGCGGAGACGTCCCAGGGCATGGTGCTGTACCGGGGCGCCACCATCGACATTGCAAACCTGCTGTCCCGCCTCGAGCGCAGCGAGCGCGACAGGGTCGCCGTGGAGGAGAAGGTCAGAGACCAGCAGGCGGATCTAGGTGAGCGAGCCTTTCGTTTGTTGTCTTGTTTCCCTGACAACAATGTTGTAAATATAAACAGCAGGCAGATGTGTATAAAGTAACTACATCATAACCAGAAAACATCTCCCAAATCTCCCACATGGAACTAAATGTCATCATTGTTAATTGGAGCAAGTAAAGATCATTTGTTTGTATCCAGAAAAGAGCTCTTTGATTGACAGATGAAAGTTGTGATTGATAAAACATAAAAGTTCTGTAATTATATCTGACATTCTGATTGGTAGGTGATGTGACACCTAATGAAAGTTGATTGTTGGTAAATGGAATTTGATGGGGTAGTTGGTGGTGATTGACAAATATTTGACAGATGTTTAATTTGACAGCCAGATGATATTTGCTTTGACAGATACTTGCTTTGACAGATATTTGCTTTGACAGATATTTGCTTTGACAGATATTTGCTTTGACAGATATTTGCTTTGACAGATATTTGCTTTGACAGATATTTGCTTTGACAGATATTTGACATGAGATTGACAGATATTTGACCTGAGATTCTATTTGATAGCTAGATGCAATTCACTGTGACTGACAGGCCGTCTTTGCTTGATTGACAGATGTCCTTCGGGCGATGACCTCCTCCAGCGAGGAGACGACCAAGACGTTGGCTTCGGAGCTGAAGGAAGTGAAGAAGAAGCTCTCCGACACCTCCAAGACTCTGCAAGACGTGGAGAAGACGTGCGGAGCGTATCGCCAGTGTCTGGACAAGACCAGGGCCAACCTGGAGGACACCGTGGGGTCAATCAAGGTCACTCTCCCCAAACCGACCTCCGCAGAGGTCAAAGAGGAGGAGATGGAGATGCCCCCCACGGAGAACGGACAGAAGGATTGAAGCTTCCATGGACGAGTGAGCCGGTGATCGCAGGGGACCATGCCATAAGTTACGGGTGTCGCCTTAAACGAAGTCGTTGATGTGTGTAGTCTGTACGTTTCCGCTCTTCTGCAAGGAACTACTGTAAATTTCGCTTGTTTTTGCCAGGACTTAGTTTTGCTGTAGAAGGGGAGGGAGGTTTTCGAGGCATTTTCAGTTCATAGCTAAACAACCAATACAAGTCTGTAGCAGAAAAATAGCATATTCGTGGTAAATCGGTGAAAATAATACCAACGCAGACATTTCAATATTTACAGTATCGTCAATGAAATCAACAGCCAAGTACTGCAATTGTAAAGAGGGGGGGGGGGGGTATCGCTTGGAGGGGTGTGTACATGACAGAGGGGTGCTGTGGGGAGGGGGGTTTGTGTTTCATTCGAGTTGTAATAGTTTGATGGTCTATTGTGAATAGGTATAGTGTAGTGTAGTACACGACGTAGCCGACTCTACTGGGTACAACCTTTCTTTGTAGATGAAGAAGAACTGATGTATAGTGAGAAAAGCAATAAAGAAGAGAGAACAGGCCATGAGTTGTGAATGAAATCAAAGGAAATAAATAAGTAAAGCTGACTCGGAACATGTCGATTTCCTCTGCGTCCAGTACTGTTTTGTAGCATTCCCCAATGCCAGGCATTCCTGTTGTCGGGTGCAAAGCTTAAGCCTGGCTTCAGTTGTGGTGGGAAAAGGCAGTGGAAGGAGAGGGATGGGTTCAACCTTCACAGGGCTCGAAATTTATTTTTGGGATTAGGTGCATTGGTGCACCACTTAAATTCTAGTAGAATGTCAGACAAACCTAATAGCAAAACATAGTTACATGCTATCAAATTCTTAAACAAGTACCATGACAGACATTTTTATTATCTTTCTAACCCTTAGATGTCAAGAATATGATGTACCCTTTGATATCTTTACATGATGCATAAACCCAAGAAAATATTTGGGTGCACCCTGTCCACCCACAGAAAATAATTGGGTGCACAACTCCAATTTTGGGTGCACCTGGGTGCACATGCACCCAGTATTTCGAGCCCTGCTTCAATACGCTCTAGACACGGTAGATAGCAACCCACTACAGCTGAGCTGTCTCCAGCTTTCAAGTTTTTCTGTCATTGTTCAGGAGCCCATGTTTGATACAAATGTATTTTCATTGGCTGAAAATGACACATTTAACAATGTCATGGAGTTCAGATTTTGGAGCAGTTTTTTTGTCCCAACAAGTAACTTTCTGTCCCAGGACGGAGGGACGGGTCCTGGAGACAGCACTGCCTCAAACAGGCCCCATTACTTTACATAACTAGTCATATCCAAGTCTCCATGATGACTACAGTAAGTTATCATGTATATATATAGTGATAGACAATTCACAAAACGGGGCTCTTTGACAAAGTGAAGTTTAATCATAACTGTAAGAACATTGTTCCATACATTTGTACAACAAATCAAACATACACATAAAAATGTACACGATGAGAAGACCAGACCAGAATCCAACCACCTCTTTAGGAGACCGATCCAGACTGTCAATCACAGTGTAGCAGTTCAACCAATCAGAGAACGGCTTGACTGATGAGGCATGGCTGGATGTCCATCAAATATTTGCTTTTCTATCTTTTTATTTTGTATTTCAAGTTTTGACTGAGTTAGGCGTGGCTATACATGATCTCATACCAAATATATGGCTATCTGTCCATAGTGTATTGGGTTGTTGCATACTTGATTCAGCCATTAACATAACATCAATTTAATAATAATAATATTATACACATAATTTCTTCTCTGCTTGAACTACATACACACCACAAACGTGGTAAAGGATTGCCCTAATCTGTAATTGAATATGAACTGTATACATATTTACAGTGATGATGATTCTGTGGCCCAACTTTGCCACAGTTACGTTACATACAGATAGTTGACATCATTCACATCTTACTGACAGCTACATTTTGTACGCATGCAACATAGCTTCTCTCTGCCTATAGACAGTTTATTTCGGAATTCTTAGCAGTCCATTGTTCACATTTATAACATGTAATCTTGGTTACCACCAGGGCTTTTAACCACCCACAGACGAACAAAGCTTTACTGTTCATCTCATTCATAGAAGTCATTCTGAAGCAATCTTGAAAGAAATTTCAAAGTCAGAAATGAACAAATTTTACACGGCCCAACTCCAGTCTTAGCCAAGGATTTGGCATTTCTGCATTAAATGACGTCACAGAAGCTGAGGTTGCTGTCAAAGACAAGCATTCTCAAATTTGGGCAAGTCCATTTATTGTTGATGTTGAACCAGCCCCCCCCCGTAGACCCCCCCTCAGTCTGCATGCTGATGTTGAACCAGCCCCCCCTGTAGACCCCCCTCAGTCTGCATGCTGATGTTGAACCAGCCCCCCCTGTAGACCCCCCCCGTAGACCCCCCTCAGTCTGCATGTTGATGTTGAACCAGCACCCCCTGTACACCCCCCTCAGTCTGCATGCTGATGTTGAACCAGCCCCCCTGTAGACCCCCCCCCTGTAGACCCCCCTCAGTCTGCATGCTGATGTTGAACCAGCCCCCCCTGTAGACCCCCCCCCATAGACCCCCCTCAGTCTGCATGCTGATGTTGAACCAGCCCCCCTGTAGACCCCCCCTGTAGACCCCCCTCAGTCTGCATGCTGATGTTGAACCAGCCCCCCCTGTAGACCCCCCCCGTAGACCCCCCTCAGTCTGCATGTTGATGTTGAACCAGCACCCCCTGTACACCCCCCTCAGTCTGCATGCTGATGTTGAACCAGCACCCCCCTGTAGACCCCCCCCTCAGTCTGCATGCTGATGTTGAACCAGTACCCCCCTGTACACCCCCCTCAGTCTGCATGCTGATGTTGAACACCCCCCACCCCCCTGTAGACCCCCCCTCAGTCTGCATGTTGATGTTGAACAGGCATGAGGACCCCCAGTCTGACCAGCAGGCGTTTCCCTGGAGACGACCTCACCATGGCGATGACCCCGAAGCTGGCGAGGAATGCCCAGGACGCCCAGAGGAAGTAGTCTGGCTCGTCTGTGGGCGCGGTCGGCAGAGGGCCGGCAAAGTCCTCCGGTGTGAGCTCGACTGACGGGTCGCCCTCAAGTCCTGGGTAATAACAGACACACAGCAAATCAGAGATGGCACACTTCACCCCCTTACCCATACTTCTCTGCTGTTCCTCCGGTCCCAGACAGACAATAGGGAAGCTGAGAAGTTAAGAATCTAAAACACGCTTCCAAAGTGAAATATCTCCAGACAAGGTGATACAGAATATTGATGGTATAAAGGGAAACTTGATCTAGCATGAAAGCTCATCTGTGTTGGTGCATCCAACTTTCTTCAACACAAATTTTTAAAAAGACGTGTCCCTAAACTTAAAGTCAGGTGCTTAGATCAATTGAATCACCATTCCTGAAGAAGGTTGTGCGGCCAAAAATTTGAAGTAAGCAATTTGCTTGTGTTGAATAATGAAAGTTACAAACTTCAACAAGGAAATTTGATCTCTTGGTTTGAACGTGATCCCGCCACACAAACGGACAAACACCATAGCACTAGGGGTTTGTACTGGTACAAAACCGTTTTTTTCTTTTTGGACCAATCCAGAAAAAACGGACCTGAAAAAATTTGGTAGACCGGATGTTGAACCTATTGGACAATGAACAGATTATATGATCAGGCAGTTAGACGTTCGAAGAAAATAAAAGAACAAAGTATAGTAGAGTCTACAGTCATTTCTAATAGTAACAAGGTTTACAGTCAATCGTACTGAGGCAGTTACTAAGTAGACTTGTAGGATTTGAAAACGCCAGTGGGAGTCTAATACTCCACAAAACAGATTTCTTTGTAGCGAAATGGACCATTGTTTTGAGTATTGTCCATTTACAAGTTATCACATACTGAATCGGGTCTAGGTTCAGGTCCGGACCTGTACCTGAATTTTCTGTACTGGTAGTGGTACCCACCCCTACATAGCAAAGTACTCATGATATCCACAACCGGTACCACCCCTACATAGGACAGTACTCATGATATCCACAACCGATACCACCCCTACATAGCAAAGTACTCAAAATTGACACATCAAGATGATATTGACAAACATTGCAACCCTCACCCGTATGGTTCTTGACGAACATTCGTAGCTGCTCCAAGCTGCGCTCTGATTGGTTGAAGCGGGAGAGTGCCTTTCCATTGTAGAACAGCATGATGTTGGGAACAGCCACCGTGCCGAACCGCGTGTTCAGGCTAGAACAACAGGGTGGGTTGCCATGGTGACAGGTTAGTTACCATAGTAACTGCGATACTAGAACAGGTGACAGGTAGGATAACCAGATAATAGAGTACCAACAGGGCTGTTAGGTTTATATTTTTTACCATCCCACTCAGTCATTGTTTTGAGCCCACGGTATTGGTTTTTATCTTTAAATCTCTCAATTTATGCCTATGATTATGAAAATAAATTTTGATCAGTTTCTTGTTGTGAAGTTCAAATGTTTTGACAGGTGGGATGAAATTTTTTACCAGTAACAAGAAAATTTCTGTTCCAGCACAGAGAGACCAGGAGACAGTCCTGGTTACCATAGTAACAAGTCCAGGACAATAAAACAGTGTAACCATAGTAACAAGTCCAGGACAATAAAACAGTGTAACCATAGTAACAAGTCCAGGACAATAAAACAGTGTTACCATAGTAACAAGTCCAGGACAATAAAACAGTGTAACCATAGTAACAAGTTCAGAACAATAAAACAGTGTAACCATAGTAACAAGTTCAGAACAATAAAACAGTGTTACCATAGTAACAAGTCTAGAGCAATAAAACAGTGTTACCATGGTAGCAAGTCCAGAACAATAAAAGTGTTACCATGGTAACAAGTCCAGAACAATAAAAGTGTTACCATGGTTACAAGTCCAGAATAAAACAGTGTTACCATGGTAACAAGTCCAGAATAAAACAGTGTTACCATGGTAACAAGTCCAGAACAATAAAAGTGTTACCATGGTAACAAGTCCAGAACAATAACACAGTGTTACCATGGCAACAAAGCGGAGCAGCAAAAGGGACCTACTGGCTGTTAGCGATGGCGTCGATGGCGAGTAGCAGCACGTCGGGGAAGGCGCGTGCCAGGGCGTGGTAGGGCGGGGCTGCGGCGGCGGAGAACGGACACCACGCCGCGTAGAACATGATGAGCACACAGTCGCCCTCCGCCGTCACGTTTCCGGACGTGTTCTGGGTCACCTGCAAATAAAGTTTCCTCTTATTTATGTTACACATAACGTCAAAGACTCATTTGTTCACACATGTGTAATATAACTCCTTCGATGATTCATGATATAATCTCAACTTTTTCATCAAGAATCTGCAAATTCGGTTAGTTTTGTTTGGTTTGCATATTATGTAAAAGTTTTCTCTTATATATGTTATATACATTAAGTCAAAGACTCATTTGTTCACACATGTGTAATATGACTCCTTCAATGATTCTTGATATAATCTCAACTTTCTCATCAAGAATCTACAAATACTGTTAGTTTCGTTTGGTTTGCATTATGTACAAGTTAAACCATTCATGATCCATTTCCTGGAGGGAGGCCCACAAAAAGACAGATAGACTTCTGTCCCCCTGCATGTTTTTTCATGGTCTGCATGTGGGTAGCGCACGTAGTCCAGTGGTTAGCGGCCCTCCCTCTGGAACTAGAAGCCGTGAGTTCGATTCCGGCTGTGTCGCTCACCCGACATGCACGTTACAGTAAAGGGTTGCAGTCCTTAAGACCGGACGTTAAGCCGTGGTCCACTGTTCATTGTGCTTTTCGAAAAGAGCTAGGGGAATTTCCCTGGTACAATGAACCTGTAAATACTGTACATAGCGTCTGTCCTCTCTGTCATGACCAGTGGAAGACTAGCTCCTAGTGAGCTAAAACTGGATCGAGATCAATTTTTCCTTTCCTTTCTCCTGTATCATCATATTGTTTTTAATGTTGATATGCAAAATAAAAACAAAACAAATAAACAAACCTTGAGGATGCGTATCAGCTCGGAGCCGTTGACGACCTTGACGACCAGCGGGTCTGCGTCGCTCCGTTCCCGCGCCGCACAGCTCACCTTCTTGGGCGCGTGCTTGGAGCCCGCCACGCTTGTTTCCTCGGCAACGGGCTGGTCTTCCGTACCGTTCCCCGCCGTCGCGTTGCCAGGGGTTACCGGCGCTTGGAGGGTCTGGTTTCCCTGATCAACACCTGGATTCTCCTGAGGCTCCTCCACACTCTGAGTTGCTTCCGACTCCAAACTTGGAGATTCGGATTTTTTGTCCGATCCGCCCTCTGACGAAGCTGTCGTTCCATCTGATTCTACAGAAAGCAATTCTGAAGAACTTTTGCTCGCTAAGTCAGATTCCACATTTTGGGAAACTCTGTCCTGTTCTATAGCTAAGCCCGCTTCCCTTTCAGGTTCTGTTACTACAGAACATTTCGTTCTGTCTAATTCTCTATCAGATGTTTCTGGTTTCCCGGACTCCATGGCTGAAGAACTGTCTGTTCTGTCCAACTCTGCAGCAGCTAAACTTTCCTGTTGTCCTGAGTCTGTTTCCGTAGCTACAGAATCTCCTGCTCTCTGTGGATCTGGATCACCAGGAGACAATGTTCTATCCAGTTCTACAGAGCTGTGTGCAGAGTCTGGCTGCCTGGGAGCCGATGTTCTGTCCAGTTCTACGGCAGTCTGTGCAGAATCCGCCGATGTTCTGTCCAGTTCTACAGAACTCTGCGCAGATTCTGCCTCAGGCTGGAGGAGTTCTGCCATCCCATCGTAAAATGCTGCCGAGTCCTGTTTGTTACCGGGTGATGCCACCTGACCTGAGGGGGGGAAGGTTGCTTTATATCTAAGATGCTGAGTGGAATTTTTATTTCAATGATAATCATGACCCGTTTGTTGCCAATTTTTGGCAGCATGCTCCTACTGTAAGCGTACCTGTGTTACTTCACTTTGGATCCAAACAATCATCTGTGTCAGCAATGAAATGCCAATATTATATATATGATTCCAAGCTACAAATACAGTGGTACATACATGCACTTTCATACAACAAGGTAGTATAACCCATACCCCCCCCCCCCCCACACACACACACACACGCTGCGCCAATCACTACGTAGATGTAGATGTAAACACGCACACGCACCACTAACTTTTGACCCTTGATTATTTTATAGGTTCATTCTAAATCAGCATTAACTCTTGTTGGTAAGGCGGTGAGCTAGCCAAGTAAAGCATATGAAGTGAATTAGCCCGTGAGAGGCATGCAGACAGGCGATCTGCCTGCTCAGCTCATGAACAGCTCAACTGTGGTACTTCTGAGAACGCTTCGTCTCTAACAGAAAGCTCGTTAAATGTTCAGCATCGTTTGACAACCAAAAAACAAACATTTTTTTTTCTTAGAAAGCAGTTAAACGTTTTAGTATGCCCCCCACCCCCTCCCAGGAAAAACGCGTTTCTAACCCGCATTCCGTCGTGTTTCTCGAGAAGAGAATCAGACAGCTTCTACGTGAAACACATCGGCACTTCCGGGTCTGAACTCACCTTCCGCCGTGCACAGGACCAGTAAAACTACCAGACATTTTCTGTACCCCTGACGCGGCTTCTTCGACATGGGCGCCGCCATCTTGGATAGCTGACAAGGCGCCTCCTAGCGGAGATTTTGAAGCACAGCACCTCCTGGACACAGCACTGGAAGCAGCACAGAAAAATCTGTTTCTGATTCTCCCAGGCTGTTTTTGTTCTAACAATAATTTTAATCTATACTCTTATTTGTATTGATCAGTTATGGTAAGATCATGGCCATGTTTGTATGGACTTCCAGTGCTGACGACCACTTCAGCACTGGTGTTCCAGTGCTGACAGAGGAGACCATTACTTTTGTATATTTGCTGTTTGTATGTATGTTCTCAGTGATTATCGTTAATGTTACATGTAATATGTTAATGCAACTTCGAATCTTGATGTTTTATAGTTATATTTCTACGGTTTTTTTCACTATTTTTGTCTCACCACCACCGGTTTGCTAGGGCATCCTCACTCCCCTGGGCACAAAGTCCCGCGAGGGGCATTGCCCAGTAATGTGTAGATGTAGATGTAGATGTAGATGTACCTCCAGAACAACTAAAATGCCTGGTCCTGTGATTTTTCACCGGACTGTGCCTATTTGGAGAGGCATTCGCAACCTGGCACACACGTGTAGTTTCAGCCACAGAATGACAGAAGAACACACAGAATAACATCAACAGAGCACATTTTATTTGAACTAATTTCATTAGTCTTAGATAGCTTGTTCAGTAATCTGGCATCATCTAAAGCAGCCACCTTTCTGTGCTGGAAGATTCTGCTGATTTCTTAGGTAACTTGTCAGGTAGGGAAGGGTTCTTACCAGCTGAGATAGATCTTAGTCTTACATGTTTCTAAAGAGCTAAGGGCAATCTCAGTACACAACTAGCCTGGTATCAAGCCTTATTATAGCTCTCAAGGAGCTTGGGAGCTATACTGTAAAATAGGGCTGGACACCAGGCTAGCACATGCTAGCAGGGAGGTTGTTCCACTCTGGGATTTGTGTTGGTGCATGTTGTAGGACAGTTGTAGGACTGTCTTAGGACTGTTGTAAGACTGTTGTAGGACTGTTGTAGGACTGTAGTGGGACTGTTGTAGGACTGTTGTGTGTTCCACTTTGGCAATGGGCCTTGTCTTGGTATGACCCTTGTTCTGTGACTATCAAAATGTTAGTATCTACTCAAAGGACAGAGGTTCTTGTTTCTACCTTACATATTACTGAACTAACCAGCAATTGAACTCTGACTGTAACATACATGATACACATTATAGGCTAGTATAGACAGTGGCCTGCTTACAATATATATTCTTATAATGTGTCCATTTCAACTCCAGTCTGCCTTACTATTATAAATACATTAAGTCATATGTATATGTACATTTGATGATATTTTACCTATATTGCCCCGTCTATCATAACATTGCAACTACATGAAATTTGCCGTTAATATTTTCAATCAATGAACATTAATTTTAATTCAATGGCAACACTGGGATCTCCAGTAACGTTCTCTTGTATCCAGTTTTCTATACATGAGGAGTGAAGTCTCCTTTCCAAGCGGAGAAACAGCCACACATGTAACTCTTCTCCCACTGGAAAAGCCAGGGTCAAAATCCAGATCAGCCTCAAGTTGGCAGCTTTTACAAAATTTGCACAATGCTCTTATTTTCAGGGGCCTATAGTCTAGAGGGAACTGTCTTCCTTTTTGTCATCTCCTCAACAATGAGGCATTGCTGTGATCACTTGGCTGTCCCGGCTTTCTTCCCCGAAGATTCCCAAGTGGAGCGTAGCATCTGGTGTCGGCTTGCCTGCGGATAGGACTACCTGGTTTGTTCCCCTTCTCTGTATTGACCCTTTTCATGACTTCTGTTAGGAGGGGTGCAACCTGTAGCTGTCCTGCGACCTGTAGCTGTCCTGCGACCTGTAGCTGTCCTGCGACCTGTAGCTGTCCTGGTTTGTGTTCATGACTGTACATTAGGAAGCCTGCACCACTCACAGCGGCTTCTCTGCTGCGGGTGTTGTCTAATGTTTGGACTGGTAAAGACTACACTACACGCCTACAGAACCACCTCACCTGCGTGAGTCGTGAAATGCTCGGACAGGTGAGACTGCTCTACAGCACCACCTCACCTGCGTGTTGTGAAATGTTTAGACAGGTGAAGCCTGCTCTACATCACCACCTCACCTGCGTGAGTCGTGAAATGTTTGGACAGGTGAGAGCGACTGGTTGTTCGGTAGCCGCACTTGTTACAAACGAACGGCTGCTTCCCCTTGTGCGTGGCCCTGTGCCTGTCCAGCCTGTCCTTCCTGACTGCACAGAAGTCGCACTGGTCACACTTGTAGGGCCTGTTCCCCGTGTGCGTGTCCATGTGCCTGGACAGTCCGGACTGGTGCGCCGTCCTGAAACCGCACTCCGTGCACGCGTACGGCTTCTCCCCGGTGTGTTTCGACATGACGTGCGCCTCCAGGACCTTTCTCTGGACCGCAGAGTAGTCGCAGAGCGGGCACCGGTACTTGCGCAGCTGCCAGGCCCCCGTGTGGGTGGTCATGTGCTTGGCCAGGCTGTGTTTATAAACCGTTCTGAACCCACACTCCCCACACATGTAGGGCTTCTCGTCAGTGTGCTTGGCCAGGTGGATATCCAGGCTGGTTTTCCAGGCGGTGCGGAAGTCGCACTGGTCACACTTGTAAGACTTCTCTGCCCCGTGGGTTTTCATGTGCTGGGAGATGGCGGCCTTCTGAGCCGCCCTGTGGCCGCACACCCCGCACATGAAGGGTTTATCGCCGGTGTGTCTCTTCTTGTGTGTGTCTAGGCTGCCTTTCCAAGCCGTGCTAAAGTCGCACTGGTCACACTTGTAGGGCTTAAACCCCGCATGCACGTCCATGTGCACCATCATGTTGGACTTTACAAACGTCGTGTACTCGCACTCACCGCAGCCATAGGGTGTCACCCCTGTGTGGGTCTTCATGTGGATCCATAGGTTGGACTTGGAGCCCATTCTGACCCCACACACCTCGCACGTGTAGGGTTTCTCCCCGCGGTGCGTGGCCTTGTGCTTGTCCATGTCGCCTTTCTTAGCCGTGCAGACGTCACACAGGTCGCAGCTGTACACCTTCTCTCCCTTGTGGACTTTCTTGTGTAGGGAGAGGTAGGACCTGTTCGCGGTGCTGTACTCACACTGGCCGCACCTGTAGGGTTTCTCACCGGCGTGGTTCGCTCTGTGAGTCCCCCAGTCTACCTGCTGAGATGTCATATCCCCACAGTCCTTGGATGTTTCTCCTTCCTGAAGTTTCTCAGTCATGTGTCCACCGTCGGGCATCCAGCCTATCCAGGGTTGCTCTCCCGTGTGGCCAGTCACATCCTCTATGTTGGACTCGTCCTGGCAGCTCCCAAAGTCATCTCTTAGCTCTGTTTTGATGTCCTTTACCAACAATGCATTGCTTTCATGGGAAACCTTGGTTGGAGACCCACAGCTCGCTGTAGCCTCGGTTGGAGACCCAGAACTCGCTGAAACCTTGGTCGAAGACCAACAAGTTGCTGAAACCTCGGTCGGAGACCCACAACTTGCTGAAACCTCGGTCGGAGACCCACAACTTGCTGAAGCCATCACTGGTCTGTGGCAGGAACAAAATGAAGGAAAGTCTTTGTTAATCTTTAATCTAAAGGAATCCAATTTTTAAACAATGAGAAACGTGAAATGTACCCTGAGACCCCAAAAAAGTGTGTATACGGGGGTTAGTACTGATGCTGCATTATCATATACTGTAAATGCATTTAAATTCGCGGGGATTTAATTTCGCAGTAGCGGGAAAAAGGACTTTTCGTGGTGGTTTTAAATTTGCGGTAACACCATGGACTGCAGTCTAATACAATAGTAGAAAAATGTTCGCAGTAGTTTTAAGTTCGTGGTGAAGTGGTCACCGCGAAAACTGCAAACAATAATCCACCGCGAACATTTCTGCATTTACAGTACATTGTACATTTATACATATATATATGGTACAGATGTGGAATTCCCTACCTATTGAAGTTGTCTGTGCTGAAAGTGTAAACATCTTTAATACAAGACTGGATAGAAAAATATAGAGCTCCAGGAAATGCCATGGGAGACAAGAGGCAGTTACAACTTAACATACTCAACATATTTTAATTGAATTAGTAGATATTTTTTTCTAATTAACTAATCATGTGGCAGTCTCAGGGTTACTGGTGGAACTATGGGAAAAAATATATCAAAAGGGGCACCCAAAAATACAGGTTAATGTAAATCTACTGGTAAAATAACACTGTTGTTGTTGTTGTTGATATCCTTGTTTAACATCTATTATTTCGCTAGACGTGGTCACTAACAATTAGGTGCTGAGTAACTTTTGGTACAGGAATGAATGAATGAGTGAGCGAAAGCACCACACCCAAACAAGCCCCCCTCCCCACACATGAGAAATTTTCTGTTATCAGCGCCATTCCTGCAGCTTCCCTTCTTGTACTTCTTAGAGACAACGGATCAAGTCTTACTCGCCTTCCCTGTGCTGCAGTCGTGTTTCTTAAGGAGCCCGAGACGTCTGCAGAAAACCCCTTCTCTACTCGATCTTCTCTGTCTGAGCCAGCAAAGATGGCTGACCGCCGGTTCCACAGAGGTGAAAGGTCAACGTACTGTAAATGTGTTTGTACTTGTGGTGTCGTGATTTCGCGTTGGGTGGGGAAGGGAGGTTTTCGCGATTTTAACAGTTCAATAGTACAGAAGTTACGTTAGATGCATGGGAAACGTATATTTGCAGCGTCATAACTTGGAGGTAGAGAGGTCATCGCTATCAAAAAAATATAAATATCCTCGCGGAGATTTCACCATTTACAGTCATGTTTATCCTTTTTGACGTACTTCTGTGTCCAACAGGGAGTTTTTTATTGTGTTTTGTTTTTGTCAAATCTTTATTTTAATACATACAATGAGCAAGCGGCATATACATACTGTCAAACAAATATAACTTAAGTTTGTATATGTAACGTTTTTTTATGTCAAGACTGTGCACCTGTTGTAATACCCCCTTTTCAATAGGACGGCGCTCTCGCCGCTCTCTCTCTGCGACCTCAAATTTGACACATTCCTCAACAAATTTCATAGAAAAGAAACGAATCGTTTTCCACCTTCTGTGTTTTGTTGTCTTTTTTACGTTTTGTATGAATGCTGGTTTATATATATCCAGTGAAAAGTGGAAGTGAAAGGGCCTTGTTTTGTTTCAAGAAGCAGTCTCGGCGTAAAATTCAATCTCCCCCCGAAGTTTCTGAATAGTGTGTCCTTATTTGCTGCCTAACCACGTAGTAAAGATTACATGTTTAGCTATGGAGACCACTAGATTGATACCCATGTAAACATTTGGAAGATTTAAGACCCCGTTCACACTCAAAAAAATGAAGCGGCTTCAACGTCGAAGCCGCTTCAACGGGCAAGCCGCTTCAAAAAAATTACGTTCACACTCATTTCAGACAATCCGATTAATCGCACACAATTCCGTACCTGGACTTCAGGTACTTTTTTACAACATTGTTTGTAGGTTTTCTCAAACCCACTCTTAATAGTCTTATATCATGATCCAGAGAGAAAGCTGTTCAAAGATATGCTTGTTTTTTTGTGATTTTGT
Organism: Branchiostoma floridae x Branchiostoma belcheri; assembly: GCA_019207045.1. Taxonomy (NCBI): domain Eukaryota; kingdom Metazoa; phylum Chordata; class Leptocardii; order Amphioxiformes; family Branchiostomatidae; genus Branchiostoma; species Branchiostoma floridae x Branchiostoma belcheri. Next base: position 3,668,064 of record CM033024.1, read on the forward strand.
TTTAGCTTGCTGTGTTTCCTCTCTCTTCGCGTGATAAAAAAAGCTTTGTTTGCTTTCCAATCCAGTTGCCTTGACCCTACAGCGATTTTTTTTTTCTTTCCAGACATTATCATTGGGCACAAAAATCAGTAACGTGAGCAAACCTGTCAGTGTGGCGTGTGTTCCTGCTCCCGATACCTGGATATATAACCTCCAACAGGGGGCAAATCGGAAATTTGCATAGAATCTATCCCGCGTTGCGTTCACACTCGCGATTTCAGCCAAGCAGCTTGTTCACAAGTGTCTCAAACTACCTCCCAGGGATGGATTGCAAACGAGCCGGATCGGTGAAAATCCAAGCCGCTTGGAGCGTTCACACTCAAGAAAACGATCCGGATCAAGCGGCTTCGACGTTGAAGCCGCTTCATTTTTTTGAGTGTGAACGGGGTCTAAGTTAAGTGCGTCCTCACACCCAACACTATTCCCTTAAAGTTAATAACGTTACAAACATTAACAGATAAGGTACTGTAGATCATATCAGCAAATGCTTTCCAGAATCCAAGTAGTCACATGCACGTAATCATCTGTGTATAAACACACACACACAGGTTGTTTAATGTCGAATTTTCCACGTATACAATAAGATTCCACACAGTAGAATACACTTACATTGTGGTACATGCGTTGTATTATAATTGGTAGATATTTATGTGTCACGATGCTGTATTTTGTCTCTCCCATGCCCAGCCCTTCGTAAGAGCAAGGACGTTCTTGGTAAGAGCCATCGCTAGTTCGACGATCTTGGAGACACCAGAATTACAGATTCTTTAATAAATAGATAAACTACAGATTCTTTTCCTGAATTATGTCCTTATTTGCGTGTTATTTCGTACATCACTGTGTAAAGTACCTGCGTAACGAACACAGAGGAACTTCTGTGATTGATTGCTGTACATGTACACCCTATACATGTCGGTCACTTGAGTAGAGCGTTCAAAAGATCAAGCGATATTTTTTTTCGTAAAAAGTTGGTAAAATCAAGCTCCTTGGTAAAATCGATGAAATAACAAGCTGATGATCTCACATATCATTCCTATTTCTGGCTCAAAACGTGCGCAGCAAAATCAAATGCGCTCAAGCAACCCAGACGATCCGTCTGCTGGGTGACCGCCCCGTAATAAATGTAATGCAATGGAAACAAATATGCAATTATCTCTAGTCTAGAATCACAAGCGCAAGCCATACAAACTTACCCTTGAATGATAGCATACTATGTCCAGTCTCCTAAGACCCCCTCCCCCTCCAGAGCCCTTGGATTGGCCCGTTTGGCTCAGCTCCAAAACAGCTATCTGGCGACGATACCACTATTTCAGGGGGGGGGGGGCAAAAACCCACGAGATGGAGGAAGGTTATTTTTTACAACTAATTCAACAATAATAGGTCTTTTCTACCGCAACCACTCCCAAAACGCCCAGATTTAACATAAAATCCCACCAAGAAAGGCTTCTCAATGGTTTAAAGCCTTGTTTTTATTTGACCATGGTCTCTAGCTATACATAGGCGCACCTGCTGTAATAACAATCAACGTGGATCATGCCATTCGGGAATATGTCGCAAGAGGACGCAATACACTTGCGATGACAATGAAGGTTCATAAAGGTCGTTGTTTTCTAATCTAGAAGCAGATCCTACGGTGCCATAATATAGTATCAAAGCTGGCCAAGGAGTATAGCCGGCCAAAGGGAGTCAAACGGACACAGACTGCCAGTCAGTGTCATACACACTCTCTGTCAGCTTTGGTACCTGTATACCTTTGGTACTATCTTATGCTACCGTAGGATCTGTTTGGAAATTAGTTGTTTGCTATTCAAGTCGCATTCATGTCCTACAGACTCTTCTTCAGCATTCCATACTTCAACTCCTTAACCTCTAAAGCATGATGCAACGTTCCGTTAGCCTGAGTATCATCCTCCGTAGTAACCGCTGGCTCACGACTTTCGCTTGCTAACCAGCAAGCGAAAGTCGTGAGCCAGCGGTTACTACGGAGGATGATACTCAGGCAAACGTTCCGTCTCACAAAGGTGCATTTGGACACTCACGGTTATCCGTATGACGGTAATCCTGTATGACTATGCCCTTCGTTTAATAGTGGAGCATAATTCCTGTTTTTTTCTTCTTTACGAGCAAGATAAAGATAACCTTAATTCATACAACCGTTTTTCTGGTGGTTTCTGGTGAATAATGAAACCGCATTGTTTTGCCCGCGGAGCTATGAAACCCGAACGGTTTCACTCAATCCCCGGACCAGACGTCATGTTTTGTGTAGTACTGGTTTTAGCAGAGCGGAGCAGAACAGGTAAGGTAAGGTATTATTACCTCCATGAAATGTCATGGAGGTTATTACCTCCATGAAATTTCATGGAGGTTATATTTTACCCCGCGTTTGTCTGTGTGTCTGTGTGTCTGTCTGTCTGTCTGTGTGTAAACAAGATAACTCAAGAACGGCTGGGTGGATTGGTTTGATACTTGGTTTGTTGGTAGGGTGTGATGAAAGCTGGAAATGATTAGATTTTGGGCCCCCTAGCGGCTCACCTTGGTACTGCAGCGCAACTTCCGGTTTTGCTATTTTGGTGTTCTGAACATGCTATGGTCACGATTTTTGAGTATTAGATAGCTCTTGTGCTCAGGAAGAAGTGACATAAGTTTGGGCCCCCTAGCGTCTAGTTTTAGGATAGCAGGGGCATTTTTGTCAAAAACTTCTGACGAGGATAACTCAAGAAGGGAACAACGGATTTTCATGATTTTTGGTATGTAGGTACCTTGGGCAATGTTGTACAAGATGAAATACTAATTATCCAAAATAGGAGCAAATTTGCATAATTAATGACAACATTCAATCATAGCAGTTTTTTCTATGTATCTCTTGTCTTGGACGTTATATGGTCTTGAAATTTGGGTGGTAGATAGCTTTCAGTGTCATAACAAAGTGGAGCAAGTTTCAGCCCCCTAACATTTAATTTAGGAACTGCAGGGGCATTTTTGTCAAGACATTCCAAAGAGGATAACTGCAGAAAGGATTAACGGATTGTCATCATATTAGGCATGCGGGTACCTTAGGCAAAGATGTTCATAATGATATACATGTTATGCAAATGAGGACTTAATTTGCATAATTAATGAGGAAATTGTATAATTCCATTGTTTTCAATAACTGGACTTCTGATAAATGTAACACATGTTAATTATGATAGGTGGAATATAAGCAGATACTAAATATGGTAATGAGGAACTTATTTGCATAATTTATGTAAAAATTGCGAAACCACTTTATGATTAATAATGGGAATTTTATAATTGCGACATGTGTACGATTGTCAATGATGAACAACACCATGCATAAATTATGTTAATGTCTTAGTCATTTGCGTGAAATTTACAAAAGCTCTAAATTTTCATGGAGGTATGAGGTCGCCGAACTCTAGTATTTTACCCTGCGTTTGTGTGTCTGTCTGTGTGTTTGTGTGTGTGTGTGTGTGTGTGTAAACAAAATAACTCAAGAACGGCTGGGTGGATTGGTTTCATACTTGGTGTGTTCGTAGTGTGTGATGAAAGCTGGAAATGATTAGATTTGGGGCCCCCTAGCGGCTTCCCTTGGTACTGCAGCGCAACTTCCGGTTTTGCTATCTCGGTGTTCTGAACAAGCTATGGCTACGATTTTTGAGTATTAGATAGCTCTTGTGCTCAGGAAGAAATGACATAAGTTTGAGCCCCCTAGCGTCTAGTTTTGGGATAGCAGGGGCATTTTTGTCAAAAACTTCTGAAGACGATAACTCAAGAAGGGAACAACGAATTTTCATGATTTTTGGTATGTAGGTACCTTAGACAATGTTGTGCAAGATAAAATACTAATTATGCAAAATAGGACACATTTGCATAATTAATGAGAATATTCTATCATAGCAGTTTTTTCAATGTATCTCTTGTTTCAGACATGCTATGGTCTTGATATTTAGGTGGTAGATAGCTTTTAGTGCCATGACAAAGTGGGGCAAGTTTCAGCCCTCTAACATTTAATTGTGGAACTGCAGGGGCGTTTTTGTCAAGACACTCCAAAGAGGATAACTGCAGAAAGGAACGACGGATTGCCTGCATTTTAGGCATGCAGGTAGCTTAGGCAAAGATTTTCATAATGATATACATGTTATGCAAATGAGGACTTAATTTGCATTATTAATGAGGAAATTGTATAATTCCATTGTTTTTAATAACTGGACTTCAATAAATGTAACACATGGTAATTATGATAGGTGGAATGTAAGCAGATACTAAATATGGTAATGAGGAACTTATTTGCATAATTTATGGAAAAATCGCAAAACCGCTTTATGATTAAATAATGGGAATTTTATAATTGTGACATGTGTACGTTATTCAATGATGAACAACACCATGCATAAATAATGTTAATGTGTTAGTCAATTGCATGAAATTTACAAAAGCTCTAAATTTTCATGGAGGTATGAGGTCGCCGAACTCTAGTTATTAAAGACTTAGTAAAGGCTTCGCCGAGTACTGTGAACGCATCTAAAGTTTGCGGGCATTTAATTTCGCGTTAGCACTAAAGTGGAGTGGTTTTAAGTTCGCGGTAGTGCCTTACTCTGTAGTCACATACTGTAATGTTCGCGGGTGGTTTTATGCTCGTGGAAAGATAGCCTCGCGAAAACCGCGAACATAAAACCACCGCGAACACATCTGCATTTAAAGTATCATGTGTTGGTCTGCATAACCTCTGACCCTCCGTCCTGACGTCACAGAAAGAGCGCGATACCGGTACATGTTATTCAGAAATACGTCGCAAGGGGACGCAAAACACTAAAAAGTTGCTTACGCCTCCCGCCTCCTCTCATGTACAGTGAAGCCTGTATTAGCGGCCACCTTTGCATAGCGACCACCTGGCCATTGCGGTCACTTTTGGTCTGTCCCTTGGATTTTTTTCATTGACCTAAACATTAAGAAAAAGTAGATCTATATCGACCACCTGTCCAACGCGGCCACGGCCACACGACTTACGGCCGTAGATACATAAACCAAGGAGGTTAAAAAGATTTACTAACCTCCTTGCATAAACACTGCCTATTGTGGCCATGCAGGCTACAGCGGCTGTATCCCTGTATGTCACCCTGCGCCGAGTTTAAAATCGAAGTTTGCGAGGATTCTGAGTTCCCGATAGGGTCATTTTGGCGGTAACGGAAGGTACGCGTGCCTTTAACGTTAGAGTGCAAGTCTTTGTCGGCAAATTTACCAACATTGCGCATGGAAATATCAATCATTTTCGGTAGATTTGATTTTGGCAGGGTCAGTTGAATTCTGAGACGATCGAGACAATGTTACTTGGTGAGAAAGATTGGTGGGTACTAAAATCATGTGTAACTTATTGTTTGTGGTCCATTGATCAGCATTTACTCCATAATGGCCACCTGTCTATAGTGGCCACATTTTTCCAGTCCCTTGAGTGACCGCTGTAGGCAGGTTTGACTGTACTGTTTTACGAGATGATTAACTAATTCAGCTGTGAAAAATGCTTTATAGCACAAAGAAACCCTTTCATACTGCTGACTTTTTGGGTCAGGTAAATTCTGGTATGTCATATAGGGTTTTGTAAGGCCCCATTTCCAATAGACGGCGATCGTGCTGCGCTCTCATTGCGACCTAAATAGGGCATGTGTAACCTTCGCTTTCACACTAGGTATATCATGCATAACGTAAAAGTGTCACTGAGAAGACAACAAAACACACAAAGTGTAAAAAGATTTCTTGCCATAGAATTCCTTGAGCGATATGTCAAATTTTAGGTCGCAGAGAGAGCGAGGCGAGAGCGCCGTCCTGAGCGAAAAGACTTGTTTGATTGATATTAGTAAACTTCTGTCAACAGTTACCGTTACTTTAGTATCATGTGTAGTTTGTTAATCAACTCTATTGATCACTTGTATTTTAGTGCAGCCAAATCCAGCACAATGAGCGCCAAGAGAGCGCGGTGAGCGCCAAGAGAGCTAAACAATGCATAAAGGTCCCCTTTCCACTAGACGGCGATCGCGCAGCGCTCTCACTGCGACCTACATAGGATATGTGTAACCTTCACTTTCACACTTGGTATATCATACAAAATGTTAAAGTGTGACTGAGAAGACAACAGAACAGAAGACAACAGAACAAACAGTGTGTAAAAAGATTTGTTTTTTTCTATACAATTCGTAGAGCGATATTTTTCATTTTCTATTCCTGTCAATTCCTGACAGTTCGTAGTGTGTTCCAGAAATTCTCATTGCATTATTTGTGCCTGTTCTTTTGGCTGGCCCAAAAGTTTTCGACATGTTAAAAATCGTCGAAGTGGAGAAATATCGAATGGCATTCAAAGTGGATTATAATTATATAAGTGTATTTCTAACTATTCTAACTGCGGTATGGCCGCATTCTACGGCATTCCAACATTATTCAAACATCTCATTCAATGGAGAACCAAAACGGCAAGCCATTTCCAATCCTGTCAGAATGTGGCCAAAAGTATATCTGGAATGCTGTGAGAATTTTTAGAACACACTACGAATTCCCAGGAATAGAAAACAATTTTCATTCTGACGGCATTTTGGCTCATTCCTTCTCGTGTGAAGGGGATACTAGTATAAGGTCCATTTGGAATTCCCACCCGAATGTGGCACCAATTTTGCAAATAGTTCATTCCGTCTAGTTCTGCTTGATTCCTGCTAATTAGGTTTCAGTATGAAGGCCCTGTTAGCTTTAGATCGCAGAGAGAGCGCGGTGAGAGCAGGGTGGTCAAAAGTAGAAAGGGGGTGTAAAATAGGCCCCTTTCCATTAGGACAGCGATCTCACCCGCCCTCGCTTCGCTCTCAACTGTAGTTCATACAATCTTATTGAAGTTATTTTTAAAGAAGTATACGTCGAAGAAGATTAGACATCCAGGTAATAAGATACGCCAAAAAGCAGTTACTGAAGCAACTGGATATGATTTGGGAAACGGCCAGACGTTTCAACTGACATCTACTAGTTTTCGTCAGTGACACTGAAGAAGTATATTTTGATGAATTGTGTTGTCAAATCATACTATTGTGTCATGAATCGCTTCCTAATCAAAATGATGGGTAATACAAACATCTACACATACACTGGATTTCTTCAGATTAGATATCATATCACACAAATTGACGAGGAAGAACCCGGGGAAATGTTCAAAACGTACTTATGATTTACAATGAAACAAACTGAGATAGTAATAATCCAGAACACACAAGTTTATTATTTCTGAATTTCTATTAGGTCTGAATAGTGACCGTGGTTTGACCAGGGCAACTTTAATAGAAGTTTGGCTTTATTGGACTTTTTGTACAAGAATCTTTAATTTTGCAGTCTATTTCAGATAAATTTTTATGCCTATAATCTTTGAATTTGAATTTCACTTGGACCATTCTAAAGTCTCCTGACCTTTTTAATCTGATCTTAACCATTTCCAACCCCGTAAAAACTCCCCGGCCTGCGCTAATTAACTGTACGGATCGGTACCCCTACAGTGCCGTAGAGCATAACGGCGAGCGCCCGATGGTATGGTTGCCAGACTAGAGTGCTCGGGGAACAGGCTTCACCAGTTCCGCAGGTCCGACATCCATTGTTAGCCTACCGCACACTGGGACTATCTCTCTCGGGCTGTATCGACATAACCACCGCCTGCGTGCTTTCACCCGAGATTTTGTGAAGGCTTGCCCGGAAACTGAGCTCAACTGTTGACAGGTACGTGTACATTTTGTTGACAGGATAATATTATTCATATTTGCAAACTGGGTGTACAATAATCTAGCTGTTGAAGACTTCAACAGTACATGAATATACAGTGCGTTCTTTCATCCGACCAATCTGATCAGTCCGTGTCAACAGCTTTTCAGATTAGAAATTAAGTTTTATTACAAAATTTTGGACACCGATCTTGAAGTTTATTTCAGAATTAAATTGTCATCCCCATAATCTTTGAGGTACAACTTTTGCATTGAAGTCCAGTCCAGGTCAAAAACAAAATCTCCTGACCCCTGATATCTAACCTTAACCTTTTTTAAATCCATTTTGCTTTCACAGAAGTCACAATTATCACAGTTTTATTTACTAGTAACTTTACAACTGTGCTTTCATAGTGTCATTGCCATCGCCTTTATATCCCATTCTGGGGAATCTGTATCACTGAAGTTAGAAATAAGTTGAGACAGCGAAAGGTGTTCAAACCATGCAAAGTTCATTTTCTAGCACTGCAGAAAGTAGGGGTGTTCCTTAACATGTCTATACCCTTTTCTATTTGAAGCGCTGCTATACACTTAGGTCGTGGCCAATGTAGATATCCAGTACTTCAACTGTTTTGGTTGAATCTTAGTCTAAGGTCTTCATATGATTTTTCTCCCAAACACAGTCTCTGTCACATAACGCACATCTGTCTATCTCGCTTTTGTGTCCATCGCCAATAGATTATAACCATTACTGCCCTTCCTCGTTCACCCAGATCAATCCGGTTTGGCCCCCTTTCCACTAGACGGCGATCGCGCTGCGCTCTCACTGCGCTCTCACTGCGACTTAAATAGGATAAGTCTAACATTTTATTTCATACTGGGAGAGCGAGAGCCTCTCGCCCGACCCTCAGACATGAGGATGGGACTAGGTAAGGTAAGGTACAGTTATGAGACACTGTAGATCTAGATATTTCTCAGGCCCAAATTTCTACAAACTAGTTCTGAAGGCTTGGCAAGATATTATACAATCTGACCCTGACTCCTTTTTAAATACATCCAAGATGCCGTGGACATAACCCACCTTATTTGGTAGGAGATGCTGGTTCCCAGAGGGGTCTGACATCATCAGGCGGGTTGTCAGCAATCATCAGACGTTTCAACCTTATCCCGCTACATCCTTGGGCTGACCGGTCAGAAGTGGTGGCCAATCACTGCTTGTCCCTCCCCTCTGGTCTCTAATTCTGATCGTTCCTCTTGAGCCACAGCCAACAGGAGGCCTTTTCTGCTGCTTCCCCCAACCTTCTTGTTGCTTCCTTCCTTTTCTGCCTGTTAGACCCAAGTCTTTGAGTAATTTCCATGTTGATGCTGCCGGGAATCCTCTACAGCCGATCTCCACAGGGAACAGCCATGTGTTCCACCCTTTTCCCCTGCATTCTAGCGGTAGCTCTTGATATTTACTTCTCTTCCTTTCATGGGCCAGGTCGCATCCCTCTTCCCATGGCACAGTCAACTCTATCATCATTATGTTCCTGTCTGCAAACAGAACAATATCTGGTCTCAAAGTTGTATGGACTACCGAAGGGAACTGCAGTGTCTTTCCTAGGACATTGTCCACCCTCATTTCCCAGGCTTTGGCTTTCTGCAGGAGGTGGCTGGTCTTTTCTCACCCTCCCTCACAAAGGTAATTGATGCTACTGGTTTTCTGTGAGGCTGCTGGTCCGTCTTTCCTTCCTTCTCCAGTATGCTAGCCTGAACTGCAAGGACTTTGTCATGGCGCCACCTGTATCTTCCTTGCGTGAGTGCTACCTTAAGTACAGCCTGAAATGTTGTGTGCCATTGTGCCTCTTCCACCGCAGAGTTTACATGCTGGATCCTCAATCAATCCCCACCTGTGCAGGTTTGGCGGAGATGGAAGTGTGTTATAGACTGATCGCAGTAAGAAGGAGATACGGTATGGTTCTAGTCTCCACAGTTCGACCAGGTCACCTTCCTCTTTGGGAGCTCCCATTTGGACCAGGCTCCCTGTACTCCTAGCCCTACGGCCTTAGCTAGCCGACTCTCATCTTCTTCACGTCTAACCTCACTCTGGATCAGGGCCCTTCTTTCTCTAGGGTTGGCTTTCTCCCACAGATGGTACCTAGACGCTCCAAGACCTTGTCTCCCTACACATTGGATCCCGATGATGTCACGTAACCTTAACATGCTTTCTGCTCGTTCAACATCTGCTGACCACTTCCGGCCTGAACGGGTCATTACTCCAGCTTCTTTTTCTTTCTGGTCTCTTGAGTCTTTTTATGTCATGACTAGCCTGCATTTGGCGACTTTGAACTCTTCCACTACTGATGAGATGGGCAACTGTAGTTGGCCTGACCTGATGTAAAGGCCAATTGAGGTGAAGCTTGGGGGCATTCCTAGCCACTTCCGTATGTTGAACTTCCCTGGAAGGTCTGATCTTTCAGTTCTTTTCAGCCACTCCTCTACTTGTGAGCTTGTGCTTGCTTCGTTGCTTTTGTTTGTTAAGGTAGCTCCACAACCAAGGTACGAGCCCAAGTGCCCTGGAACAACAGAGTTATTTGCATAGGAGGGAAATCAATCATTTATAAACACTGGTTAAAAGCAGGGATTACTGCTGTGACGACATTGTTTGTAAAAATGGGTTCTTCCTGCATGGAAATAGAGACTATAGCACAGCAATACAACGTAAATATGAATTCTTTAGATGTGATAAATCACAGTTCTTTAAAATCTGCAATAATGATAAAATGGAATTTGTTCTAACGACAACCAGCAGAACTATATCCCGGAAGATTAATCCATTTGCCTTCAGCTTCCAAAACTTACATGTAAACAGACTAAAACAAGCGGACACGTGACGTAAGTGCATTGGCTGCATTGGCTGATTTTGCTTCAACGTGTAGAGGAGAATAAGAACGCATTAATGGATCATCATGATTTTTGGTTTGTAGATAGCTTGAGTGATGACGCACATAATGAAACAATTATTATGCAAATAAGCAGCTAATTGTGCATAATTATCGAGGAAAGTTGATAAATCCACTGCAGTCCATGATAGGACATGGCAGGAATGTCTATAGATATCAATTATGAAAATTAGGACCTCGTTTTTATAAACAATTAGAAACTACTATAAATCCATAGTGTTAAGTGATTTATATGAAAACGCCTTCTTTGCTAAGACACGATTTTCATAATTTGAACAATTTGGGCTATTTGGGTGCAGAAGTTGAGTCAATCTTTACTGCTGGACACTACAATATCTATCTAGACGCTTCAAACAGCATCCACTTTTTTCATCAGTGAAATAAAAATAGAAGTATACAAGACTTTACGGAACAAGAAATATTTTTTATTGTTCTGAATAACCAATACAGGGGACGGCCAATGTGTTCTAAATTATTCTTAACGTGTTCTAAGTAGTGTTCTAAAACAGAAAAGTGACTGAAAAGAGTTCGGCAATAAATTCTAACATGGCAAGAAATTAAAGTCAAGAGAAAGGACAACGTTATATATGATTTTTCGCATAAACACGTATACAGTATCTACAAATTTGATTTCTGTTAAGTTTTATTTATTCTATGTGTTTGTCACCTCTTGTTTACTATCTTCGGTCAGTACTGACCATGGTAAAATTTTAATTGATATCAGTCCTACAGCATCAGCTATGGCTTACAGTCCCATGCGAGAATGGCAGTCCCTGCCTCGCAGGGTACATCAGTAAGATGACTCAGGACTTTTGCCGAGCTCAATGCAAAGGTTATCAGATTTGGAGGCTCCCATCACCATTGTTTAGCAACCATTTCCTGACGTACAGAGCCCACAGTTCTTGATTTTTCTGATAATTTTTATCCCAGGTTTTATTGGATAAACTTTGCGTATTATCGATAACTGCCAGGTGAATCCGAGGAAAGCTATCTGCCAATTAGCGTAGTAAACAACAGATGAACTGGCATTAATATTTTCAAGGAGGTTATAACCTCCTTGATATTTTGTATAGGCACACGTTTAAGTAGATACCGACAAGATCTACCTTGCATCAAGGACGCCATTGTCAATCCTCCCTTCTGTGAAGGGAACCTGATATTATCTAAGCCCTTACGTGATTATGTCCCTGTCGTATCATGGACGATAGGCCTCCGTTAGAATGTTGACCAAGCGATCGAGCCACCAGATAATGTCAACCGGTCAGCGCTGGACTGTACATCTGGTCATCCCTTGAGCTGAGTTAACCGTCCTTACGAGAAAAATTAGCGATTTGCCATGATCTGGGGGGCTCGGTCCTTGGTCAACAACAATCCCGAGGCTTATTGCCCATGCTTCGCCGTCCCTATGCTTCGGTTACCTTCGGCATCTGTCGGAACTCGCCGTCGGAACGTTCGTAACCCGCTTGGGTGATCCTTGTAAAATGTACTAGAATTTCGGGTCACACTCGGAAAACAAACCCGGACAGTTCAGCACGGGAGATTCAACAACAATTCCTTGGCTTAATTTATGTAGCGGCATGTGTAAATAACCGATCAGTTTCAGTTTTCACTGATTTCCCTCTGTCACCCAGACCTCACTCACTAGATACTTGTTTACTCAAATGATTATATATGGTTTTAAATGTAGTTTTTTTTTCTTATGGGAATTGTTTTTAGAAGGTTATTTTGTCCATCTGAAAAATAAAACGTTAGGTTGAAATTCAAAACATCTTCCTCATATAATGAAAATATGCTATGATTAACTACGTTATGTTGTTCCGTGTGCAATGTCAACAGCTTTATAGAAGTCAGTTTTTATTGGAATTTTTGGACAATGATCTGTACTATAGAAGGTTATTTAAGAATCAAGTTTTCACCCATAGTCTTTGGAATTTTTACCTTCGCCAAGAAGGTCATATCTCTGTTGTGTTTGTCATTGTGTGTTTACCAACATCATAACTCGAGAAACCTTGGGGTCAGGACAATAAACTTCAGGTTAGATGATGGGCCCCTAGCGGCTTTATAAGGTACTGTAGAGGAACTTCCGTTTTCTATAAAGGGGGCCGCCCTAAAATGCCCCCTGCCTTACGATGCTGATCTTATTATGCATAACTACGCCGTGTTTTAATTGATGCCACTGACTATCAATGTTTTATTCATTCATACATATATACATATACATACAAGGACATACTGAAACAACGTTGCAGCCTGTTATACATTGCTGTAAATATAGCTGAATTAAGTTAGTCTCAGTCTTTAAAAAAAATCCTGATATATACAACATAACATACTAACAATAGTCGGTCCGCGCCAAGGCAAACATTACCAGCAATCAACGTTTCCATATAGTGGTAATAAGACATTAAAAACAGGCTATAAATCAGTATTTAAGAGTGCGGACAAGTATGGAATAGCACTGTTTTTGTACCTATCATATCTGGCAAAAGGTATGCTGAGCTCGAGCCCTCGTTTTAAATCTCTGTTGTGAACTTCATTACGTGTTGCAGGCAACCAGCTTCGAAAAGTGGGAGAATTAAACATGGATTTCGCAAACTTAAGACATAGCAATTCTCTTCTTGATTTTAAGGTGCAAATATTTAGCCTACATAGAGCTTCGGCATAACAAGTATAATCGCTGCCCAGAATTATTCTTAGCGCACGCTTTTGTATGCGTTCTAATGCAGCTGATTGTTGGCATGTAAACCTGGATGCCAAACCGGGGCCGCATATTCCATGATAGGTCGGACATATAATAGGTATATATCACAGAGATCTTCAGTGCAGACACCAGAGCGTTTTAGTTTTTTAAGCAATAAAAGACGACAGCTTGCTTTTTTTTTATAATAGCGTCAGTGTGTTTTCCCCATTTCAAGTCCGCAGAAATCCAGATACCTAGTATACAGGAATCTTCAGTGTACTCCAAGGCTTTGCCATTCAAAATAACACGGTGTAGAGGGGGATCCTTCATGAAGGTAATACACATTAATTTGCACTTATCATCGTTCAATGTCATACGGTTTTCAGATGACCATGTATCTAGTTGGTTGATTGTTGTCTGCATTGAACTCTCTTCACTGAATAATCGACTTTCTTTTAACGACAGATCATCAACATACGTCCATCTATCCAGAAAAAATTGCATAGCATCATTCACAAATACAAGAAACAGGATCGGCCCTAGTTTTGTCCCCTGTGGGACACCAGATGCAATTTAGTGAACTATGATGATTAGAAAGGTAAATAAACCAAGTCCAAACAAACAGCTGTTTTTTTCCATTAAAAATACGTACACGTATTCACTTCCCTTCTTTTTGAAGACAGAATTTTCACAACAATGTTGGTAGCGCCGAATCACTGTGGTCACCTGTTACAAGGTATTGGTGGCTCGTGTCCCTAAATATACAACCAGTACAAAACAGCGACACAACTGTCATACACATAAGAAATAAGGCTTCACAAAACACTACAAATATTGGTCTTCAAATTTTTGTTGAGTAGAAGACCGGCCATAGAAAAACAACATAAGCATCACCGCCGAGTGAATGCCCAAAAGATTTGTTACTCTAACATATGATTCGTACCGTTTATATAAGTGAAACTTCACAGAGTGATATCGAATATATTTCCCAATTCGTACACTGAGTTTTTTGTGATTTTGGCGTTGTCGTTTTTCGTAATGATTTTGTGAGTCGGGCCGCCGCATTCAGTGCATTTCACCCATTTCCCATGAAAACACGACCTGGATTGTGAAAGATTTAGCCCTCCTCTCGGGAGACAAGAAGCACACACAATCACAGTTCTACTGTCAAAAGAAAGCTAATACATCATAACATCAGAATTTTTATTCATGTTTTTCTAAATTGGTCATCACCTTCCGAAGAGAGCAAATTCCAAAAGCGGGGCAAGTTAGGGCGCACTGTTTAACGCATCTCAAAATCTGAATTTATATTCACGATAACGTCCTCGGTGTTTTCCAGTTGTAACGCGGAGGATAAAGGATCCATGAACAGTAAGGATGCCTTCCTTATTCAAGTATGGTCTCTAGATGAATGTGTTAAAATTCATTGATCAAAACTTGACCACTCTTTGGCAACTAGTGATGGAGCGCCGTGAGTTCGAGCGCGTAAAAATGCGGGCATCTTATAGGGCGGCCCCTGTTATCTCTTGTTCTTGACATGCTGTGCTGATAATTTTTGACTGGTAGAGACCCATTGGGGTAGAGAACAAAATGATGTACGTTTGGCCGCCTAGCGACTTTTCTAGTGCATGGGCTGATTTTCCTTCAAAGTGTGGAGAAGAATAAGACGGAGTTCATGGATCGTCATGATTTTTGGTTTGTAGATAGCTTGATTGCTGACACACATAATGAAATAATTATTCACAACCCTTAATGATCATCGGACAAAAAGCACATCTCCTTATATAAGTCTTCTGCTCAAGGAAACATAAAACAACAGTCAAAGTCAACAAAGGGAACTAATGAATACAACGCTGACATACAACAGAGGTTGACATCAAAATAAACCAAATCAACATCAAAGGATGGAACTAGTTGTGAAGGATACATGTTGGTCTAATTAACGGCATTACAGACACAAGGCTGGCTTACCAATCTCAAATTAAACTAAGCAAATCGTCCATTCTAGGAAATGTAATTGAACACAAGGTCTAAAATTTGACAGTTTATGGACTGTAGGAGGGAAGGGCTGCCCATAATGAGTAGGGTACATAAGGTACTGTCAGATGAATTGAGGGGGTCAGACGAGAGTGTTTCTTCTAGGCTTAAACAGGCTACGGATTGCAACATATGGGTCCTTTCAACATTATATCGCTCGCAGTGTAGCAGATAGGGCTCGGCAGTCTTATTTGAATTTCCACATTGACAAGTAGGACTAGTAATACAGCGGCGTTTGAATAGGTGTGAGTTAAGCTGGCTGAAGACTTGTTAAGTGAACTAACTGCAGGGTGTCCGTGGCCGTGGGAGAAGTGGGGTTGTCTGGGTGGGCTGTCAAAGAAGGATTCCAGTCCTCTTAGTACTGATAGATGATGATGAGTTGACGGACAAAGGAAGCTGATTCCAGGAGAGGACTGTAGCAAGTAAAAAGGATCTTTTCGGTTCTTAAGGCAAGGGGGAGGTAGGTCTGGTCCTCTCGAAGGCCATTATGAGTGGAATCGCGGATAAGTTTGTTTGTTTGAACCTTTTTGCCCTTTTTATTCATGAAAAAGAAGGCATCAGTTCTCGGAGGAAATTGGTGCGAGGGCGTTCACCATTTTGTAAATGTGAATGAGTACATGCTTTTCCCGTCTGGTGGAAAGTGTGTCCCAGCCGACCTACGTTAAGATGCGGCTGTCCCTCGTACCTCTTTGTTAAGTTTAAAGTCTACAGCCCAACCTGTCTACAGCGGCCACTCAAGGGACAGGTGGCCACTATAGAGAAAATGTTGATCAATGGACCACAAGCAACAATACATTTTAGTTATACATGATTTCATCAACCACTGATCTTTCCCACCAACTTACATTTTGTCCGATCGTCTCGAAATTCAACTGACCATGTCAAAGTCAAATCTACCGAAAATTATTGATATTGAAATGCGCAATGTTGGTAAATTCGCCGGCAGAGTCTTGCACTCACGTTCAAAGCGCGCGTACCTTCCCCTACCATCAAAGTAACCCTGTCGGGAACTCCAGATCATCGCAAACTACAATTTTAACTCCAACGCAGGGTGAAATACGGCTGCTGGTTGTCGCAATAGACAGTCTTTCTGTATCTACGGGACAGGAAATCGTGTGGTCGTGGCCGCGTTGGACAGGTGGCCGCTATAGACTATTTTTATGCTTAGGTCAATGGGAAAAATCGAAGGGACCGACAAAAAGTGACCGCAATGGCCAGGTGATCGCTATGCAAAAGTGGCCGCTAAATACAGGTTTGACTGCACCTTAATAGATACAGTTATAGCTTGATTTTCATTGGATCTATGAGTTCCTAAGCTGGAATTAAAGGTTGTGTGATCAGCGCTAGCTACCTGGCTTATCTTTTTTTTCACACTCATATTTTCTAATGCCCATAGTTTTTACAAAACAACGTACAAACATGATAATAGACGGCCTTGTATGATGCCCCGACTTAATTTTACAGGCTCTGCTTATTCAACGTATTGCTGCAAGCATTCTGTATAAGCATTTTTATCTTTTCTATATATGTGCCAAAGTTAAAGTTGTGTAGAGTTTTGTACATGAAATCTCTGTTTATCTCTGACGATGCCCCTGTCTTCTTTTCTCTTTCTTTATTCATTAAAATCAACCTTACAGAGATTAATTCTTAGCAGAAGCATCTCTGAATGCCGTTGATCTTACAATGTGACTCAGAGTAAATACTTACAGCGACTAGACAACATGTACAGTACGCATGACATACACAGTACATAGACAAATAAAACACTTAGGCACCAGTCATTGATTTGTTGTACAGTCTGATTGTATAGTGTAGGAATGAGTTGCGCAGTCTGGAGGTCCTTGCTTTTGGGACCGAGATACTACATGAGCTTCGAAGTGACCTCCCAGTGACCTCTGACCTGACCGGAGGGACCATGTCATGTAGCGGGTGATCCGGATTCATCATTTGCTTGAGTAGCTTAATGGCAGCGAGTTCACGTCTCTCCTTGAGTGTAGGTAAGTCTGGAACACTTCTCCTGCCACCCAGAGAGATGATCTTTAGCGCTCTCCTTTGCACTTTCTCGATTAACTGTTCTTGTTGTTTGGTGCAACCAACTAAGAGAACATGGCCATACTCAAGTACGGGCCTGACCAGGGCCGTATACACCTGTACAAGGTCGGACACTGACATGCCTAAGTGTTTGGTTAGGAGACGTAGGAAGTAAAGTCTGCGTGAGCCCTTGGTCACCATCGAGGTAACCTGGTCGTTGAGGGTTAGACCTCTGTCAAGGATGAATCCTAGACCTTTAGCTGATTCCACGACAGGTACTGCTTCCCCCCCTAAAATCAGAGTAGGTGGCGTCGGAATGTTTCTGCAAAAGCAAATTTGTAGCTGCATGCTCTTCTTGCCGTTAAGGATCATCCTGTGACGACCAGCCCAAGAGTCGAGATTGGACGACTCTTCCTCCACAGTCGTGTCCTCGTCGGCCTTCAGTGCCAGCAGTATTCTGGACAGTGTGACGTCGTCGGCATAACCCACGTCAAGGGTGTCCTGGTAAACTGTTTGCCGGGTACTCATAAACAGTAGGAACAAGTACGGGGAGATGACTCCCCCCTGTGGGACACCGGAAGTCAGCGTCCACCAGGAGCTCTGTTCCCCATTCGCGACAACTCTCTGCTTCCTGTCCATTAGGTAGTTGTGGATCCATGATGTCATTCTCGAGCTAAGCTGGAGGTTCACCACACTCTGAAGTAGCAGGGCATGATCGACACGATCAAACCTTTGCTCATGTCGGCAAAGATGGCACGGATTAAGGCTGGTTTATTAGAGTCCAGGGCGGTCAACCATGTTTGGACCAGGCGTACAAGAGCAATTGTAGTAGACGATCCACGCAAGTAAGCATACTGGTTCTTAATAACTGCGCGTAGCGATGGGAGCAGTCTTTTAAGGATGCACTTTTCCAGTAGCTTAGCCAGTACGGGTAAGAGAGACACCGGCCTCATGTTGCTGACGTCAGACGATCCAGCAGACTTGGGCACTGGGACGACATTGGCTGACTTCCATATTGCTGGTACAATACCTTCATGGTAAGAAGCATTAAATAAGTGAGTGGTTACTGGTGACAAGTCCTCGGCAAACTCCTTCAAAATCCAATTGGGCAAGTTGTCTGGTCCACAAGACTTCTTGGGGTTAATGGCTTTCAGGAGAGCCTTAACCTCCCCAATGGAGCAAAGGTCCGGGCCAGGATCAGTAAGAGGTAGCGGGAACATGTGGAGACATTGGCTCTGGCACCAGGATTCAGCAAAGCGTTCACTGACCTTCTCAGCCACTTGCCCATCCGCTTGCTCGTTTATGGTGACGCGTGTGCCGTTCACACGTGAGCGACCAAGTTCTTTGTTGATATAGCTCCACCATTTGTGAGGGTTTTCACTCTGCAGGTTTTGGATGTGATTCCGGTAGTGCCAGTTTTTAGCTTGTCTTACTGCGGTTTGTGCCTTGTTTCTAAGACGTCTCCACAGAGTAGACTTACCATGTCGCTGAAATTCAGCTTGTCTACTAGCAATGGCCCGTTTAACTCTGCTTGTAATCCAACTAGGGTCGTTTGTCTGTACAGTCTTGGTCTTGACAGGGAAGTGGCTGTCTACCAGAGTCATAACGATGGAGTAGAACTTAGCAACCTTCTCCTCCACGGAAGCTGATTCATAAACAACAGACCAGTCCAGCATGGCAAGGGCCACGGCAAAGTCCCTCTTCCTGGAGCATGAGATCAGTCTGCGGGACACTTTCACAGATGTCTGCTTTACAGCAGGAACACAGGGCTGAAGGAGAACACAGGCATGATCACTGTTCCCGATCGGCGGGATGATCCTCGGTTCACAGTAATGATGAGCCAGATTGGTTAAGATAATGTCCAAGGTGGCTGACCCCCTAGTCGGCTGCTTGACAATCTGCTTCAGTATGGGATGAGCAGCTAGAAGTTGTCGCAGAGGTAGGCCATTAAAGTCACCGCATAGTAGAAGACCAGCGTGGGGATGATGACTGCGAATATAGTCAGTTGTGGAGATGAGATAATTGGTCAGTTCGTTAATCCCCTCTTTGTTGTTTCTCCTTGGAGGATGGTATAACACACCGAGAAACAGCACCGGAACAGATCTTGGGAGCCAGTGTGGTCGCAGTTGGATCCACATAACTTCAAGTTCATTACACTCGAGATTTAACAGTCTACGCGCAGGAATGTCCAGTGAGATAAAAGTTGCCACTCCACCCCCTCTCTGTCCCTGCCTGTCCCTTCTGTACAACTGGTAGCCAGACATTGACATTACATTATCGAGGATGTCACAGTTAGTCCAAGTTTCAGTTAAACAGGCAATTTGTACTGAGTAGCTTACTAAGCTGGCTTCTAGTTCATCTTTCTTGTTCATAAAGGATCTTACATTTGATAATAATACAGAGGGTAGAGACTTACATGTCACATGTGCACTGCTACTTGACTTTGTACTGTCAACAGCTACAGGTCTAAGAGCACTGTCCCTATCTGGCAACAGATTACCGGAAGTATGATACTGATCGCTTCTATTACCAACTATAGTTTTTATCCGACAGTGTTTCTCCTTCCTTTTCACACCTCCCCGTGTGCCCCTCCGAGCTTTCTTATGCGATATACAGTACAACTGTGGCCTGACACAGGCTGGGAAACACATCTTGGTTGCTTGTATAAACTGGTCAGTGAGGCAAGATAAACCTACTAGTAAGTAGCTCACCACTCACATATGACAATATTCACTCAGCATTCCAGTGAGATATGACTGCAGTATTCCGGCAAATCAGACAGATGCTAGAATACGCTAAATATGGATACACTCTGAGAATCTGATAATAAAATGTTACAACAGCTAACCACAAATATCTTAAACACCAATACAAAACAGTTAATCTAATTAACTACAGTAGTGACGCAGCCGCTGACCCGGCGCTGTCAAATAACAATGTTTCACTTAAGCATAGCCACTAACTTAATATCAATATCAATACTGCCGTTGCATGAGACTTATTATGATCGATAGGTACAAACATGCATGGGCAGGGAGAAATCAGAGGTAATGGAAGAATGGCGCCCTCCCCATCTGCACATAGTGAATGCAAGCGGGATGATATACAGGACCAAAATCACTCTAAAGCTAAAATTTTCGGCAATTAATCGTTAATACCATATTCTCTAAGTTATTAGCAATCATACAATCACACAATGTATGCTTTAACATGATGAAATATAATTTCATCGATGGTCTTGATATGTTCGCTGATTGTAATTATCGTGTTTGCCACCTCTTGTTTACTATCTTCGGTCAGTACTGACCATGGTAAAATTTTAATTGATATCAGTCCTACAGCATCAGCTATGGCTTACAGTCCCATGCGAGAATGGCAGTCCCTGCCTCGCAGGGTACATCAGTAAGATGACTCAGGACTTTTGCCGAGCTCAATGCAAAGGTTATCAGATTTGGAGGCTCCCATCACCATTGTTTAGCAACCATTTCCTGACGTA
The DNA here is from genome assembly GCA_019207045.1 of Branchiostoma floridae x Branchiostoma belcheri. Lineage (NCBI taxonomy): Eukaryota > Metazoa > Chordata > Leptocardii > Amphioxiformes > Branchiostomatidae > Branchiostoma > Branchiostoma floridae x Branchiostoma belcheri. The sequence continues at coordinate 3,689,010 of CM033024.1, forward strand.
CAGAGCCCACAGTTCTTGATTTTACTGATAATTTTTATCCCAGGTTTTATTGGATAAACTTTGCGTATTATCGATAACTGCCAGGTGAATCCGAGGAAAGCTATCTGCCAATTAGCGTAGTAAACAACAGATGAACTGGCATTAATATTTTCAAGGAGGTTATAACCTCCTTGATATTTTGTATAGGCACACGTTTAAGTAGATACCGACAAGATCTACCTTGCATCAAGGACGCCATTGTCAATCCTCCCTTCTGTGAAGGGAACCTGATGTTATCTAAGCCCTTACGTGATTATGTCCCTGTCGTATCATGGGTAATAGGCCTCGGTTAGAATGTTGACCAAGCGATCGAGCCAACAGATAATGTCAACCGGTCAGCACTGTACTGTACATCTGGTCATCCCTTGAGCTGAGTTAACCGTCCTTACGAGAAAATTTAGCGATTTGCCATGGTCTGGGGGGCTCGGTCCTTGGTCAACAACAATCCCGAGGCTTATTGCCCATGCTTCGCCGTCCCTATGCTTCGGTTACCTTCGGCATCTGTCGGAACTCGCCGTCGGAACGTTCGTAACCCACTCGGGTGATCCTTGTAAAATGTACTAGAATTTCGGGTCACACTCGGAAAACAAACCCGGACAGTTCAGCACGGGAGATTCAACAACAATTCCTTGGCTTAATTTATATAGCGGCGTGTGTAAATAACCGATCAGTTTCAGTTTTCACTGATTTCCCTCTGTCACCCATACCTGACTCACTAGATAATTGTTGACTCAAATGATTATATATGGTTTTAAATGTAGTTTTTTTTCTTATGGGAATTGTTTTTAGAAGGTTATTTTGTCCATCTGGAAAAATAAAACGTTAGGTTGAAATTCAAAACATCTTTCTCATATAATGAAAATATGCTATGATTAACTACGTTATGTTGTTCCGTGTGCAATGTCAACAGCTTTATAGAAGTCAGTTTTTATTGGAATTTTTGGACAATGATCTGTACTATAGAAGGTTATTTAAGAATCAAGTTTTCACCCATAGTCTTGGGAATTTTTACCTTCGCCAAGAAGGTCATATCTCTGTTGTGTTTGTCAGTGTGTGTTTACCAACATCATAACTCGAGAAACCTTGGGGTCAGGACAATAAACTTCAGGTTAGATGATGGGCCCCTAGCGGCTTTATAAGGTACTGTAGAGGAGCTTCCGTTTTCTATATCTCTTGTTCTTGACATGCTGTGCTGATAATTTTTGACTGGTAGAGACCCATTGGGGTAGAGAACAAAATGATGTAAGTTTGGCCGCCTTGCGACTTTTCTACTGCATGGGCTGATTTTCCTTCAAAGTGTGGAGAAGAATAAGACGGAGTTCATGGATCGTCATGATTTTTGGTTTGTAGATAGCTTGAGTGATGACACACATAATGAAAAAAAATATTCACAGCCCTTAATGATCATCGGACAAAAAGCACATCTCCTTATATAAGTCTTCTGCTCAAGGAAACGTAAAACAACAGTCAAAGTCAACAAAGGGAACTACTGAATACAACGCTGACATACAACAGAGGTTGACATCAAAATAAACCAAATCAACATCAAAGGATGGAACTAGTTGTGAAGGATACATGTTGGTCTAATTAACGGCATGACAGACACAAGGCTGGCTTACCAATCTAAATTAAACTAAGCAAATCGTCTATTCTTGGAAATGTAATTGAACACAAAGTCTAAAATTTGACAGTTTATGGACTGTAGGAGGGTAAGGTACTGTCAGATGAATTGATTGGGTCAGACAAGAGTGTTTCTTCTAGGTTTAAACAGGCTATGGATTGCAACATATGGGTCCTTTCAACATAATATCGCCCGCAGTGTAGCAGATAGGGCTCGGTAGTCTTATTTGAATTTCCACATTGACAAGTAGGACTAGTAATACAGCGGCGTCTGAATAGGTGTGAGTTAAGCTGGCTGAAGACTTGTTAAGTGAACTAACTGCAGGGTGTCCGTGGCCGTGGGAGAAGTGGGGTTGTCTGGGTGGGCTGTCAAAGAAGGATTCCAGTCCTCTTAGTACTGATAGATGGTGATGAGTTGACGGACAAAGGAAGCTGATTCCAGGAGAGGACTGCAGCAAGTAAAAAGGATCTTTTCGGTTATTAAGGCAAGGGGGAGGTAGGTCTGGTCATCTCGAAGGCCATTATGAGTGGAATCGCGGATAAGTTTGCTTGTTTGATCCTTTTTGTCCATTTTATTCATGAAAAAGAAGGCATCAATTCTCGGAGGAAATTGGTGCGAGGCCGTTCACCATTTTGTAAATGTGAATGAGTACATGCTTTTCCCGTCTGGTGGAAAGTGTGTCCCAGCCGACCTCCGTTAAGATGCGGCTGTCCCTCGTACCTCTTTGTTAAGTTTAATATCTACAGCCCAACCTGTCTACAGCGGCCACTCATGGAAAAGGTGGCCACTATAGATAAAATGTTGATCAATGGACCACAAGCAATAATAAATTTTAGTTATACATGATTTCATCAACCACTGATCTTTCCCACCAACTTACATTTTGTCCGATCGTCTCGAAATTCAACTGACCATGTCAAAGTCAAATCTACCGAAAATTATTGATATTGAAATGCGCAATGTTGGTAAATTCGCCGGCAGAGTCTTGCACTCACGTTCAAAGCGCGCGTACCTTCCCCTACCATCAAAGTAACCCTGTCGGGAACTCCAGATCATCGCAAACTACAATTTTAACTCCAACGCAGGGTGAAATACGGCTGCTGGTTGTCGCAATAGACAGTCTTTCTGTATCTACGGGACAGGAAATCGTGTGGTCGTGGCCGCGTTGGACAGGTGGCCGCTATAGACTATTTTTATGCTTCAATGGGAAAAATCGAAGGGACCGACAAAAAGTGACCGAATTGGCCAGGTGATCGCTATGCAAAGGTGGCCGCTAAATACAGGTTTGACTACACCTTAATAGATACAGTTATAGCTTGATTTTCATTGGATCTTTGAGTTCCTAAGCTGGAATTAAAGGTTGTGTGATCAGCGCTAGCTACCTGGCTTATCTTTTTTTTCACACTCATAATTTCTAATGCCCATAGTTTTTACAAAACAACGTACAAACATGATAATAGACGGCCTTGTATGATACCCCGATTTAATTTTACAGGCTCTGCTCATTCAACGTATTGCTGCAAGCATTCTGTATGAGCATTTTTATCTTTTCTATATATGTGCCAAAGTTAAAGTTGTGTAGAGTTTTGTACATGAAATCTCTGTTTATCTCTGACGATGCCCCTGTCTTCTTTTATGCTTTAACATGATGAAATATAATTTCATCGATGGTCTTGATATGCTCGCTGATTGTAATTATCGTGTTTGCCACCTCTTGTTTACTATCTTCGGTCAGTACTGACCATGGTAGAATTTTAATTGATATCAGTCCTACAGCATCAGCTATGGCTTACAGTCCCATGCGAGAATGGCAGTCCCTGCCTCGCAGGGTACATCAGTAAGATGACTCAGGACTTTTGCCGAGCTCAATGCAAAGGTTATCAGATTTGGAGGCTCCCATCACCATTGTTTAGCAACCATTTCCTGACGTACAGAGCCCACAGTTCTTGATTTTACTGATAATTTTTATCCCAGGTTTTATTGGATAAACTTTGCGTATTATCGATAATTGCCAGGTGAATCCGAGGAAAGCTATCTGCCAATTAGCGTAGTAAACAACAGATGAACTGGCATTAATATTTTCAAGGAGGTTATAACCTCCTTGATATTTTGTATAGGCACACGTTTAAGTAGATACCGACAAGATCTACCTTGCATCAAGGACGCCATTGTCAATCCTTCCTTCTGTGAAGGGAACCTGATATTATCTAAGCCCTTACGTGATTATGTCCCAGGCATTTCATATTTGGAAAATCCCACTTTTCATGTATAATTATGGGTGGCATTTTTTTAGACAATGGCGTTGACCTGAAATTATGTTGCCAGGGGCATAAAGCGCACGTAACGCCGATTTTTACCATTTTAGGTAATGTTGTTGCGTCTTGGCATTATGTCAGCAGTTTTCGAGCAATTATCCAAGCTACACCCATCTGTTATCCACCTCGGTCATAACCCGCGTATAGTCTCTGTCAGTCCCGCTTTTTAGGGTGACCTAAACTACAATTTTGTTACTTTTCAACAAAGTACGTTTTCTTTCCTGGTTGCTGCTGTGTTCTATTTGGTCTGGTTTCCTTTAAGAGAGGTGACCGTTGTAGGAAACACGAACTATCTGTCTCTAATCAGCTGATAATAACTGAATGGCCCACCACGAAGCCTTCTTTGGAGGCTACTGTAATTATAGGCCTATCTTTTTGCACACGGCACTTTTTGCACACGATATGATTTGCATAGTGTGCCTTTAAATCCACACGTGCTTTCGCGCCTGTTAGTTCATCTAAGACAGTTCGTTCAAGAGACAACAACCGAGAAAGCCAACCTTCTCCAAGAATAGACTCTTCATCTGTTGACGTCTATCACGGTAGGCAAGTTACATTAACTTTTGTTAGCTTTTTTTTATCAACGCAAGTGTCGCAACGTTGAATTTTTTGCTACAGTTTTTAAATCAGTTGTTCAAAGCCTTGATCTGTTACAAAGTGTGAAATGCAAAAAATCTGTTTAGAATTTCAGCAATTTCAGAGGCCGGATCAAAACTATTATGTCCCTTGCCAGTAGTCGACCCATAAAAAGACTAGGGACGGCAGGATTTGCTAGGATTGGTTCGATATTCAAATAGGTGAAAAACAGAAGTTTACAGCGGTGGTTTGTTCTTTCGTTCGTATCCTTGCTGCCTTACTTGCCCATCTGAGTCCTACTGCACCAAACACGCATTATATCCCGATAATCACACCAGACCATGGCATCTCCGCCGTAATCGTACGTTCCTGCCACGGGACCATGTAATGTCCCGTCATCTCAGCCGCAAACGCCCACACATCCATGAAGACTACAGTCTTAGTCTTCCCGCCTTTGGCCGCCCGGCTGTTCCGACCCGCACGGACAGAGCTTCAGTCACCCAGTTGTGATCAATATCAGAAGTGTGAAGAGATCGTCTTGAGTAAATGAATCATTTTCACATGCCCGGCAGAAGCATTGCCCATTTTAATTTTGTGAGCATCTTCATTTTGGGTACATTCGTGTAGAAGTTTTATAATTATAATCCGATGTTCTTGGCAGCCAGTCGGAAACCTTTAACTTTTGGCGGTGCGATACTTTCCTGATCATCAACTGTCAGGCCGCACCAATCTTATTTGTTGCTTCTCGGATTCGGCGGTCCTATTCTCCCGATTTGTAAAAACAAATTAGCCTCACCTCGCCTTGACAAAGTTTCAATTCTTTTTATTTAAATAAACTGCTAGTATGGGCCTCAAAGTGCAGTACCTGTACTTTTTTTTTTGACGATACATTTATTATTTTTTTCTTCAAACTTTGGGCTTTGCTAACCAGGGACTCGCTAAATATTGTAAGTTTAAGTTTTCTTGTCCGTATTTCCCCGGAATTTCTTCACACAATTCACTATTTTTCGGCAAAGCGACATCGATTTTTAATGATAACTCGCGGAAAATCCAGGAAAAATTTACTTGTGTTTTGGTGGCCAAAATATTAATATTGGCAAAAACGTCAGCGTCACTTTTCAGAGTGAAGTAACATCGATTTTTGACAATGACTACCGGGAAATCCCGATAAAATCGCGTTTTTTATTCACGTTTTTATTCGTCAGAAACCTGGTGGTATAGATGGAACATTCATAAGATATTTTCATGGCTTCAAAGTATATTTTGTTTTAGAATAAAAATTGTGTCTTTTTCAATGGGCTGCTCACCCATGCCTCTAGTGAAGCGTCGGATGTCAACATGTTGATATTTAGATAGAAGCGACGGTGTTTCTTTACTTGTTTTTCTCGGCAAATTTCCGACTTTTTTGCGGCGTTGAGACTTTAAAACCCACACCAGAAAAGAAACAAAATCCCACACATTATTTTCATGGGTACCATGTTTAAACTGTAACTATTTTCTGCCGCGTTGCCAATTTTGAATAAGGTTCCCTGAATCGCGGTAAGACAAATTTTCGCAAACTTAATAGTTTAGCGCCCAAACGTTTAGCTCCTATATTTTCTGGCCCGTTGGCTGTGATTTACAAAGGAAATGATAATAATTTTAGCGTTGTTAACATGAAAGTCGTATTTGAAAATGCTCGAGAGGCGTCTGAAACTCTACCGAAAATAGCAATGTCTTTGTAGCGAAATGGTCCATTATATTCCGTATCGCCCATTCACAAGTTTTCACAGACAATACCGATGGGGAAAATGACTCTGCTTGGCCAAACGAATTATGAATTGCATAAATTTTAGATCTGGAAAAATTGTTTCGACCTGCTGGTCCAACTTGGTGTGGTGTGGCCTCAGTGTCACTGGGCAAATTGGGTGTAATTAAACGGCTTCTACTGTATTACGCTGGACGACTCGTCACACCTAACTTTTGCGCATCTATCTGCAAGCGTTCTTTAAAGCTATCCAGAGAAGATGCCCCTACTGTACTTGGTGATAACAATTGCAAATTCCACTCAATGATAGTTCTTGAAAAATACGAATTTTTTAACACATCAATCTTAGGTTGGTAACTCTGGTACGTGAAGGCATGACTGTTTCTTGTTCTTTTTTTGAGCTGGTATTAGATACTTTTCAGTCGGTACGGCGAGAGTTCATTGCTCATTTTGTACATTATGCAAGTTCTTGACATTTTCAGTCTGTCTGTTTTCATTTTTGGTAGCACAAGCATCCCTGTTGTAGTTGTTTGTGCAGAATCTGTTCTGCATTCTATCCAGTTTATCTTTTCTTCGTATACGGATCCCATACTGTTGCAGCATATTCAAGGTTAGGTCTTACCAGTGACGTGTACGCAAGTGATTTCACCCTGGCTGGCATGCCCACAAGTTGCGTTTGATAACTCCTAATGTCTGTTGACTGTTTAGCTTTAGTTGTTATTTTGTTAAGAATGGTCATCCCACTATGTTGTTAATATAATAGCCAGGTATGGGTGGGTTTTGTGGTTGCTAATGCCTGACCAAAGAACTGGTAAGGGGTTACATTTGGGATTCGTGTGTTTGTAGTATGTTAACCCATTTGGACCAGCCGGCAATCCATCCTAAGCTAGCTCCAATTTACTCGTTCGTCTAAACGCATCCAAGTTGAATTTGACAAATTATATTAAATTGTTTGTAATTAGATATGAAAATAAATAAATTTCTGTGTATTTTTGATATTGTGAACTTCTGGGACGACAATATTCACCTCTATATATTAACTAATGCTTTGACCTGGTGTTCAGCAGGTGTGCGCTGACACGATGGCGGGTCCGGGTCCACCAGGGTTCTGGACCTGGGCGGCCCTGCTGCTGGTAGCGACCACTGCTTCAGTTACTGCTCAAGGTAAACCTCGTATTTAGATTCCTTTTTGTAGTAGTAATGGTTTATTCAATTCAATCTTTACAAGAATAAAGCAACAGCCTCGTGGGTAACCACCCGCTGAAGATCACACGGAACGTTGGTTACATAAATTACTAGTTTTAGACTAGAGTAGACACCTTCGATACTGTTCTTTACTTTGTCTGAATCTCTCATATTACCTGCAATTAGCCTATACGGGCACGAATTTGCAATAAACTTTATTTATAATTGGCATAAATCAGACTCCTATTCAAGTTTCAACTTCGTTGGGAAATTCTGGCTATGACATACATTACGTATATAGACAGTAGATGGCTTTTACAATATTGAAATACAACTTATTTCGGTAATCAACGGTTTTGAATTATCAACACATTGAGCTCCAATGGTTCTTAAGTTTAAAGCAGGCTGTCCTATAGATATTGCACTAGATACTGGTGGTTTCAGAATTGTTCAGTAATGTGATAATGCAGGGTACAGCGCTTTTTCTAAAACGTTCAGTTCTTGATTTGAAACTGCCTAGTTATTAACTGGACCGTGCTGTCCGTCCACTGATATCTCCATGGCGATATCAAGTTCAATATCTTGCAACTACATATAAATAATTTGTTTGTAAGGAGCTTCGTTGCCCCCAAAACGTGTGCTGTTTTCCATTTTTTGCTCGCTTTATGCTGAAAGCTATGCTTATGTATATGTATGTATATACATACATATGTATGTATGTATGCCATAGAGTATATCCCATGTACTAATCTGACTGTTTATGCTAGGTCAGTATTCATGTTGTACCTACCCCAGCTGGGGGCGAGTACAAGATTCCCGTCGTATTCTCAGTTAAAAATCGCGAATCGACCCCCCCCCCCCCAGTTAAAAATCGCGAATCGACCCCCCTCCCCCCAACAACTTACGCCAATGCCCCCAGAGAGACCGGTGAAGGAGGCTAATCCAAAACCCATTGTCACTGAAACGTAACTTTCTTTTTCCCCCAGTCTGTAATAAAAAGCCGCTTGGGTTGGCAGACAGTACCATACCTGATGGTAGCATCACTGCATCTTCGGCCTTACCCGATAACCCACCCCATGCTGGACGCTTGGACTCTAACAGCTACTGGGCAGCCAATCAGAACAGTATCAGGGAGTGGTTACAGGTATCTATACTGCTTTGTTATCTCGAAAAAATATCTTCAGTTCAAATAACTTGCTGCAAAGCAATTCCATCCACCGCAACACCTAAGTTGGCAACGCAGTCGTATCTAAAAACGAAATAATCCGATGGCAACACGTGCTATCGTATGGTTTAAAACCAACCACGTTTTGATACTCTAAGACGCACTTAATAGGCATCACCTTTGTTGTAATCTAAGCCAAATGTCGTCACTTCTTTACATCAATAATGCCAAACCATTTAATTTCACATGGAATGATAGATTCCTCGACAACTAGTGCCTCAATGTTATATCACCTAGCCTTAGCTAAAAGCGTATGTCTGAATTTGAAAGCAGCTCGGTCTGCTCTTGTGCACTTTGGTACATCATAACAAACCAATTGTCATAATGCCATTTAGGTGGATCTAGGAATGAGGATTCAAGTCACCGGCACCATCATTCAAGGTTCTTCCTCCGGATCCTGGATAACGTCCTACAAACTCCAGTACAGCGATGATGGGACCAGTTGGACGACATATGTGGGCAGCGATGGCTTAGATACGGTAACTTAGATAATGAAACTATCCCAGATGATACAAATGATTATCATTTCTTCCGAAAATAATTTCATCAGGTTGGTAGAACATAGGACATAAGAATTTTCTCTTTCACAACCAGTTTTTCTCACCTGCTGACGTTTCAATGTCTGTCATACATCTTCCTCAGAGCTTCTAACTGGAGTTCTGCTTCTTGCCGCTATATGTAGCCGATGTAGGTGGCGCTTTAGCGGCAAGAACACTATCAAAAACGTGGCTGAGCTTGTACCCCCCCCCCCCCCCCCGCTTGGATTAAAGAAGCAGTCTGGATAAGAAAATCCACCCCAGTGATGAACCGGGACGAAGGGGGGTACAAGCTCAGCCACGTTTGAGATAGTGTTCTTGCCGCTAAAGCTCCACCTACATCGGCTACATATAGCGGCAAGAAGCAGAACTCCAGTTAGAAGCTCTGAGGAAGATGTCTGACAGTCATCGAAACGTCTTAAAAATTCTTATGTCCGATTATCATTTCTGTCAGGAAATCTTTGCAGATTTCTGTTGCTATACCGCATACAGGACACATACCCTTCAGAATGCCCCACTGCCCCAGCTCTCAGCTATCCAGTTCCAACCATCCTCTGACAAATCTCTCCTGTGCTGATCCCCGCTGTTTGCGCAGACGTCTGGTTATCAAATTCCTACAGACGTTGTGAGCTCAGTCACCACAGTTTGTATTTGATAGATTGTCAAATGTTCGTTGTGAATGGTGTGGTTAATTATAAAGATCTACAGAAAAGTTGAAATGCCCTCATTTTAGTCATCCGTTTACATTTTCCAGATCTTTACAGGCAACACGGACGCCAGCACAGCTGTAGCCAACCCACTGGAAAACCCAGTTAAAGCTCGTTATGTTCGTTTCGTGGTTCAGGAGTGGAATGGAGCCGTCGCTATGCGGGCTGAAGTCGAAGTCTGCACCGGTAGGTGTCTGCTGTTGCATTGGTTAGAATCTAATTTACCAGTATTCTCTTTGTTAATCAAAATTTCATTCAGCTCCAGGGCTTTCGAGACTGACACTGTATGATGCCGGGATGGATCATCTCAATACACGACTACGTATTTAGTGCTCTCCCCTTAATCAAGAATGCACGCGTTTTTGCCGCCATTGTTGCCTTTAGGTCCTCCATGGAAAGGGTCTGTTTTCCCACACCCTAACATCACATGTCGCAAGGACTAGATCCGGTTTCATACAAAATATCATTTTCAGCTACATTAGACATCTTTTCGGCTAGCTTATCACGTGTGACGTCCATATACTATGTCTCTATTCTTTTTGCCGAGTTACGTTATCGAACGACGGTTGGTTATAATGAATTGATTCGGCCACAAAATACGTCTTTCCGATAATTTGTTCTGTACTATCGGCTATAGTTCATTTTTACGTAGCAAGTCCATAACCTATAGAGCTCCTGTGTGTGTGCATTTGGGCAAATCACCGCAAATGTCACTCTTTTTGTCCCCTGGTTAAAACCTGACACCCCATCAGCATGCCGGTGGTATGCGGTGCAGGTTTTGTCTTGAAAGCCGATGACACGGGTTGTCCCTCCCTCCATTCCTCCCTCCCACCCACCCTTGATTCAAGTTGTATCTAATGACATATGTCCAAAGAAACACAGAGCTTTCCTGTTACTTAAGATCACTTAAGCCACATCAGTAGGCACGGAGTTTTTGTGCTCAATATTTGCGTTACGTTGGTTGTCCTCATATATAGAATGATATCTCTTTCCTCATCTCTCAGTCTGTCAGAGTCCGCTGGGGATGGAATCTGGTGACATACCTGACAACAGCATCACCGCATCCTCGTTCGCTGATGGAAAACCGCCCAAAGACGCACGTTTAAACAGAAACAGCGCCTGGGTTCCGGAAAATCCAAATCCTTATCAATGGTTGCAGGTATTTATAGAGTTTGATAGATTGAAAAGCCTTCTATTGCTTATTTGGAAAGGGATAATTTTCTGTTAGAATGGACCGATCCTGATCGAACGCCACATCGAACAAATAGAACCAGATAGAGCCCCCTGTACTATTTCGAACACCTCCGTCAAAAACAGCCCCAGTGGGACAGAAATGGCCAAAGTAAAATTCTATGCTATTCTTTGTTGAAGACTACGTCCACCGAGTATAGTTGCTTTGGGAGAGAGAGCAAAGCATTACGTTGTTGGTGGGCAGGATGCACGCGTAGAGCAGGGTGTGTGTACGTCACGGGACTCTGCACTAGCAGACTTTGTAGAAGGATATTACTAATTGGCGTGTAATACAAGCTCCCTCTCCACGAGTGTCCGCACTGCTTTCTTGTTAATTTCGGTTTTATCATGAGCATGCGTGCAGTTGTTATGCATGCAACAAGCGCAGCAGAAACCCTGTCCCAGATAGAGGATTTTCACGTGCATTTACCGCATGTCAGAAACCGGGCACTCTTACCCACCAACAAGGTAATGCTATGGAGCGCCTACCCCTTCCGCTATGACTAAAATTATAACGCCCTTTCCGCATCTATATCAGCTTAATCCTCAAACGACTGTACCCAGTGAGTGTAGCTATTTAAGCCCCGGTCACAAAGCGCGTACGATTCCTTGCGATTCCTTGCTATGCGCGGTATGAGCGCAGTGCGTCGTAAGTCGGGGGAGAATCGGAAGCAATGGCTTAAATATATAAAGCCGTGGTCACAAAGCGCGTAGTGCATCGTACGATGAGGTCATCAGAGCGTACCTGTGTCAATCGCAGTAAATCGGGGAGCATCCTATGACGAAAAATAGACCTGAAATGGATTTTGAACATGTTCAAAATTTCGCTATCGTCGTAAGATTTTATTTGCCCCGAAAGCAGACTTCATTGCGGCAATTTTTGTCTACTGATGAGGTTATAGATTTATGAATTTTTAGCATGTTGTGATGGTTTCAGTTTTCCCTGATATTGTAGATGTTGACGAAAAGGGAAAATATATAAGTCGCAACTGCCACAGTCGCAACCAGAGAACCACGCGCCCCGCACAGGTGATGCAGACAATTGTTTGATCGCTTCATGCACGTGAGTTTATGATTAGATCAAATCTCAGCTCTCGTCGGTCTTGGGTCAGTTTACCATAATCATGATAACCATGGGGACAACTCGAACATAAAGGCAGGCTCTATGAGTCGGAAATATGTATGATATAATGCTTATGATGATGGCATCTTTTTGTTGATAGCATATCATGATACGATCTTCGAAAGAGCCTGACACGTAGAGCCGGCAAGCAGGCCGAGATAACCATACCAGTACTCACGCTTGATTTGAACTTTTGCTTGTAATACTCTCGTTGTAATGGTCTTTTTAATTTATCTTTACAGTTAAAGATATCATAGGAAGGTATTCAACAGCTATGTCCACATTTTGTTTGTTAAAGAAGCACAAAAGCGGTCAGGCGGCTATACAGAAGAGACACAAGTGAAAAATCGTGCGACGCTGGAAAAATTTTGAACATCATCCGATGCGTTACGATGGCTGATTTTGCTTACGATTTTGCTGCGATTTACTGCGCCCATCGTACGATATGCGGAATATGCCATCGCAAGGAATCGTACGCGCTTTGTGATCGGGGCTTAACAAAGAAGGCAGCGTATTTTTTTCGGCCAGGTCTGAGAGGATTTCAGGGCAAAAAAGCTAAACCGAAGCCAGTCGTTATTATCAACTAACTAAATAGCACATGATCGAACAGGGGGCGGGGCTTCGGGATCGGTCCATTATAGTAGGCAAGTTCATACACCACAACACTCAAGTTGACGCCACTGTCGTATTCTAAACCAAAATGACGCAATGCGTACACGTTTTTTAAGTACAGGAGCCTCACTTGAACCCGAAATCACTTGTTGATCGATGCCAAATGTCTTCTACCCTTTACCTCAACAGTACCTGACCTCTCCATTGTAGTGGAATGATAGATTTTCTGCATTGAGAATTGATGGTACATTGTCATTTTAACTTCCAGCGCATGCCGCCAGTTGTAATCAACTAGATCTGCTCCTTTTCACTTTGTTACGTTATAACAAAATAATTACCATACATTGTCTTTTAGGTGGATCTAGGAGAGATGATGCACATCACCGGCACCATTGTACAGGGTCATTCCGGATCCTGGGTGGAGGATTACTTTCTAGCTTACAGTGCAGATGGGACCAGTTTTACGCTTCATGCGGACGGCGATCCAACGGATGCGGTAACTTACATATGAAAATATCCTAAATGAAACAAATGATTATTAATTCTGTCCTGAAATCTTAACGGAAATCTGCGTGTAGATATAGGTCAAATCTCTTCAAAATGCCACAATGTCCCAGCCCTTATATGTCCTGTTCCAACTACTTCTCACAAAGCTCTCCTGTACTGATCACATTTGGTTATCACGCACTTACGGACGTCGAGAGCTTAATTTTATGTCAATTAATACTGCTTGAATGTCTTTAATTGAATGTTAACGGAGATTTTTTCATGGATGATACAAAAGGTCTACAGAAGATTAAAAAACGCGCTCTTTCCAGAGAACTTACGCCAACGCGGATGACAGCACACCGGTCACGAACCTCCTGAACAACCCTTTTGAAGCCCGTTACGTGCGTTTTATGGTCAATCAAGTTTCCAGTTCTGGTACCGCGCTAAGGGCAGAGATTTTGGGTTGTAACACCGGTATGTTTCTGTTTTTTAATTGTCGAGTGTCCAGCTCAATGGCAATGTAAACTTCATAGGGAACTATCATATCAAGACACAATGACTACCTATTTGATGCTTTTGCCTTACCATATATGGTAGTCATATGCTAAGTAAAAATTTTGTCGCCATTTGTATCTGCTTTTAGGTTATTCAGAGAAAGGTTTTGCTTAGCGACACACAGGAAACGCCTGTCGCAAATACTAGAAAGGCACAAGTTAGTAGTTTTGATTTTCCGCCATGATATGTACATCAAACTTCTGGGCTGCTACTGTGGTTCGGGTGGCAGGGGAGGAGCAGCACCCGACATAAGTCAAGTCAAGTAAGTCATATGTACATCTAAAAGTCAGGCCGGCTTGTCAGGTGCCGTCCATACAACGTTTTGAGTATGATACCTTATCGAAAACAGTTGATTATAATGCGCCAAGGAAAAGACTTTTTTTATGTATTATTATGTGTTATCGGCTAACTTCTATTTTTGTGTAGCAAACCCACAACCTACTCTATTAGTTTCTTGGTTGGTGCGTCCACGAAAGTACTCATTAATTCCTAACATACCTTCCAGTTCCTCGTCTCTCGGGACTGACCCTAAAAGACGTCGGAAATGATCAGCTCACCGTTTCCTGGGCAGTCGTGGGGGACCTTCCGATCTCGCGCTACAGCCTCAGCTACCGGGAGGACGGGACGGCCTCGGACCAGGAGGTTGGCTCCCCACCGGGAGCAGGCGACACCTCGGCAACCGTGACGGGGCTAGAGGCCAACAAGGACTACATCCTCACGCTCACTTCTTTTGATGATAATGACCAGCCAATCGGAGTTATCAGCGGGACATTCAGGACAGGTGGGTGATGATGAGTAAGGCCCTGGTCACAAAAATCGCTCGATTGACTGCGATGGAGGTTTTATGCGCTGAATAAGCACATTACGTCGTAAGTCGGGGGAAAATCGGAATCAATGGGTTAGATTTATAAAGCTGTGGTCACAAAGCTCGCATGATTTACCTCGATTGGGTTTTCATGCGGACATTCGCGTCGTACGTCGTATGTCGGGGAAGGGTCATGCTCGATCAAACATTAGAAAGCCGTGGCCACAAATGTCGTGGGACATCGTACGACGGGGTGATAAGAGAGTAGCTATGTCAATGGCAAATAGAGGTCAAATGGATTTTAAACATGTTCAAACTGTCGCCATCCTCGTACGATTTTATTGCCCCATAGCGGGCTTCAATACGGCCATTTTTTTAATGATGATGTGAAATATTCATGTATTTATCCATGCTGTGGTGAGTTCAGTTTTCCTGATATTGTTGATGTTGTTGGAAATGGAATCAAACCATCAGTAGCAACTGTTCACAGTAGCAACCAGAGAACAGCGCGCACGTAGAAGCGCCGGATTCCAAGGCAAAGTTTTCCACGTGGCAGATTCAGTATCACGCGCAGGTGATGCATGCAAATGTTTGGATGATTACATATATGTGAGAATCAGATCAGATCTAAGCTCTCGTCGGTCTCGGGTCACTTTACAATGTCTGTAAACATGGCAGACAACTCGAAGAGATGGGCAGGGCCTATGAATTGGGTTTTCAGGGGGAGGTATTCTAGTCTGATGATATTTTTTTCTTGGTGGCATATAATCAGAAAAAAGCACGTCAATATCTTTTCCGAAATAGCCTGACTCAAAGAGCTTACAAAAAGAGATAGCCACCGCCCCGTACTTTCTGATTCACATCGCCTTGAAGATGGAGCTTCAGGCCGCTGCATCACCGGAAGATTTCTGTCGTTGCATTAGTAAGAGTCTACTTCACTTGCAATGTTTTATCTTTCTTAATCAATGTGCATTTCAGACGTCCCACAGTTTTCTGGGCTGATCCTCAACGATGCCGGGATAAATAGTCTCACCGTTTCCTGGAAAGTCCTCGGGGATGCTCAGACCTTCGTCCTCCGGTACTTTCTGCTGACAGGCGCGTCGAGTATCCTCCAGGTGCAGG
The DNA here is from genome assembly GCA_019207045.1 of Branchiostoma floridae x Branchiostoma belcheri. NCBI lineage: Eukaryota > Metazoa > Chordata > Leptocardii > Amphioxiformes > Branchiostomatidae > Branchiostoma > Branchiostoma floridae x Branchiostoma belcheri. Next base: position 3,704,897 of record CM033024.1, read on the forward strand.
AGCTGTCTCTCGCAGATGGAGACACCTCGGCTACCGTGTCGGGGCTGCTTGTCGGCAAGGAGTACTTTCTGTCGGTTGGGAAACCCGGTAACACAGAGGCCGGCGGATCTTACAAGACAGCTGGTAAGGCCTACGACAAAAAATTATGATGCTTCCGGTCGATTCCAGTCCCGAAAAAAATCGGTCTGTTGATAGCGTGGTAGATCCGTTAAGTGCCATTTCATTTTATTCATTTTAATGCTTGAATGAAGTAAAACCGTCTTATCTTTAGATAACCATAATTCTGGAAATATAAGTAAAATGAATCTGTTATATTGCAGAATGCGGTGTAGGTTTTCACATGAATGCCGATGGCACGGATTGTGTTGGTGAGTTTTTTTCTCTCTCATATTCCCTCCCTTCCTCCCTTCCTCCCTTCCTTCCTCCCTCCCTCCCTCCCTCCCTCCCTCCCTCCCTCCCTCCCTCCCTCCCTCCCTCCCTCCCTCCCTCCCTCCCTCCCTCCCTCCCTCCTCCCTCCCTCCCTCCCTCCCTCCCTCACTCACTCCCTCACTCCCTCACTCCCTCCTTCACTCACTCACTCACTCATCAGAGAAACATCAGTAGACACGGAGGTTCTGTGCTCAATATCTGCGTTACGTTGGTTGTCCTCAGTGAATGATTGTCACTCTTTCCTCTCAGTCTGTCAGAATCCGCTGGGGATGGAATCTGGTGACATACCTGACAGCAGCATCACCGCATCCTCGTTCGCTGATGGAAAACCGCCCAAAGACGCACGTTTAAACGGAAACAGCGCATGGTTGCCAAAAAATGACAGAGCCGGAGAATGGTTGCAGGTATTTATACAGTTTGAATGATTGAAAAGCCTTGTATTGCTTATTTGGAAAGGGATCATTTTCTGTTTGTTTTACGAGGGGGGTTCAATAAGTTCTTTGCCTCACCAAGAAATAACAAGCACAACTCAGATTTTCAGGCACAACTTCATAGTATGAAGTCTTTTATCAATATCCTCCAAATTTCAAATCATTGGAGTCATTACTTTCCAGGCATTCGTTTTTCCTAAATTAGAAGGTAAGTGGCGAGAAAAAAGTTGTGTGAATTGTGATCAGACATGTGTGGGTCTAGTTTCCCATGCCATAAATTAACAAAAGACGTTGTCAAAATGTTTGATAATGATTCTCTTCCTATTTCAAGCAAAAAGAATTGGGTTTCTAACTTCCAGCAGCGCAAATTGACCCACACACTCAGGTCAGGTCAATTGTCCACGTTTTTTTCCCTCTCCCTCACCTAACGTTACTGGGTGTCGCCTGCAAAGTAATGATCACACTAATTTGAATTTTGGTACATATTTATATAAGACTTTATACTTGACATCTATGCTTCGAAATCTGAGCTGTGCTTATTTTTTCTCGGTAAAGTCGGGGACTTATTGATAACCCCACGTACATGTATAAAGTCTTATATAAATGTGTACCAAAATTCAAATTATTGTGATCATCATGTTGCAGGCGACACCCAGTAACGTTAGGTAAGGGATAACGAAAAAAAAAGGTGGACAATTGATCTGCAACCTGAGGTGTGAGGTCAAATTGTCTGATCACACTTCACCCTTCTTTTTCTCCCCACTTACCTTCTAATTTAGAAAAAACGAATGCCTGGAAAGTAATGACTCCAATGATTTGTAATTTGGAGGATATTGATAAAAGACTTCATACTATGAAGTTGTGCCTGAAAATCTGAGTTGTGCTTGTTATTTCTTGGTGAGGCAAAGAACTTATTGAACCCCCCTCGTATGGAAGGCAATTTCACCCACCACAACACTCAAGTTGACGCCACTGTCGTATTCAAAACCAAAATGATGCAATGCGTGCTTTGGCGCGGTGTAAATCGTGCACGTTTTTAAGTACAGGAGCCTCACTTGAATCCACATTCACTTGTTGATGGAAGCCAAATGTCTTCTACCCTTTCCCTCCACAGTACCCGACCTCCCCATTGTACATGGAATGATAAATTTGCTGCATTGAGAATTAATGCTACATTGTTATGTCAGTTTCCAGCGTATGTCGCCAGTTGTAATCAACTAGATCTGCTCTTTTGCACTTGTTACGTTATAACAAAATAATAACCATATTGTGCCATTTAGGTGGATCTAGGAGAGATGACGCGCATCGACGGCGCCATTACACAGGGTCATTCCGGATCCTGGGTAACGGAGTATGTGCTCCAGTACAGTCCAGATGGGGCCAGTTTTACGACATATGTGGACAGCGATGGCTCAGATAAGGTGAAGTAGATACGAAACTATCCCAGATAAGACAAATAATCATTAATTCTGTCCTGCAATCTTAACGGAAATCTTTCTGTATGGCTTATCCTCTTCAAAATGCCACCAGGCCCCAGCCCTTGTATGTCCTGTTCCATCCACCTTACACAAAGCTCTCCAATACTGATCACATATGTTTGCTTTGGCAGACGACTGGTTATCACACACTAACGGAATTCGAGAGCTTAATTTCATGTCAATAAATACGTCTTGTCTTTCATTGAATGTCAACGGAGATTGTTAAGTGGATTTTACAAAAGATCAACAGAATTTTGTATTGTATTCTACCAGAAATTGTATTCTACCAGACACAGAAGGAAGGAAGGACACACAGAAGATTAGAAAAGCGCCCTTATCTCAATTATCATTTTACTTTCCAGCGTTTTACAGCCAACACGGACGACAGCACACCGGTCGCAAACCTCCTGAACAACCCAGTTGAAGCCCGTTATGTGCGTTTCGTGGTCCAGATCTGGTCCAGTCCTGGTATCGCTCTGAAGCTGGAGATTTGGGGGTGTAACACCGGTAAGTTTCTGTTTTTGAATTTTTGAGAGACCAACTGACTTGTAATGTAAAAGTCATTGTTGTTAGACCATAGTCTAGTGTTCAAGTGCTATCAGGACTGACTGACTCGCTATGATGCCGGGAAGGATCGTATCAAGACACAATGGCTAATAAAGGCTACTGATTGATTGATTGATTGATTGATTGATTGATTGATTGATTGATTGATTGACTACCTTTTTGGTGCTTTTGCCTTACCATATGTTAGTCATATGCTAAGTAGATTTTACGCCACCATTTGTACCTGCTTTCAGGTCATTCAAAGAAATGTTTTGCTTAGCTAGTCTCCAAGCAGATCCTACGGTGTCATAAGATAGTATGAAAGCAGCTGGCCAAGGAGTATAGTTGTCAAATGGAGTTAAATGTGCACCGGATCGCATACACACTCTTAGGCCGGCTTCACTCCTCTGCCAGCTTTTGATACTTTCTTATGCTACCGTAGGATCTGCTTGGAGATTATTTTTAGCGACACACAGGAAACGCATGTCGCAAGTAATAGAAACGTACGAATTAGCTGTTTTAATTTTCCGCCATAATGTACATCTAAAAGTCAGGCCGGCTTGTCAGGTGTCGTCCATACTACGTTTTGAGTATGATATAATTCGCCCATGAAAAGACCTTTTACGATGATTTGTTATGTATTATCGGCTAAATTTTATTTTCGCGTAGCAAACCCACAACCTACAGAGCTCACTTCGTTTCGTGGTTGGAACGTAGCGTCACATATCCCGGGACTGTGGATGATGTATTTAACAGAACTAATGGTAGGTTTAAGTTGGTGCGTCAATAAAGATATTCATTAATTCCTAATATACCTTCCAGTTCCTCGTCTCTCGGGACTGATCCTAGATAATGTTGGGACTGGTGAGCTCACCGTTTCCTGGGCAGTCGTGGGGGATCTTCCGATCTCGCGCTACAGCCTCAGCTACCGGGAGGACGGGACGACCTCGGACCAGGAGCTGGACCCCGCACCGGCAGCAGACGCCACCTCGGCAACCGTGACGGGGCTAGAGGCCGACAAGGACTACATCCTCACGCTCACTTCTTTTGATGATACTGACCAGAAAACCGGAGTTGTCAGCGCTACATTCAAGACAGGTGGGTGATGATGAGTAAAGCCTCGATCACAAAGCTCGCACGATTTACCGCGATGGGGTTTTTATGTGGGCATTAGCGTCGTACGTCGTGAGTCGGGGAAGAATCGGGCTGGGTCAAACAATATAAAGCCGGGGTCACAAAGGTCGAGGGGCATTGTACAAGAGTGTAGCTACGTCAATGGCAAATAGACCTGAAATGGATTTTAAATTTGGACATGTTCAAAATGTCTCCATCGTCGTATGATTTTTATTGTCCCCAAAGCAGGCTTCCATGCGGTCATTTTCCTACTGATGATGTGAAATATTCATGAATTTCAACCATGCTGTGGTGAGTTCATTTTTCTAGATATTGTCGATGTTGATGGAAAGGGAATCAAAACCATTAGTAGCAACTGTTCCCAGTAGCAACCAGAGAACAGCGCGCCCGTAGGAGAGCCTGATTCCAAGGCTAGGTTTTCCACGTGGCAGATTCAGTATCACGCACAGGTGATGAATATAATTGTTCGATTGCTACATTCGCGTGGGTTCGTAATCAGATCAGAGCTCAGCTCACGTCGGTCTCGGGTCACTTTACAATGACTGTAACCTTGGCGACAACTCGAAGAGATGGGCAGCCTCTATGAGTCAGGTTTTCAGGAGGGGGGGGGGGGGGGCTAATGTTTTTTTTAGGTTCACGTTGCCTTGAAGATGGCGCTTCAGGCCGCAGCAGTACCGGGAGGTTTCTGTTAGTCTAGTTAGCTTACAATGTTTTATCTTTGTTAATCAATATGCATTTCAGCCCCACGGCTCGCTGGGCTGACACTCGACGATGCCGGGATAAACAGTCTCACCGTTTCCTGGACAGTCCTCGGGAATCTTCAGTCTGACAGCTACAGCCTCCGGTACGAGCTAGCAGGCGGGTCGGGCTCGTCTGCGGACCTGCCCACACCACCCGCCGCAGAGGACACCTCGGCTGTCGTGTCGGGGCTGCTTGTCGGCAGGGAATACACCCTCACGCTCACTTCTACTGACCAGAACGGCGATACTATCGCAGAAATCAGCGGAACTTACAAGACAGCTGGTAAGGCCTAAGAAAAAATATGATGCTTCCGATCGATTCCAGTCCTGGAAAAAATGGGTCGGTAGATAACGTGATGATAAAGGAGCAAGGTAAGGTAAGTCAGCGTAGTAGATCCGTTAATGACCATTTGATTCTTTGTTATGCCTGAAATTAAATTAAAACTGTCTCATCTTCAGAAAACCAAAATGCTGGAAATGTAAGTAAAGTGACTCTGTTATATTGCAGAATGCGATGCAGGTTATGACCTGAATTCCGATGGCACGGATTGTGTTGGTGAGTTTTTTCTCTCATATTACCCTCCCTCCCTCCCTCCGTCAGCTCCCTCCTTCACTCCTTCACTCACTCACTCACTCACTCACACACTCACTCACTCACTCACACACTCACTCACTCACTCACTCACTCACACACTCACTCACTCACTCACACTCACTCACTCACTCACTCACACACTCACTCACTCACTCACTCACTCACTCACTCATCAGAGAAACATCAGTAGACACGGAGGTTCTGCGCTCAATATCTGCGTTACGTTGGTTGTCCTCAGAGATAGAATGATAGTCACTCTTTCCTCACCTCTCAGTCTGTCAGAGTCCGCTGGGGATGGAATCTGGTGACATACCTGACAACAGCATCACCGCATCCTCGTTCGCTGATGGAAAACCGCCCAAAGACGCACGTTTAAACGGAAACAGCGCCTGGGTTCCGAAAAATGACAGAGCCGGAGAATGGTTGCAGGTATTTATAGAGCTTGATAGATTGAAAAGCCTCGTATTGCTTATTTTGAAAGGGATCATTTTTTGTTTGTTTTATGGTAGGCAATTTCACCCACCACAACACTCAGGTTAACGCCACTGTCGTATTTGAAATCAAAATGATGCAATGCGTGCTTTGGCGCGGTGTAAATCGTGCACGTTTTTAAGTACAGGAGCCTCACTTGAATCCACATTCACTTGTTGATTGAAAGCAAATGTCTTCTAACCTTTCCCCTTAACAGTACTCGACCTCTCCATTGTACTGGAATGATTAATTGTCTGCATTGAGAATTAATGCTACATTGTTATGTCAGCTTCCAGCGTATGCCGCCAGTTGTAATCAACTAAATCTGCTCTTTTGCTCTTGTTACGTTATAACAAAATAATTACCATATAATGCTTTATAGGTGGATCTAGGAGAGATGATGCGCATCACCGGCAACATTGTACAGGGTCATTCCGGATCCATTGTATGGTACCTGCTCCAGTACAGTGCAGATGGGACCAGTTTTACGACGTATGTGGACAGCTATGGCTCAGCTAAGGTGAAGTAGATACGAAACTATCCCAGATAAGACAAATGATCATTAATTCTGTCCTACAATCTTAACGGAAATCTTTCTGTATGGCTTATCCTCTTCAAAATGCCACAAGGCCCCAGCCCTTGTATGTCCTGTTCCATCCACCTTACACAAAGCTCTCCAATACTGATCACATATGTTTGCTTTGGCAGACGACTGGTTATCACACACTAACGGAATTCGAGAGCTTAATTTCATGTCAATAAATACGTCTTGTCTTTCATTGAATGTCAACGGAGATTGTTAAGTGGATTTTACAAAAGATCAACAGAATTTTGTATTGTATTCTACCAGAAATTGTATTCTACCAGACACAGAAGGAAGGAAGGGCACACAGAAGATTAGAAAAGCGCCCTTATCTCAATTATAATTTTACTTTCCAGCGTTTTACAGCCAACACGGACGACAGCACACCGGTCGCAAACCTCCTGAACAACCCAGTTGAAGCCCGTTATGTGCGTTTCGTGGTCCAGATCTGGTCCAGTCCTGGTATCGCTCTAAGGGCAGAGATTTTGGGTTGTAACACCGGTAAGTTTTTGTTTTTGAATTTTTGAGAGACCAACTGACTTGTAATGTAAAAGTCATTGTTGTTAGACCATAGTCTAGTGTTCAAGTGCTATCAGGACTGACTGACTCGCTATGATGCCGGGAAGGATCGTATCAAGACACAATGGCTAATAAAGGCTACTGATTGATTGATTGATTGATTGATTGACTACCTTTTTGGTGCTTTTGCCTTACCATATGTTAGTCATATGCTAAGTAGATTTTACGCCACCATTTGTACCTGCTTTCAGGTCATTCAAAGAAATGTTTTGCTTAGCTAGTCTCCAAGCAGATCCTACGGTGTCATAAGATAGTATGAAAGCAGCTGGCCAAGGAGTATAGTTGTCAAATGGAGTTAAATGTGCACCGGATCGCATACACACTCTTAGGCCGGCTTCACTCCTCTGCCAGCTTTTGATACTTTCTTATGCTACCGTAGGATCTGCTTGGAGATTATTTTTAGCGACACACAGGAAACGCATGTCGCAAGTAATAGAAACGTACGAATTAGCTGTTTTAATTTTCCGTCATAATGTACATCTAAAAATCAGGTCGGTTTGTCAGGTGACCATTTACGATGATTTGTTATGTATTATCGGCTAGATTTTATTTTTGCGTAGCAAACCCACAACCTAAAGAGCTCTTTTCGTTTCGTGGTTGGAACATGACAACACGTATCCCTATGCCTGTGGATGATGTATTTAACAGAACTAATGGTAGGTTTAAGTTGGTGCGTCAATAAAGATATTCATTAATTCCTAATATACCTTCCAGTTCCACGTCTCTCTGGACTGATCCTAGATAATGTTGGGACTGGTGAGCTCACCGTTTCCTGGGCAGTCGCGGGGGACCTTCCGATCTCGCGCTACAGCCTCAGCTACCGGGAGGACGGGACGGCCTCGGACCAGGAGCTGGACCCCGCACCGGCAGCAGACGCCACCTCGGCAACCGTGACGGGGCTGATGGGCGGATCGCTCTACATCTTCACGCTCACTTCTTTTGATGACAATAACCAGCCAACCGGAGTTATCAGCGGGACATTCAGGACAAGTGGGTGATGATGAATAAAGCCCCGGTCACAAAGCGCACACGATTTCCCGCGATGGGGCTCTCATGCGGGGAAGAACCGGGCTGGTTCAAACATATAAAGCTCCGGTCATAAAGGTCGTGGTACATTGTGCGATGGGGTGATAAAGAGTGTACCTACGTCAATTGCAAATAGAGCTGAAATGGATTTTTAACCTTTTGAACAAAATTGTCTCCATCGTCGTATGATTTTTATAGCAGGCTTCAATACGGCCATTTTTCTACTTATGATGTGAAATATTCATGAATAACCATGTTGTGGTGGCTTCAGTTTTCCTGATATTTTCGATGTTGATGAAAAGGGAATCAAACCTTCAGTAGCAACTATTCACAATAGCAACCAGAGAACAGCGCGCCCGTAGAAGGGCCTGATTCCAAGGCTGGGTTTTCCACGTGGCAGATTCAGTATCACGCACAGGTGATGCAAATATTTGTTTGATGGCTACATACACGTAGGTTCTTAATCAGATTAGAGCTCAGCTCACGTCGGTCTCGGGTCACTTTACAATGACTGTAACCTTGGCGACAACTCGAAGAGATGGGCAGCCTCTATGAGTCAGGTTTTTAGGAGGGGGGTGGGGCGCCTCAGGCCGCAGCACAAGGAAGGTTTCTGTTAGTCTAGTTAGCTTACAATGTTTTATGTTTGTTAATCAATGTGCATTTCAGCCCCACGGCTCGCTGGACTGACCCTCGACCGTGCCGAGATAAATAGTCTCACCGTTTCCTGGACAGTCCTCGGGGATTTTCAGATCTCCAGGTACAGCCTCCGCTACCAGCTGGCAGACGGGTCGGGCTCGTCTCTTTCGACCCCGTCTTCCCCGGGAGTACAAGACACCTCGGCTACCGTGTTGGAGCTGCTTGTCGGCAAGGAATACACCCTCGTGGTAACAGCTTATGACTCAACTAACTCAAAACAAACAACAATAAGCGGAACTTACAAGACAGCTGGTAAGACCTAAGAAAAAATATCATGCTTCTGATTGAGCGTCGGTACATAGCGTGATAGATCCGCTTAAGCCCCCTTTACAAATCAAGAATTTAGCTCGGCCGAGTTGTCAGCGAGCTCTAAATTACTCGGAGGCATGACTGATGCCTACGGACAAATGGCACAGTTGGGTCGGTAGATAGCGTGATGATGAAGGGGCTAGGTAATGTAAGATAAGTCAGCGTGGTAGATCCGTTAAGGACCATTTGATTCTTTGTTCTGCCTAAATGAAGTAAAACTGTCTTATTTTCAGATAACCAAAATGCTGGAAATGTACGTAAAGTACTAAGTACATCTGTTATATTGCAGAATGCGATGCAGGCTATTTCGTGAATTCCGATGATACGGATTGTGGTGAGTTTTTCTTTCATCTCTCTCATATTCTTTATTTCTTGCCTAACAACACCCCGCCCCCACCTTATCCCTCCCTTCCCTTCTTATTGCCTTTGTTGAATTTCTGTCAACTACTTCATCACACAGTATCAGTGATCTCGGGCCTGACCCTAGTAAGGGCTGGGATTGATGACCTTGAAGTTTCCTGGACAAAGGAGGAGGATGCTCAGATTGACAGCTACACCCTCAGCTACGAGCCGGCAGACGGGATGGGCACTTCTGCGGACCTGAACCCCGCACCGGCAGCAGACGTCACCTCGGCTACCGTGTCGGGACTGCTGCCCTACACAAGCTACATCCTCACGCTCAACTCTTCTGATGATCAGAGCCTGCAAAACGGAGGTATCGTCGGGACTTTCAAGACAGGTGGGTAATGCCGACGTAATGAGACATTTAACCTTGGGCCGACCTTGGGCTAGCACTACATAAGGGTTAATTTTCTGTTGCAATGTTACTTTTTATTTCATTTGATATAAATGTAAATGTACGTATGGGTTTACCCCCAGGGCACATTGAAAACCGCCATATGTCACCCCTGGTAAAATAAATAAAAACAAACAAACAAACAAACATTGTGTACAAAACTTGATGGTGCATAATGGGTTATTTGTCAACCACTTTACAACACAGAATCAGTGATCTCGGAACTGACCCTCGATGGTGGAGGAATGGACCAACTCGTTGTTTCATGGGAAAAAGCTCAAGGTTCTCAGATCTCGCGCTACAGCCTCAGCTACAGGCCGGTGGACGGGACGGGCTCGTACCGGGACCGGGAGCTGGACCCACCGGCAGCAGACGCCACCTCGGCTACCGTGTCGGGACTGCTGCCCGGCATAAGCTACACCATCACGCTCACTTCCTTTCAACCGTTGGGCAACGCTGGCCGGCGAAAAAGAAGTGAGCAAGACCGGCAAAACGGAGTTATCACCAGGACATTCAGGACAGGTGGGCGCTAGACGTGTTAGACATTTAACCTTGGAACAACTGCTAGCTGGTACTCTTCGGCTCAATGGTGTATAATAGGTTATAATGGTTATCAATCCCGCTTCTGGACCAGAAGGTTATGGGTTCCAATCCCGATCAGCCCACTCCCCATGAGTAAGACAGGCAAGCCGCTATCCTTTAAATTCAAAGAATCCACCATATAGGCACTTTCTGCCAAGAGCAAAGGGGTGCCTCGCGTAAGGGGACTTCGCAGAAGCAACAGATGTACCCTGTTGTCGGCAATTGACACTAAGTGCGTTGCTTGGACTTGTGTGTTAAAATTGCTGCTTAAAAGGAAGGTTATAGGGGACATTTTAATGTAACTGCTTCGTTTTCTAACACAGGGTTTTGATGTTCAGCCACTAATTGCCCAAATAGCTTCTTTGGCCTTAATCCCCCATGCAATCCAGCACGAATGCTTTCGGACAGTTTTCTTTTCAGAGGTAATAATATACTATTTGACTATTCCAGAGTCCGCTGTCGTGAACGTAGAGTGCGCCGAAGGAAACATGGCCATTTCCATTCCTCGTGTGGCTCTGCCCGACGTGGACGTGGACAGCATGCACCTTCTGAACGCCAGCTGCGTCGCCACCGTGGACGTAGACTTCGTCACCCTGAAGACACACCTGGAGGAGTGCGGGACGCGGCGGCAGGTAAGGCGCCACACCTCACCTGGGTACTAGCTTAGTAATAATAAGTTTATTGCAAATTCTTGCCCGAGGGCTATATAATTGCGGGTGACAAAAGAAAAAAAAGACAGACAAATAATGGTAAGCACTAAAACAGTATAGTAAGCGACTTCTGTAGTCTAACTTAAAGATGTAACTTATTAGATTTGACTTATTTTTCTGAGACAGTGGACCGCGAAAGATACCACTTTTTCTGGTTTTGCGACGTTAAAAGGAGAGTAGTTTTTTTACTAGCTAAGTGCGGCACGCCTAATTCCCTCCCCACATGGATACTAGCTTAGTGTGGCGCTCACACATGCAGGGGAAGAATTGAATCTATTAATAAGTGATTGTATTTGAGGTTGCTTCGTATGTCACCAAGAAACTTTACATGATCCAGAAGCATTTACCATTGCGGGGGGGGGGCTGAAATAATTATAAGTCATAGCTACATGATTCTTTGGATCCAACTTGTCTGACATTATTTGCTTTATTCAAACGCTATTCGCATTTTGCACATTTTGGACTCCTCTGCCTCTTGTATTTCACCAGATCTCAGGAGAAGACAAGTTCATCTTCTCCAACGAGGCCATCGCTGACGAGGTGACTGACGGCAGCGGCGCGGGGTTTCACCAGGGAGTCAGCCTGCCCTTCCAGTGCGAGTTCCTCCGTCAGTTCGACATCACCCATGGCGGAGACATCATGTTCGTCATCCCGCCGCCAAGGTAGGAACCTCCCGTACAGATAAGCCACGCTGAAGGGTTTTTTTTATGTTATAGTAAGGTTCTTTAGGCACAGCCAGGGAGTGCTTACTTCCAACGTTTCGATGTCTGTCAGACACCATCATCAGGGTTAGAATAGCTGGATACGATTCTCGCTGCTACTTATAGCCGATGTAGGTGGCGCTGCAGCAGCGAGAATGCCGTCCCAAACTTGGCTCAGTTTGTATCCGCCCTTGTCTCTGTTCATGACCGGAGCTGACTTCCTAATTACCGAAACGTTGGAAGTAAGTACTCCCTGGTTATGCCTAAAGAGTCCTACTTACTATTAAACCTGATGAAGTTGTTGACGTAAGCTAAAGGCTATGTTTAAGGTGACATGTGGACTTGCAGTAACTTGATACCGGCGTTTCCAATCTCCTCCAGGCTTGAAATCATTGACGCGGAGGGAGAAATGACCTTGGAGATGCGAACGTACAAGTCTTCGTACTTCGGAGCAAGCTACACGTCTGCTGACTTCCCCATTAAGGTCGGCAACTTTGTATTTACGTTTTACGTGTCTCCGTGTACATACATACATACATACATACATACATAACCTTTATTTTGACTGGATGGTCCTGTCGGCCAAAGCCGCTCTTCCCAGAGGTCCAGTGTGAGGGGGTAGGTGGTCACGGGAACATATATAGATTAATACAAAAATACATATTAAACATGTTTATGTAATTAGTTTGCGGACAGCCAAACGAGTCTGAATACGTGCAATCTTGTCTGCATGTCGTTTGAACTAATGAATGGAGCGGAAGTACAGACTAATCCTGTACTTGATCATCCCAGGTCACACCGGATGACCGTCTGAACTTTGGCCTCAGCGTGGCGTCATCGCTGGAAAACATGGAGCTGTTTGCACGTGACTGTGTGTCCACCCCAGTACCGACCCGAACGACTCTCCAAGGGTCGACATCATCGTGGATGGGTACGTTTGCACCTGGGTTATTTATATTTAAGAGTCTCATGTATGTAGAAAACGAAGTACACTTTGTCCTGGAGTGTTCACTGTACAAAGACCTGCAAAATGCATTCGTTAATGCTGCACATGTAGATAAAAAAATATGCGCACCTGACGAAGGAAGATCTGTTCAAATACCTTATGTCATCATCTAACTACGATATACTGGAAAAACTCTGTAAGTTCGTCTACACATGCTTTAAGAAGAGAAGAAGCAGTAAACTGTAGTTTATGTATAGCTTTCCGTTTACTCCCTTTGTATCAAACTAACTGCATTTAGCCCCAATGGGGTATGAATATGCAATAAACGTCATTGTCATTATATCTCACTAATTTGACAAAGTTGAATAACTGATTGCGGCAGGTTAGTCAGGATGGCTTTGTAGCTGGAATTTGTTGGTTGGTTGGTTAGTTATTTGGTTGGCTTGTGTTGGTTGTTTGTGATAAGTTTGTTTGTTTGTTTGTTTGTTGATTCTTTGTGCAATCTTACGGCGATCATGAGTACCTCGGCAGTAGGACAGACTTGGTACTGCATGTGTCTCGTTATCAAATGATGTGTTCCTCTAACTTTGCAGCTGTGAGGTTGCTGCGACTCTACAGAAGGACAATGACCTTTCTAATGACACTGCTCTGTACTACACCGTGGCCGCCTTCGGCTTCCCCAATTCTATTGAACAGAACCTGGTAAAAAACGAAAACGTGTTTGACCGATGTCGCTTCTGTGGTGGCTGGCGAAGAATGCTTATTAAGGTCACATTCATAACGCATTACAGCCGTATACATTACGTATCACAGCCGTATATATTATCGTTGATATTTTTTTTTTGCAATTGGCTGTCTGCCTTTTCTTAAACCTCCACACACTCTCTATTGACAGGATCGTTTTTTATACGAAAAGTTATTTTGATTTTTTATGTTTCATGCTTTCATTTTTTCCCGCAGAAAAATTGATGATGTCACTTGGAATCGAGAATATATCATTCTTTTGCCGATGTGCTGTTAACGGTGCAACCCTCAAAACGGAAGCAAAAGCAAGCTGCCTCAAGCTTGGTGGAGGTTAGAGTCTGATAAGTGTTGTTCATTGTTCATTGAATCATTATTCCCCAGGTGTACTTCCACTGCACCATGATCGTCTGCTTCAAGGACAACCCGAACTCACGGTGCAGCCAGGGCTGTATCTCCTCCGTACGGGGCAGGCGGGACACATCCGGATCCGGCGGGCAGGACGGGAGGGTTCGCCGGGACAGCAACGGGGACACCTCCGGCGGGCAGGACGGGAGGGTTCGCCGGGACAGCAACGGGGACACCTCCGGCGGGCAGGACGGGAGGGTTCGCCGGGACACCTCCGACGGGCAGGACGGGAGGGTCCGCCGGGACAGCCACCAGGACCACCAGGGAAGAATTTCGCAGGGGCCGTTCGAGCTGGACTTCGAAGAAGAAGCAGGAGCAGGTACTTAATGAAACTCATTTCTGCCTGACCTAAGGAAAACAGCAATGTACCCCAGGTTTCGTTATGATGCGCTAAAAACGCACGCATTTACATCGAATCGAGATTAGTCAGGGACCTTTACAGGGAGAGACTCAAGGATTTATTAATGTCAAAAAGAAGCCCGCATGAACTCAGACATACGTACACTCCTGAATACTATTCCTGAACAAAAGATGGGATATGTGCAATCCTTAGAGGAATAAATTCCTGGATAATGTTTATGTAGTGCTTGTATGTAGATCTTGACATTGCTTCTTGCAGAAGTTACAACTTGCAGAAGTTACAACTTGCAGAAGTTACAACTTGCAGAAGTTACAACTTGCAGAAGTTACTAAACTTGCAGAAGTTACTAAACTTGCAGAAGTTACAACTTGCAGAAGTTACTAAACTTGCAGAAGTTACTAAACTTGCAGAAGTTACAACTTGCAGAAGTTACAACTTGCAGAAGTTACAACTTGCAGAAGTTACAACTTGCAGAAGTTACAACTTGCAGAAGTTAAAACTTGCAGAAGTTACAACTTGCAGAAGTTACAACTTGCAGAAGTTACAACTTGCAGAAGTTACTAAACTTGCAGAAGTTACAACTTGCAGAAGTTACAACTTGCAGAAGTTACAACTTGCAGAAGTTACTAAACTTGCAGAAGTTACAACTTGCAGAAGTTACAACTTGCAGAAGTTACAACTTGCAGAAGTTACAACTTGCAGAAGTTACAACTTGCAGAAGTTACAACTTGCAGAAGTTACAACTTGCAGAAGTTACAACTTGCAGAAGTTACTAAACTTGCAGAAGTTACAACTTGCAGAAGTTACAACTTGCAGAAGTTAAAACTTGCAGAAGTTACAACTTGCAGAAGTTACAACTTGCAGAAGTTACAACTTGCAGAAGTTACAACTTGCAGAAGTTACAACTTGCAGAAGTTACAACTTGCAGAAGTTAAAACTTGCAGAAGTTACAACTTGCAGAAGTTACAACTTGCAGAAGTTACAACTTGCAGAAGTTACTAAACTTGCAGAAGTTACAACTTGCAGAAGTTACAACTTGCAGAAGTTACAACTTGCAGAAGTTACTAAACTTGCAGAAGTTACAACTTGCAGAAGTTACAACTTGCAGAAGTTACAACTTGCAGAAGTTACTAAACTTGCAGAAGTTACAACTTGCAGAAGTTACAACTTGCAGAAGTTACAACTTGCAGAAGTTACTAAACTTGCAGAAGTTACAACTTGCAGAAGTTACAACTTGCAGAAGTTACAACTTGCAGAAGTTACAACTTGCAGAAGTTACAACTTGCAGAAGTTACAACTTGCAGAAGTTACAACTTGCAGAAGTTACAACTTGCAGAAGTTACTAAACTTGCAGAAGTTACAACTTGCAGAAGTTACAACTTGCAGAAGTTAAAACTTGCAGAAGTTACAACTTGCAGAAGTTACAACTTGCAGAAGTTACAACTTGCAGAAGTTACAACTTGCAGAAGTTACAACTTGCAGAAGTTACAACTTGCAGAAGTTAAAACTTGCAGAAGTTACAACTTGCAGAAGTTACAACTTGCAGAAGTTACAACTTGCAGAAGTTACTAAACTTGCAGAAGTTACAACTTGCAGAAGTTACAACTTGCAGAAGTTACAACTTGCAGAAGTTACTAAACTTGCAGAAGTTACAACTTGCAGAAGTTACAACTTGCAGAAGTTACAACTTGCAGAAGTTACTAAACTTGCAGAAGTTACAACTTGCAGAAGTTACAACTTGCAGAAGTTACAACTTACAGAAGTTACAACTTGCAGACGTTACTAAACTTGAACCTCTCCTCCTGTCCCACAGGACCAGCTGGAGTCCCGGTGGGAACCATGTTTGGGGCGTTTCTTGGGGTTGTCGGGATCATGGCCCTCCTGATCGTGGCGGTTCTCCTGGTTCTGGCCTTCAGGCGCAAGAAACGACAGGATGACGACACCGTCGGTAGGTGACTGCATCTGTACATGTGTTTCACCAGGCATTAAAGGTGCGCTCTCACTGCACTTGCGTCAAGCTTGCGTCACTGCGGGTTCGTTCACAGCGCCATTGTTTATTTTGACCGATTTTTCGTCCCATTTTTTATAATTTAGATATTAAGTGATACGTAAAAGTATGACTTAGAAAACGACAAAATACACAAAAAGTAAGTTCGTTATCTCTGAAATTCGTTGAGTATCTTTTGAACCCCGCAGTGACGCAAGCTTGACGCAAGTGCAGTGAGAGTGCACCTTCAGACACAGAGTAACATTTTAGACTAGGCTATAACAATCAGTACGACGTGAGATCATTTGTCATCAACTACATCAGTTTAAGTGTCATCCAGTGACAGAGAAACGAAATCGAATTATTATTCTATTATCAAACCATGTTCTACCTTACAGAGATGTCTTTATTTGTGACATCTGTTAATCAGAAGGCAATGCCACGCATGTCTATCCACCGGTCAAAGAAAGGGGGGGTTTCTATTTTGATAAAAAAAAATTGTCAAACTAGCGCTCCTAGGATGCCATCTGCAACAGTCTGTGTGTGTGACCTTATATAATAAGTGAGTGGATAGCGGAACCGTTTTGCTAATATAAGTGGACATTTTGTTTTCCCTGTTAGGACTGGACAACAAGGCCTTCCAGACCTGGTGGAGGATGACCACGATTGACACCTCAAACACCAAGGCATAACGCGTTCCACCAGAGCCGGAGTTAAGAAGAAGAAAAACGTAGGGTTTTGCCCCTAGCCTTTTCTTTGTAGCTCAAACAAACCTTTGTAATTGTCAGTTTGCTTCGACTTGGTGAACATAACAAACAGCGATGATACGAGTTTCCACCTAAACTTGTAGCCCTCCTTGTAAAGTTGTTGTAGTGAAGCGTCAACAAACATTGAAAAGAAGATATGCTATCCATCGGTTATACTGTTGACTGTCTATAATGTATGATGATAAAGTTCATCATACATTGTATACAGTCAACAGTGTAACCTGGCTCTCAATCTCAACTTTATAATCGTACATTGTAGACAGTCAACAGTATAACCTGACTCTCAATCTCAACTTTATAATCGTACATTGTAGACAGTCAACAGTATAACCTGACTCTCAATCTCAACTTTATAATCGTACATTATAGACAGTCAACAGTATAACCTGGCTCTCAATCTCAACTCTATAATCGTACATTGTATACAGTCAACAGTATAACCTGGCTCTCAATCTCAACGTTATAATCGTACATTGTAGACAGTCAACAGTATAACCTGACTCTCAATCTCAACTTTATAATCGTACATTGTATACAGTCAACAATATAACCTGGCTCTCAATCTCAACTTTATAATCGTACATTGTATACAGTCAACAGTATGACCTGGCTCTCAATCTCAGCGTTATATTCATACATTATAGACAGTCAACAGTATAACCTGGCTCTCAATCTCAACGTATTGCAGATGAAGCTATCACCAAAAACATTGGTAAAAACAACTATTGAAACTCCACCTAAACTTAGTGCAATATACTTCATATCATAATACAATAATGGGGAAAAAAAAGAAAAAAACAGTGGGTCTTTATCTTAACTTAGACAATGTGATGAACTTTATAATTGCGTAACATAGTATAGATTTTCCATCTGAATTCCCACAACAAACAACAACGAAAAAAAAAGAAAAAAATCATATCAAAAATGCCCCCATCTAAACTTAGACAGTGCAGTATGCTGCAGTATAAACATATAACAATAGTTTATATAACAATACAACAATAGTTAAGCCTTTTATTTGAACTTAGTGTAGACTTAATCATCATCAGAAAACAAACGAAAAAAGTATTGGCTCATGATCCAAAGTTATACATTATAATCCACTTTATCATTAAACTAAAAAGATAAAGTGGTGAAAAATAAAACAAACAAAAAAATACAGAAATAATTATACCCTGTAGTTAACTTTATCATCATATAACAATAAATAAGACAAGCAATGTTAACAATGCAGTATATCTTATTATACAATGGTTAAACAATATAGAAAAAAATATAAAAATAGACAGTTAAGTATACTTTGCCATCATACAATAATATTAAAATCATTCCAGCTAAAATTAATGTAGTTTACTTCATCATCATACGCAGGAAAAATTCTAAAAAAATAATAGCTCTTCATTTTTAAAACTTAGGATAAATATTACCATTATGAAACGAATGAACTTAGACATAAAACAGCAATCGAAAAAAAAAAATTGAAAAAAAAATCAGTTTAACTTAGACAGTTCAAAATACTTTATCATAATACAACAATTTTAGGCTCTTTATCTAATGGTAGTGCAGTATACATTATCAACACACAACTATAGTAAAAAAAGATTTATAAAAAACTTCCAATCTAAACTTAGACAGTGTAGTATACATTATAACCATGCAGAAATACTAATGGATTCCCACCTAAACTTAACGCAGTATATTTTTATTTATCATTATACATGGTGTGTGAAACATGGGTAAAAAACAAAAAAAATCGGCTCTTTATCCAATTTTAGACGATATGGTGAACTCCATCATTATATATCAATAGTATAAACTTTGTGAACTAAGTCAGCATAGTGCAATAATTTTGTAGGCTCATATCTACGAGCAGTATATATACTTTATCATCGTTTTACAACTATACTAAAGAAAGGGGTGGAACTCACCAACTCAGCCAATTGCAGTATACTTTACTAATACAACAATACCGTAAGTTTTTATTATACAGCAATGGTGAAAAACAATAAAAAAAATGAAAAGAATATTCATACATACTTAGTGTAGTTAAATTTATTATCATATAACCATAATACAGCCTTTCCATTTGATTACAATGCAGTATATTGCATCATTGTACAACAATATAAAATGAAATAGGAAAAAAATAAAAAAAAGCTCCTCATCTAAACTAAGATAGTTCAGCATGCATTATGATTATACAACAATATTAAAGGCTTTCCATCTAAACTTGTTGTAGTACTTTTATCTTTATACTTGGGAAAAATAAAAAAAACATATTGGCTCTTTATCCAAACTTAGACGATGTGGTGAATCTCATCACTATACAACCAGAGTATAGACTGTTAATCTTTAATAACTAAGCGTAGTGGACTTTCTCATCATGCAATAATTCTGTTGGCTCTTATCTACGAGTAGTATACTTAATCATCATACCATAGTAATAAAAAAGATAAATAAAAAGCAAAAAAAACGATCTCCATTTCAACTAAGTGCAACTCAAAATGTTAAAAAAATAAAACGACAAAAATAACTCCCATCTTAACTTAGACTGTTCAGTTTACTTTATCATCATACAACAATAGCATAGGCTATCTATCAAAACGTAGTGCAGTATACATCATCAGTAAACAAAAATCACGATAAAACTTTAAGAAGCTCTCAATCTAAACTTAGACAGTGTGGTAAACTCAAGTCAACATTCAACAATAGTGTAGGTACCTTAACATCATACTACAATAGTTAAGATAAATACTTTTTAGTGCAGTACTAAAGTACAAAAATTGGAAAGCAAAAGTAAAACAACAACAATAGTACCCTCCGTCTAAACTTAAACAGTTAATCAAACTTGGTACTCTCTAGAGACTCTCCATCTAACCTTAGGTAGACGATGAATTACTTTCATCACCAAAAAAAAAAAGCTCTGGGTGTCGCGAAGCTGTGTAAGTTATAAGGTACAAGCTTGTTTATTGGTGGCTGCTTTAATTTTTAACAGCTCGTATTTAGCAGCAAGAATGGACTTATTTCGGAATGTTTCACACACTGCTAGGCTGCTAGAATGTATTCTCTAACCTTTAAATTGATATTGCATGTTGGTCATTGGTGATGCCTTTTACTAAAATGTATGTGCTTTTCTCTTTTTTGCTCTAACAACAAATCGCTTCAACTCATATTCAAAATCTATTTTCAATTTCTACCTTTTTTAGAATCTGTTCCTCTAGTATGTATTATCCATTTCTCTTTATTTTCATACTTGTAGTCAAATATTGACTGCAGCTAAACCCTGTAATTAGTAATTGGTGTTTTTATCACTAGAGTATATGGAATTCTTCTTTTTTTTGTTCCTATTACGATCTCTTTAGCTTATATACAAAATCTATTTTCTAGTTCCCCTATTCTAGTGTCTATTCCTCTATATTCTTCTTCTATTTACCTTTATAATAGCTTTATATTTGTAGCTAAATAATGCAACGGTGGCGCAAAAAAATGGTGCAAAGACTCATTAAAGAGAACACAGTGTTTAACGTGACATAGTTCACCCATCAATTCATATTTGCCTTAGAATCATATCAATAATCAGTCCAGTTTTAATTCATCCCTGTGAGGTAACAACACCACCTTCACTCATAGCACACGACACCGTTTCTCTGCTAGAAGATGTATTTGGGTCCGGATTTGTACTTGTTACGTGAATGATTACATCTCAGCAACTGTATGTTAACTTGTATGTTAACTTGTATGGTAACTTGTATGTTAACTTGTATGGTAACTTGTATGTTAACTTGTATGTTAACTTGTATGTTAACTTGTATGTTAACATGTATGTTAACTTGTATGTTAACTTGTATGTTAACTTGTATGTTAACTTGTATGTTAACTTGTATGTTAACTTGTATGTTAACTTGTATGTTAACTTGTATGTTAACTTGTATGTTAACTTGTATGTTAACTTGTATGTTAACTTGTATGTTAACTTGTATGTTAACTGGTTCTGTACTGTACATCTACGCCGAGAACATGCATAGAATAACCTTGTAGAAAAGTACCTTTGTTGACAGGTGAACTATTGTCTCTTGATTACTGTGTAGTAAGAAGTAGATTGGCGAGATGTATTTTGTTATGTCTCGTGATGAAACATGGAAATATCTGAGAATAAAGCAGGAGTCTTGGGAAAAATCTCTTGTCTGTGTCTTATGTCAACCATTCCTATATCATATATCATATCCATATCCATATCATAACAATATCGTATCGTAATTATATGTATGTGTTACTTCTACAAAGAAGGGTATACTTCCCCTCACAGCAGAACCAAAGTGCCTCCTGCCACAAAACCACACAAATAAAAGCAACATACTGTACCAGGTGTGGTGCTGAAAGAAGCAGAGAATGTTTTTATAATAAAAAAAACTTAACGAATGTGACTCAATATGCAATTTCAACTATTTCCCTTGAATGCTGAGGGACACACTGACACATCCTGGCCCCGCAAGACCATGAAACATAAAACAAGCACAAGTATGAGTAGAGGACTTGAAAATAAAAATTAATAAAAAAGATAATTAATGATACACAAATGTGCAAAAGACCTCCATTAAAACACAACTCAATTTAAATATTGAGTGAGTGAGTGAGTGAGTGAGTGAGTGAGTGAGTGAGTGTGTGAGTGAGTGAGTGAGTGAGTGTGTGAGTGAGTGAGTGAGTGAGTGAGTGAGTGAGTGAGTGAGTGAGTGAGTGAGTGAGTGAGTGAGTGAGAGTGATATTGGGACTATTGAATGATAAGCACACATATGTCACTGGTACCAAATTAAAAAGGAATGATTAAATCACCATTATTTGGCATTAATTTGTAAGATTACAGCCCAATACCCTATTAGAGCCCCATCTGCAGTACCTATCCAAATCGCCGGGCAAGAACAGTACAATAGCCCAAATCTGGTCTCTTTAAACATGGACAATCTTGAAAGGGTCGCATAGGGGTTTAGATATGTAGGGCCGTTCCAAGTAGAAGAATGCCAATTTTGAAGACATAAGGCCACGTTGATTTGATTATATGAATGACATCCTCTAGAAACCCAAAACTGATGCGAGCATGCGAATAAAATAAAGTTGCTGTCATAATAAAATCCAAGTGGTGAGGAAGGTTGAACAAATGACGCATCACATAGAATATGGTATACCGAACAATAGATTCTTCATTTTTGTTCTTTCACATATTTTTGACCTTGGAATGTTCTATGATATTAGTATACGTTTTACAATATTTTATTTTGTAATCCACAGCATACATTTGCGTATTTTGCAGATTTTTTGTACGGTTTACAGTATGGTTGATTTTTCTTTTTTTCTTTAATAAGGCCGAAAATTAATGCGCGCGGAGATGTCATCCATATAATCAAATGGCCTAAATGTAAAAAAAAGATTTTCCGTGATAAAAGTGATGAAGTTTACATTTATAGAGGCTCGTGACCAGAGTAGCTACAACGTAAAACAGTTCCCCAAATCATTGTGAATAACCTTCCGAACATTTTTGTATCTTATTTAATGTATATTTACACAGCGATAACATAAATTTTAAAGTCTAGTAAAGAAACGTAAAAAAACAAAAGTGTAAAAGGTGAAAAGACTGAAGATTATGCTAAGCTCTCCCTCAATTAAATATTAATCATACCACCGATATAAAATTAAAAAGATGTGAGCAACGTGAAGAAAAAGATGGGATGCAGCATCTCGAGAATTGATTTGAAATTTAAGAGCTATTGTAGAGGTGGGTACCGGTACAGAAAATTCAGGTCCAGGTCCGGTTCAGGTCCAAAGGATCAGGTCCAGGTCCGGACCTAAACCTGGACCTGATGCAGTATGACTCATACTAATGGTCCATTTCATTACAATGAAATCTGTTTGGTGGAGTGTTCGACTTACACTGGCGTTTTAAAATCCTACAACGCTAATTGCACCTGTACGATTGGCTGTAAAACTTGGTAGAAATTACTATAAACTCTACTCTACTTCACTCTTGTTATTTTCTTCCACCTGCAAGCGCCAAGACGTGTGAATGCCTGATAAAATAATCTGTTAATTTCCTAATCGGTCCAACATCCGGTCCACCTAATTTTTTCAGGTCCGTTTTTTCTGGACCGGTCCAACAAGATAAACTCGGTTTTGTACAGGTACGCTGTACCGATACCCAGCCCTAAATTATTGTATAAGAAACCAAGCAGATGCCGGGTGATGGTAGCCTGGGTACCATCCGGAAAGTAGTTCGCTCTGGCGTTCATTATTTACTATATACAGTCGCTTCTAGCTCTGACATTCATTATACACTATATACAGTCGCTTCTCTGTGTTTCCGTCTGGGAACGCGGACCATCTAAACGTCTGGAATCGTCCAAATTCTGGAAGCAGGCGCTGATTGGTCCCCACATATGAGCGAATTATGGAATGGTTTCAAGCGATCGTCCAAACGAGCGCTCTAGAACCTATTCCTTGATTCGCTCATTAACTGACGTTAGCACCAGACGGTTTGAATGCGCACGTCTCCAGACGGGATAGCAGAAGCGAACATAGGAGCGAACTACTATCCGGATGGTACCCAGGCTAGGGTGATGGGTGATACGTATGTATCTATGAACACACATCTGAGGGAGCTGATTACAACTCTCCTGCAATTTTCCATTCTGGTGTTCTGAAGACCCTCGAAATTAATTCATGACCGTGAAAATTACTGAAATTGCGATGATTCCAATAAAGATATAAACATAAGTTTTATATTCATATAGAATGTTCTTCTTTTAGCTTCATAGACCTAAAGCTGTAGACGAATAACCGAAGGGCGTACATGGGGGTTACCAGATTAATGAAAGCAAAATTCTGATCTCTTTATATTTCTATAAAAAGCCAACATTACCAGAATTACCTGTCATTTACCGCTATTTGTGCTCTTTTTCGCGCAGTGTTAATATTTAAGAGTTGTTGCTTGAGAAAACCAGGCAAAACCAGGCAGATGGGGGTCAGCCAAATCGGCTCATACATCTTTGAGAGAGACTTTAATTTGCCATGGGGCACGCCACTAATCTTCCTGGACTTCATACAGACAATGTATGTGTGGTAGGTATGGGGAACTGTGAACAGCCATATAATTAAAACCCTCCAGCTGTTTTTCGTTATGGCGTTCTGGGACCCCCTTCTGAGACCCTCCAAAATCCAACAATTTATGGCCGAAAATTTACATTTCAGCCCTTGAAGGCTGTTGCTGTATTTTGTGTCCTGCAACGAATGACGTAATAAAGCATTCATTCTGATTAGACAGCGAGGATCTTTTTCAGGTTTTTGACTATAATAAATCAGGTAATGACGGCTCACTACACGGAGTAACATATGGCATTGTTTTGCGCCATTATGTAAAAAAATGCATAATTGTCCAAAAATGTTTAAAACTACTTACTTATATCTATGTGGGCTCTATACTGGGGATATCAAGATTCTTTTTTACATATCACGTTCTTGTTCTCTAAGGCGTCAATCAGTAAGTTCCTTTACAAAATTATTTATGCATTTCCTGAAAAGGGCCCTGCATGGGGGTTATCAGGACTCCACATATGGTACCATCTAATGCACTGCAGGTCACAAGGGTGACTACACATACTATAATGGGAAATCATCAACTTAGAAACAAGACCCTAACGTATTTCCCTTTCACTTACACAAGTCTCTACACATACAGTCAAATGTGAAACCGAAATAGTGTGTCTTCATCAGTCCACGCATGTGCCGCATCATTCTGGATTTGATTCACATTGCACACTGTGTTTCAACTTCAAATAGTGCATAGCCGTCATCTATTGCTAAGTTATTAGCTTAATTGTACTACTTGTATACTGCTAGTTGTCTTATACATGTACAATATAATGTAGTATTACGTTACCTAAGTTTGCATCTGCATCTGCATCTGCATAGGATACCCCCAAATGACCCCGCGAGGGGCAAAAGTAGGGGGGGAGCTGAGGCTCCCGGGTTAGGGCGGGCAGGCCGCCTGCCTGGCACGGAAGTGCTCAACGTTGGGAGCGCTTACAACCGTGCCAGGCAGGGCATTCCACTCGGGAATTGTGCGTGGGAAAAAAGAATGTTTGTAGATATCGGTGCGTGCAAATATGTGTTGATATTTGAAGTCGTGACTACCCCGGGTGCGCCCTTGGGCAGGCTTCAGAATATTGCTGGCGTCTATGTTAATATTATTGTTGACTACTTTATAGAAAAAGGTGAGGCGGGCGTTCCTCCTCCTTTCGGAGAGAGGGCGCCACTGCAGGTCTGAAAGCATTTGTGTCACGCTGCTAGTCTGCCGGTAGTCATTTAGGGTCACTCGGGCTGCCCTGCGCTGGACGGCCTCCACCGCCTGTATCCCTTTGTTGGTGTACGGGTCCCAGACGATGGCACTATATTCCAAGTGAGGCCGTACCAGCGCTTTGTAACAAGTGGCCTTGACCCTAGATGGACAATGGGTCAAGTTGCGCCGAATGACTCCTAGGACCTTACCAGCTTTGCTAGTGGCGTGGTTGATATGGGTGTCCCACCGCAAATCGTCGGACAGTTGTACTCCAAGATAGGGGTGGGACTTGCCTTACATTGTACCCGTTCTACAAATGTTGTGCAATAAACTTTGACTTGGCATGTGCATGTGCGCACGATGGTCTCCAGTGGAGGCTTGCTTTTCTGGACATACAATCTTTATTGACACGACAAAAGTACAGCGACTTTCGTAAGGTCTACATGTATAACAACTACTTACAGTGCAACTAAACACATATATATGGATATCTATAGGTATGGATACATCAACATATAGGGTCTAGCATGTCATTTACACTATTGGTGCTACGGTATAAACAATCGTGGATATATTTGCCTACTTGTACACAATGTGGATTATCGCCTCCCAGAATGTACTTGAATTTATCTATCGAACAGAGAGTAGCAAAGACATAGGACCTGCAATATAGGCAACTGAAAAATGCACAATGTTCTTTTATCTTCAATTCTTTGACCTGTTCTCTGAAGAATCAGTGTATTGCCCTGGAAAAAGTAATAAAGTGAAAGATTTGTTACTAAAATCATAAGGAATTTTTTTCTTTCCTCTTCATTCATAGCGAGATGGTCATATTTGAAGAAATCGACTTCCTGAATTTAGCGTAATGCGTAGGCGGTCCTGCCGCATCTAAAAACGTTACCTCCCTACCTGTCACACATGTTCTTGTGGATGCCGCCGCCTGAGAGTGAGAACACGTTAAGCATTGTGGCTCTTCACAAGTTGGGACCCCCACCTATTATACATACCCCAGAGTAACGTGCAGTCGTTCAAAGGTAGCATACAACACTACGGACCAACACTCTGGAATGACCTTACCGTAGAACTGAGGCGTTCCAGTTCATTAAAGGAATTCAAACGTGGACTGATTTCGATCAAGGACTGATTTTAATTGCGAATGTTACCCATTGATAGGAATTTGATATGTAATCATGCATTGTTGTTCTATTTTTATAACTCTGCTGTTTGTTGGATTGCATGTTTGTGAAGTTCTTGTGTACCCAGGGTTTCCTGAAAAGCAGGGCATTAGCCCTGAGTGTAATGCCTGGTTAAATAAATAAATGAAATGAAATGATAACATTGGTCGAAAATTAAGGCAAGTTTGGTGACATGTTATTGATCCTAAAAACAATAAAATTGATCTTCTTATTCTTCTACTCATGCCATTTTGAACATTGATATTAATTGATATGAACTTTTCCTTCGATCTTTCGAACAACTATTTCTAAAATTTTGATGTAATTGTGCACTTTCTTGCTGATTTTTTAATACCTAATCTCTGCAAGCTTGTTTACATGCAATTAGTATCAAGCACACGCAATATTTACAAGCATCGGACATAAATCTTATCACGCCGCACAAGTGACAAATTCATAGTTTGTTAAGCATTACTGGCAAAAAAATTCAACTTGGCAATTTAAAACAATTAAGTCCTGAAAGGTCTTGCTACATGGACTAAAAATTCAAACATTTAACACATAAACATTGTAACATTATTTAGCATGGTCATTTAGTATCTACAAGATTTGAACAAGTAAAATGATGTACTTAAAAATGTCTTTTCAAACCAGTACATTTACAGATGACAGAAGCAGACACATCTCAGATCCCAGACTCAATAGATCTCAATATCGAACACCAAATAAACACCTATTCAACAGTTACATCCTGCAAAGGTGGTGTGACCAGTTCAACAATAGCACACACCAAATAAACACACATTGAACAGTAACTTTGGTGTGATCAGTTCAACAATAATATCACAAACCAAATAAACACAC
Source organism: Branchiostoma floridae x Branchiostoma belcheri (assembly GCA_019207045.1). Taxonomy (NCBI): domain Eukaryota; kingdom Metazoa; phylum Chordata; class Leptocardii; order Amphioxiformes; family Branchiostomatidae; genus Branchiostoma; species Branchiostoma floridae x Branchiostoma belcheri. The sequence goes on from CM033024.1 coordinate 3,732,275, forward strand.
ATTGAACAGTAACTTTGGTGTGATCATTTCAACAATAATATCACACACCAAATAAACACACATTGAACAGTAACTTTGGTGTGATCAGTTAAACAATAATATCACACACTAAATAAACACACATTGAACAGTAACTTTGGTGTGATCAGTTCAACAATAATATCACACACTAAATAAACACGCATTGAACAGTAACTTTGGTGTGATCAGTTCAGCAATAATATCACACACCAAATAAACACACATTGAACAGTAACTTTGGTGTGATCAGTTCAGCAATAATATCACACACCAAATAAACACACATTGAACAGTAACTTTGGTGTGATCAGTTCAACAATAATATCACACACTAAATAAACACACATTGAACAGTAACTTTGGTGTGATCAGTTCAACAATAATATCACACACTAAATAAACACACATTGAACAGTAACTTTGGTGTGATCAGTTCAACAATAATATCACACACCAAATAAACACAAATTGAACAGTAACGGTGGTGTGATCAGTTCAACAATAATATCACACACTAAATAAACACACATTGAACAGTAACGGTGGTGTGATCAGTTCAACAATAATATCACACACTAAATAAACACACATTGAGCAGTAAGGGTGGTGTGATCAGTTCAACAATAACATCACACACCAAATAAACACACATTGAACAGTAACGGTTGTGTGATCAGTTTAACAATAATATCACACTAAATAAACACACATTGAACAGTAACTTTGGTGTGATCAGTTCAACAATAACATCACACACCAAATAAACACACATTGAACAGTAACTTTGGTGTGATCAGTTCAACAATAATATCACACACCAAATAAACACAAATTGAACAGTAACTTTGGTGTGATCAGTTCAACAATAATATCACACACCAAATAAACACATCTTGAACAGTGACGGTGGTGTGATCAGTTCAACAATAATATCACACACTAAATAAACACACATTGAACACTGACGGTGGTGTGATCAGTTCAACAATAATATCACACACTAAATAAACACGCATTGAACAGTAACTTTGGTGTGATCAGTTCAACAATAATATCACACACTAAATAAACACATCTTGAACAGTAACGGTGGTGTGATCAGTTCAACAATAATATCACACACTAGGGCTGGGTACCGGTACAGAAAATTCAGGTCCAGGTCCGGTTCAGGTCCAAAGGATCAGGTCCAGGTCCGGACCTGAACCTGGACCTGATGCAGTATGACTCATACCAATGGTCCATTTCACTACAAAGAAATCTGTTTTGTGGAGTATTAGACTTACACTGGTGTTTTGAAATCCTACAACGCTAACTGCACCGGTACGATTGTCTGTAAAACTTGGTAGAAATTAATATAAACTCTACTCTACTTCACTTTTGTTATTTTCTTCCAACTGCATGTGCCAAAATGTGTGAATACCTCATAAAACAATCTGTTAATTTACTAATCGGTCCAACATCCGGGCCACCTAATTTTTTCAGGTCCGGTTTTTCTGGACCGGTCCAATAAGAAAAACCGGTTTTGTACCGGTACGCTGTACCAATACCCAGCCCTATCACACACCAAATAAACACATCTTGAACAGTAACTTTGGTGTGATCAGTTCAACAATAATATCACACACCAAATAAACACATCTTGAACAGTGACGGTTGTGTGATCAGTTCAACAATAATATCACACACTAAATAAACACGCATTGAACAGTAACTTTGGTGTGATCAGTTCAGCAATAATATCACACACCAAATAAACACACATTGAACAGTAACTTTGGTGTGATCAGTTCAACAATAATATCACACACCAAATAAACACATCTTGAACAGTGACAGTTGTGTGATCAGTTCAACAATTATATTACACATCAAATATTACTCCTATTGAACAGTAAAAGTGGTGTATTCAGTGCAATTTTATGCAGTGACTGCAGAGATGTCCACGGCACGTTTTTATCCTTGAGTGCTTTGTTCTTTGACTTCGTCAGGAAAAGAAATAGTTATTTTACCCTAGATTTCACATATTCCCTGTAGTTTTAGCGCTAAAACAAAGACAGTTTTCTACATAGCGCAGTCTCCACATGCCCATGTGCCATCACGGGGAGGGCTGACTGGCAGGCAGCTGACGTGAAAGATCCTCCGGCATGCCTTACACCTCTCCATACTTCCCAGACGCCCTCCTTGTTCGCAGCGGCAGACAAGCGAGATTTGGTGTGCCTTGGTTGGCCCGACCTTCCTGCGGCTGGTCAGACGTGGAAACGGTGTGAGTTTCCCCTGTTCGAAACACGTCTCCAAATGGCTCCTCATCTTCCTGTCGTCATACAGAAGCCTGCTCACGTCTTGGCCCTCTGCGATGTCCACTGCCCAGGCGATGGCGAACAGCCCACAATCAAAGACGTTCTTCTGACGCTGCACGTCCGGGAAGATGACGGTCAGGACATTCCTTGCTTGGTCAGCAAACGCGGCGTAGGACTGGTAAAGCTGGATCTGCAGAGATGGAGTCATGGCGACGCCGAGGCTGTCATACAGGCGCACCTGTCCGCCTGTGTAAGACGACAGCACCCAGTGCATGTTACCATTGTGGAGGATTTGTAGCGCCTTTCCTGTCATCTTGGCAAATCCGTCCTCACAGTGACCAACTGCAGGCGCCTCCAGCCCTTGGAGTGCCGGGTACTGGCGGCGAAGCAGCTTCTGGGCGGCCTGGATGTGGTTGTCTGTCAGCATCTCGCCAAATGTTAGAGCCACCTTGTCACGAGCGCTCAGCTTGACACCTGGCCACTCTACCTTACGCTCCTCAGTGTGACGAACAAGAACAACCTGAGCAAAACGAACTCTCCTGGTTGACTTGTCACTTTCCCCCCCTTTGGATAGGACGGACGTTATATTTCTGACTTGGCTGGTTTGGCGGCTTTCTGGGGTGTCCTCGTCCTTTAACGGGGACCTGGATGCCACCACGACTGGCGCCTTGCCCTCGGAGCTGGTCGCTTGACTGCCTCTGTCTGTGCAGCTGTTTTTGGAGGCAGTGCGGACCTTGATGACGCGGTGGCGAACATGAAGTTCCCCCGCTGCAGCGTCGGGAACAGCCGGGACAAACTCAGGCTCTGTCGGGAGGTCCGCGTCTCTCATCCTGTGAAGATAGAAGTTTTCAAAATGTCAGAGATGAATCGCTGAAGAGCTTCATCAGTAATTCCAAGTTTTCTGCAAGCAATGACTGTTTTTACACGTAAGGTACACACCTCCAAATTTCCGACGGCTGACAGGCCATCGTGCTCTCTCGGGAGATCGAGACTAGGTCAATCTCCGTGAACAAGATGGACTGTCAGCCGTCGGAAAAGTCAGAGATGGAGTGTTCAAACTGTTAAAGATGTTCCCGATGAGATTTTGTTTGAACTTTTTTAAGCGGAGTCTTTGTTTTTATCGCCAACAATAATCTGACTCTAACAGTCGGCATAAACTCGGGCTCCGCGGGGAGGTCCTCATCCCGCATCCTGTGAGAATACAGTTGGAGTTTCTAAAAAAGATCACACATGAGTGTTTGTAGTCATCTTTTACAATCAAGTTCCTAGGCTATTCTAAGTAGTTGCTATTGTTGTACAAAGAAGATAACTTCATGTATCTCTAAGGCTATCATGCTGACTCAGTGTCACTGACGAAGGATAGTGGATTCTATCCGAAACGTCTGACCGTTTCAAAACCATATCCAGTTGCTTGAGTAGCTATTTTTGGCGTAATTTCCTAAGCTATTTTAAGTAGTTGTTATTGTTGTACAAAGAAGATAACTTCGTGTATCTCTAAGGCTATCATGCTGACTCAGTGTCACTGACGAAGGATAGTGGATTCTATCCGAAACGTCTGACCGTTTCAAAACCATATCCAGTTGCTTGAGTAGCTATTTTTGGCGTAATTTCCTAAGCTATTTTAAGTAGTTGCTATTGTTGTACAAAGAACATAACTTCATGTATCTTTAAGGCTATCATGCTCAAGTAGTATTTCTTATATGATGTTGTTATAGTTACTTGAGGTTGAAGAGCGACTGCCTCTTCAGCCACAGTTTCTCCACTTTGATCTCCAGCTCGGCCAGACTGTCATGAAGAGTGTCCATGGAGTCGTCATCTGCACCAGTGTAAACGCTTTCGTAAGTTTTCTTTATTGTTAAGTTGCTCTGTTACACCGACATGTGTACAAAAGTGAAAAAAGTGAAACCCTGACACTGACAAGGGCTAGTGGAGACAAAGGGACGATGTTTCTAAAGGAAGGACAGGGATCAGCTTTGGACCTTACTGCTCCCCATCCTGTGTTATAACTCGGTGATTGAGTAAAGACCCGACATCAAGTCCCAATGCCTCACCTTGTACTGCTTAAAAGATGCATTGCAAATAAAAATAGCTTAAAATAATAATGTTCTGATGACAAGCAAGTATTTGGCGACAAAATCAAGACTCAAAAGATAAAAGACTCTTTAATATTTGGTTGTTTCTCTTGTCTAACTGTGAAACAAGACTACATCACCTGTGGCTGGTGCTTTCCAGAAGCCGAAGAAGGCCGTGAAGCGTTCCCACAACCCCTGGATGAAGTACCGGTCCTCTTCAGGCATGACGTGGTTCCGCACATCGGGGAGAGCGCTGTCTATGATCGCCATGGCAATGTTCATCAGCACCAGGAAGATGATGCTGATGAACGCAAAGAAGAAGATAGGGCCGAGGATGGGGGCTGCCTCCCGCAACTGGTAGTAGTAGAAGTTTCCCAGGGACATCTGGAACAAGGTGGAGAAGGACTTGCTGATGGAGCTGAAAAAACAACAACAACAACAAAAATCAATTCATCGTAATTACCTGTATTACCTCAAAGCAATCACAAGTTTATCGCTTTTGGTAAAAATAATAGGAATCCTTCATTTTTAACTCCAAAAATAACTTTGCATTTGACAATGACAAAGATGTTTCCTTACCTATATTCTACCACAGTAAGGCCGAACATGAGATATGCGTAGACGCCGAAAGCTGACATCCAGAAGAAGAAGTGGAAGATGAAGGAGGAGAACTCTCCCGCCATCCCGCGGAACACGGACGTCAGCTTGGCGAGGAACGGGTTGAACCTCAACAGCCGGAGGAACTTCATCATGTTGACAAAAGTCAGGAAGGCCAGGAACCAGCCGTAAACCTGGCTGATGTCCACCGCTGATCTGAGATGGTGGACTTGATCTATACAAGAAGAGTATTGCATGGCATTTACTTCAGTGTCCAATAACTACGAGACGTAACACAGTCAGGGTGAGGTTTTAGCATGTTGAAAAATGTTCCTGTAATTATTGTAACATTTTTGCATAAAAGTGCTACACACCTTTTCCTTCCTTGATCGCCGCCAGAGCCTTGGAGCTGTAGATTTTCTTAAACCCATACAAGGCAATGACAACGAATGCCAAGAAGAAGTTGAAGATTTCGACAATATTCCATGGCCCCTTCAGGTAGGCCCAGCCGGCTGCGCGTGCAGTTTTCGCCTCCCTCCACAGTGTGTAGAGGAGAATGATGACGTAAATGATTTCAAGCAAGACGTAGACGTATCCCATTGTCCCCGGTCGTTGACGAAGTCGGAAAGTCTGCACGTGGTGACGGGAGAAAACTCCGGCCGTCTCGGAGAATTCGAACACCACCGTCAGCGATGTGAACAGATCCACGTTGCCGTTGTAGACCATCGCTTCCAAGAAGATGACCCTAGTCCTCTTGTCGATCCAACGGTTGGCTTTCAGCTCCGCTAGGATGCTGCGCATCTCGTCTGCTGATTTTCCCAGGTGCAGACCGAAGCCGTCTCCCCGGTAGTGCGCGGTCACACCGTAGATGGGGAGACTGGGGTATCCGCTGGGGAGGTGGGTCCATCCGGGGGCTGCTGGTTCCATCGCTGACGCGTTCCTGACCCTTTTCCACCCCTCCGCAAACGCTCCGGTCTCCTTGGTGTGCTCATCATACCCTGATGAACAGTCGTCAAACAGGTGCTGCATTGTCACAGGCACCGCGCACGGCCCTGGGATGAATGAAGAAACATGAAAAGTCAGTCACATACATTTTGCTATTCCTTTCAGGTTTGGGGTGAAAATATTTCAAATGTAGAGTCTTCTTGAATAGTAAGATCATGATCATTTGAGTATCTTTAATCATTATGTGAATTTTTGCTATTTTCCCCTGGCATGGCAATACTGCAAGTGTTCAAAGCAAGACCATTGGAACTGAGACATCTAGTCAATAAACTAAGTTGTTGGATGTGGAGATGCTAATGATTTACTTACTTCCGTCGAGCTCCCGATCGAACCAGACAGGAAAGCGCCCTCCACTTCACTCTATCCTGTCCTATGCTAGGAGATAGCGGGGAACACTGGTTCGGAAGGAGATAGCGGGGAACACTGGTTCGGAAGGAGATAGCGGGGAGCACTGGTTCGGAAGGAGATAGCGGGAACACTGGTTCGGAAGGAGATAGCGGGAACACTGGTTCGGAAGGAGATAGCGGGGACACTGGTTCGGAAGGAGATAGCGGGGAACACTGGTTCGGAAGGAGATAGCGGGGACACTGGTTCGGAAGGAGATAGCGGGAACACTGGTTCGGAATGAGATAGCGGGAACACTGGTTCGGAAGGAGATAGCGGGGAACACTGGTTCGGAGGGAGATAGCGGGAGCACTGGTTCGGAAGGAGATAGCGGGGACACTGGTTCGGAAGGAGATAGCGGGAACACTGGTTCGGAAGGAGATAGCGGGAACACTGGTTCGGAATGAGATAGCGGGGACACTGGTTCGGAAGGAGATGGCGGGGAACACTGGTTCGGAAGGAGATAGCGGGGACACTGGTTCGGAAGGAGATAGCGGGAACACTGGTTCGGAATGAGATAGCGGGAACACTGGTTCAGAAGGAGATAGCGGGAGCACTGGTTCGGAAGGAGATAGCGGGGAGCACTGGTTCGGAAGGAGATAGCGGGAGCACTGGTTCGGAAGGAGATAGCGGGGAGCACTGGTTCGGAAGGAGATAGCGGGGACACTGGTTCGGAAGGAGATAGCGGGGACACTGGTTCGGAAGGAGATAGCGGGGACACTGGTTCGGAAGGAGATAGCGGGGACACTGGTTCGGAAGGAGATAGCGGGAACACTGGTTCGGAAGGAGAAAGCGGGGAACACTGGTTCGGAAGGAGATAGCGGGGACACTGGTTCGGAAGGAGATAGCGGGAACACTTGTTCGGAAGGCTTGAAGATTGCATGGAGGGAAGTAGTTGTCATCGAGAGAGTTCAACAGTTTGGCAATCCGAGGAAAGAAGCTGTTTTTGTAGGACTTTGAGACTGTTAATTGAACAGTATAGCAATCATGTGAGCGAGAGGAAAACCTGATGTTACACTGAAAGGCTCTCAATAGAGGGACCAGTAGTGTGAGATCATCGGAGAAATGGCAATGCAAGTAGCGGTAGAGAGGAAAGAGGGAGGCAACATTTTGCCTGTGAGAATTGGCTCCGTAACAAGTGGTTCCACGCACCTTGCATCACTCGGCCTTGGATCAGGCTGGGCGGGAAGACCAGGACTGTCTGCATGTCAGCTGTGAAGACCTTCTCAAACCAGCGGGGCTTGTCGCCATTGTAGGACGTCTCCGGGTAGAAGCTCTCCAGGGCGGTCTCATTCAGCCAGGACCAGAAGGTGAGAGGGTCATTTACCTGTGGAGAAATAAAGCTTCTTGATGTTACAGTAGAAAAAAAATAATAATTGTCTTCTAATCTCCTCATTCCTTTAGTGCCCACGATGATGATGATGATCATTACGGCATGGTGACGTTACCATGGTAACGTTATCCCACTTGTAAACTTTAGTCCACTAACACCTGGAGGGACCCTACTGTCTTCGGTAAGTGTGGTGGGTTCTTTAACGTGCTCGAAGTGTGGCTCTTCGCAAACACGGGACCTCCATTTGATGTCCTATCTGAGACCTCTTGGGTTCGCGGCCAAACACGATGCCGTTACACCACGTGACCCTTAAAGAATGGACAGGACTGCCCCTCGCCAGTACCCAAGCACTGGCTCACGACAGGGTGAGATGGAGGGAGGTGTGCTCAGCAGCAAAGCGCCCCCACGACCACTCCCGGTCAAGGGACCGGTAAGCGGTAAGCACGTGACCCTACATTGTCAGTAGATTCCCCATTACACAAACTGCGCACATTGAACACACGTTCTAATCTCCACCAGGAAGCTACAGTCAACAGCACAAATGCAACGATTTAGCGATCGTACTCCAACACAACATCTACCGAACTCACCTCGTCCACAGACTGCAGGAAGGTGTTGGTTGTGCTCCGTGTCTGATGGAAACCCTCTGTGGTGTTGTGGTGTTCGCCAGCGATGCTGAGCACGAGCAGGAGGAAACAGCAGAACCACGCGATGTCCCACACGGTTTCCCCAAATCTCCTGTCCCTGCGCTGCCTCCTTCGCGCTTGATTGATGTTGGCAAGGGACGTCATGGAGAGTCGCTCCATCTTCCTCCGCGTGCGAAATGCATCGCCTGCAGGAAGCATGAAAAGGTCCGTGAAGTTTGACACAATTGCTCTGCATCGGTTAGAAAAGTGCAAACCACACCACCTGGCCAAACAAACCGAACAAGAAGGAGTGTCTGGAACTTGTGTCTACCTAGGAGCACAAAATAGCTTTCTTTCTCAATTTGATGCCGAACTTTCAAACAAATGGTAACACGTGTACAGGCCACGTGAACAGTAGTGCTGTTTTCTACAAACAGACATGTTAAAACTTACAGTTGAAGCCCGCCTCCCTTTGTGAAGACGCCGCGCTGGCTTCAATCAAAGCGGGGCCCCGCTTCTCCTCAAACATCTTCTCGGCGACCTGCGTCTTGCGCACGGACGAAGCCAAGATGGTGAGGAGCAATATCTGTAAGATAAGAGCACTGGTCGTTTGGGTTCAGGAACATGTGGTTACGGTGGGAACGAGTGCTACCCAAGACTGCGTCCATGTGGCTTGTATACAAAGTAATGATAGTGTTTAAGTTGATATCCTATACATACAGCAGTCCTTACCTTCGCTGGTTGCATAAGGACCATGTCCACCAGAAAGGTGGTGAAGTAGGCAGACAGCCACCTCTCGGACTTCTCCTTGCCCCACTCCAGACTGTACAGCACGGTGAAGACAGCTGACCCCACAGCAGACAGCACCACCAGCACCCAGGCCACGTACTTGCACCAGTGTGGCAGGCCCTTGGCTGGTTCTTGCTGCGTGGCCAGCTCAGCTGAAGCACCCATCTCCACATCTCTGACCCGGGTGTCACCCTTGTTGCTGGGTCGGCTGTACTGGAACAGCAGGACTATGGCCATGATGACGGGAAGGCAGGTGAGGCTGGTCATGATTCCCGTGTAGACTCCATTCAGGGTGAAGGAGAACGGGCCCAAGCTGACGGCCTGCACAACCTGGGTGTTTGCTTCATCTCCCAGCCACATGGCGCTGGCCACCATGGACATGAGGAGAACACTCAGACAGCAGCCGAACCTCTCGCTGCGGGTGAACGTGCTACCTGGAAAGGAAACAAAACAGCGAAATTTTTATCAAATCAAGTTGTCCTTTACGATTAAGAATTTAAAAAAAAAATACACTTGATTAAGTACAACCAACAAGAGACATTCATCCAACATAACGAATACAAGTACAGATACAAATACAATGTGCTGTGTCAATGAAATGTCAGACATATCTTGTAAAAATATTTCCCTAAGATCATCCAAGGTAAGGATAATGTGTTGCTTAAAGAATCTAAAGCAATGTTACCTTCAGGCATGATAGCGACGGACAGGAAGAGGTGTTCCTCTGCCAGATTGCTCCGCAGACTTGCCGGGAACAGGAACCCGATGGATCGCAGGTCCCGCTCAGAGGCAACAGGAAAGGTCTTCACCACCTGCCCGTCCCCGCGGTCGGCTGCCAGCCACTCTCCGCAGAAGAAATAGGACCTGTAGTTGTGAAAGAGGGAAAAAAGAAATACAATTCTTATAGCTGCCATAGCAACTGGAGCTGGAATAACTGAAAAAAATTTTGCCAAGCTGTTCAATATAGATTTTCCCCTAACCCAGTGGTATCTGCCAGTAAATGTAGAAGACTGACATTGAAAACGGATGTACTATGTACTATGTATGAAATCGCACACATTGTACAATTCCGAAATATAATCTCTCTTGATCAAGGTCAAATACATTTCATGATTCCTACAGTTCAGAGATGTTTGATTATACATGCACAGTTTCAGCCTCCCGCAATAACTGGAGGTGTTTCACGGCATATCCTGATTAAACTGTATTTAAAATGGTTATGATGGGACACGGAAAGCTGAACCAACTCACAGTTTGCCTGTGGTGAGATCCTGCACTGCTGCTCTATCCACGTGCCACGATGCGCGGCTCCCCTCCCCACTGTTGTCGTGCATGAGCTGCAGCTGCTCCACGTTACCCAGCTGTTCTGCTGTGCTGAAGGTCAGCGTCACCTGGCTGCCTCGGGTAAAAACCTATTATAGTAAACAGAAACTCCACTTGTTAGGACCTGCCATGAACAATGTACTCAGAAACATCTTCGGGGGAAGTTGGATGATGAAATGCATATTCTAGTTGATGTGCTGACCTTCTCTGCGATGTTGACCAGTCTCACATCGGAGTTTGCTGCACCTCCAACCAGCTTGAAGGCAACGGTGGACTCTGTCCCAGCATGCCTAGCTGCACCTGTCCAGATGAGCAGGCGGTACCGGTAGCCGTTCTGAAGGTCGTCCATCCTTACAGCATGATGTAACTGTAACAAAGTGCGAAGATATAGAACATGGAGCATGACCACATACATGTGCATACTGGCCCTAACCTGTCATGACTTGATATATGACCTCTCATAGATACAATATTACAGCCTTACTACTAGTATACTGAAGCTGAACACATTGTCCATACTGCAGGTATGTTGCAAATGTACATAACGGTGCAAATTACTTCATAACGCGTTAGTCATTAGTCATTAGCTAGTTGGGCTGTTGGGCTTTCACTGTCAAATTAATGAACAAATAGATAATGTTGTCTCTGGCTTAATGTGCACTCTCACTGCACTTGCGTCAAGCTTGCGTCACTAAGGGTTCGAAATATACTCAAAGAATTTCATAGGTAAAGAATTCTTACCTTTTGTGTATTTTGTCGTCTTTTAAGTCATACTTTTACTATTACGCAATATCTTAACATGAAAAAAAATTGAGAAAACCAACCCCGCAGTGGCGCGAGCTTGACGCAAGTGCGGCGAGAGCGCACCTTTAAGCTAGGGGCACAACCCGCCGTACGTGCTTTTTGTCCGTACGTTTTTGGGGGTCACGTCCGCCACGTTTTTCCGAAAACGTGGGGAAGGACTGGCAAGAGCAGGGAGGGAGTACGTCTCAACGCACGTCTCTCGCACGGTTGCGCAAGCTAAGGTGTAAGTATGTGGTCTGCACGCCACGCCTGGCCGTGAGCCGGTTACGTGCATCGTTAGTTACACAAGTGGTAAGTGAGTTGTACGTGCTCACAACGCACAATCTCTGTGCGATTGCCCACGTTTTGGCACGTAGATAACACGCAGTTGCAAGTACGGTGGGTTGTGCCCTTACCTATAGGGAGTGAGTGTAAGTTTAATGCTCAGAAGTGGTCCATGTGGCAACAGTAAAAATTCAATGACTATACAAATAACCATTAATCATGATCACTTCTACTGGCATCAGATCTGATTAAGCCTCTTTGCCAGTTACACCTTCTTATCCTTGACCAAATCCATCAAAGCTGCAATGAAAACTAAAACAATACGTACATGCCGAAGAACCTTGTACTGCAAGGTCCATTTGAACTGCCAAGTCCACAGAGTAAAGAATTGATAACTGCACAACACATCGTCATTTCTATTGGCATCTGACTGATAGATGACGCCTACTTACCTCCCTTTTTCCTCCTCGCTCAGCAATCTTCATCACAACTGATGTGAACAAGTACAGACAGAGCGCCACGAGGACGGTTGTCACCACGGCGCCGTTGTCTACCAAATCACTGAAATCCAACCCCCCGAAGTCGAGCGTTTTCGGCGGTGTGGCGAAGTCGCTTCCGAAGGCCGTCAGATGGTTGCAGTGGCAGATGGTGCTGGTAATGGTGGACTGATCGCTTATCTGTGGAGAGCAGGAAAGAAACATGTAAAAGTTATCACATTTTTCTAACCCATTCGATTGTGGGGTGATGTGGGGTTGCGGGTCGAGGATTTAAAGAACGCTATGGGGACAGAGACGCCTGGAAGGAGAGGGTGGACTTGGTCTGGGCAAGCAGCCAGCGATGATGATGATGATCATCATCAAAACGAGCCAGTTTTCACATACAGATGACGTTTACACATACAGATAACGTTTACACATACAGATGACGTTTACACATACAGATGACGTTTACACATACAGATGACGTTTACACATACATTTTTCTGCTGCCGTACATCTATGACACCTTTATAAGTGTTGAATTATTTAGCATTTGGTATTTTCGTTCTGGATGATAAAGGAAGTGGAGTCTGCACCCACCGTGCAGCCGTCCGTCCTCCAGTCTTCTTGGGTCTCGCTCCAGTAGACGCAGTTCAGACGGGCCCACTGGATCTGGTAGGAGTACGGGTAACTGGTGTGTGACTCCTTCCTGTCAGCTTGTTTATCAATACCACACTCGGTCACTGGTCCTGAAAAACAAGACGTTCATAACAGACCTGGAAATTGCCCAAGCATCACGACAATGCAAAGTGGGCCATCAAAAGAAGACAAACCTGTTTCACAAGGAAACAATGAAACACGCTGACGTTCGTAATTCCCAGAAACGTTTTTAAATGTCATACTTCTGATTCACAGCAAAAGAAAACAATATCGTCAGACATAGTTTACTGATATCTTGAATGTCAAGCCGTATTCATCTGGCACACATTCGCCTCTTTCGAACATTAGCGTCGTTGTTTCATTTCAAACATTTCAGTGTTTGTAGCATTAAGGTGCACCCTCACTGCACTTGCGTCATTGCGGGGTTCCAAAGATGATCAAGTAATTTAACCCTCATCCGACCGTACGGGGTCATTTTTTACCCCAGGCGTATATCTTAATCTGCCATAGCAACATTTTTCATCAGAGAAAAAGTTCCTTCCATCAATATGTTTGTATACATGTCTTACAACATCTACCAATTTTTCACCGAGTTTGCCCATTATTGTATAAGCTATACTTGAAAGTTTGTGTCTTCTTCGGTGGGGTCAAAAATGACCCCAGCCAATTATGAATCATTAATAACATGAATATCAAGACATTTCAATAAAATAACAAGCATTCCTCATCATTGCTATTACAGCAACAAGTTATAGTTGCTTAGATGAGTAAACACCGAATATTTTTTTGAAAGAAATTTAGTATTTTAGAGTAAAACACAGTTTTTCGACATTCTGCATAAATTATGATAATACGCACTAATTACCTATGCTAATGAAAGTGAAAATGTTTCAAATTAATTAAAAAACATTATACGGACAGAATGTGCAGTAGGAACCTACAAGAAAGATCTTTGCGGAAAAATAGCCAAGAGTTATTGTATGTATGTGTTTAGATGGCAGAATATCGTGCATAATTAAGTAATAAATTCGTTACTTTTCACAAATGTTGTATTTTTTCTTGTTAAATAATATTATTATCAGTATTATTGTATCATCACAATTATTGTTTAGAAATTGATAAGACAAAACATTGTTTAAGTAAGTTGAGTATAGTAGATTTTCAGAGCAAATGTGGTTTCTCCTCATTTTCTGCATATATTATGATAATGAGTAATAACTACTGACACCAAAACTTGTCAAAATACTTTTCATACATTAGTGAAACAGTAAATACATGGAAATGACAAAATAAGCCAGCAGAAATATGACCCCATACGGTCAGATTCGTCGTAAAAATGTAACGGTCGGATGAGGGTTAATTAAGAAATAACGAATTACTTTTTGTCTATTTTGTCGTGTTCTAATATATAAAGCTAAGTCATACTTTTACGCATTACGCAATATCTAGATTATAAAAAAATCGGAGAAAATAACATAACAGTGATGCAGTGAACGAACCCCGCAGTGACGCAGTGCAGTGAGAGTGCAACTTTAGGTAACGGGTGAACTACTCACCACGTACTTGGACCCTGATGTAGTAATCCACAGGACGATCCTCTCCCGGGATGAACATTGTCGCCTCTGTCTTCTCTGCGTCATCATCGCCACTCAGAGTTTTCATCAAGGCACACTGCTCGGGTAGGACGTACGTCTCCATGGACATGTTGTAGTTTTGATCGTCAGGGCGGCCGCCATACCTGCCCCACACGCCGTACACCACGCTTGTGTTAAGCGGGGTGATTGTGACCAGGAATCCTTCTGCGGTGCTGTTGAGGTTTAGCAAATGGTAGCTTGAACTTTGGTTTCCTGGAGCAGGGAAGGTGACGGTTGTCGTTGCTGGTTTGTTTCCGGGGCCGCCCGGAATGGTGATGTTGAAGTCTTCAGTCAGGTTGTTGAAGGCCACGGGGATGTCGTTCTGCAGGAGTGACAGTTCCACGACAGACGAACGTGCCTGGTACTCCCCGCGCCCCCAGATTAGTGGGTTCTGTTGAAACTGCGTCAACTGAAAGATGAAGAATTAAACCTTATATAACATTTTGTTACAGGTTTCCAGTTTTATTCTGTCCTCTACGGATTCTCGTGAAAAACAACTCTACTACTAAGTTCAGTAATAAGGCATTCTTTAACATTCCTAACGAAAACTGCCTATAAACAGACAATAGTGTACAGTAAATCAGAAATCTAGTAAACAAATATTGCAATGGAAAGACAGACAAAAGCCATCTTCATATTCAAAGCGATGACAGGGATTCAACATTGATATAATCGGAAAGGTATACAGGAGGAAAGACAGAGTAGTTGAAAGCCAGGACATGACATGGTACGTACCCTTATAGCGACGCTGTGCGGTGTATAGTCCCCGAACAGCGCTACTTTAGACGGAACATGGAAGGAAAGACTCGTACCCTTATAGCGACGTTGTGCGGTGTATAGTCCCCGAACAGCGCTGATTTAGACGGAACACGGAAGCTCCCACTCTCCGTCTGCACGACCTGGCCGCCGAACTGGCCGCCCCAGACCCTCTGCGCACGGAGAGCCACACCGCCCCTCTCGATGGTGACCGGCGGGCCGCCCGGCCTCATGGCGCCGAGGATGGCGTCCAACAGACCATCCAGGACCTGGCGACTTTTCTGGACAATGCTTCGTCTCTGTAAGCAAGCGTTAAGACATTATGAGCTACCATCGCTCAGATGATCCAAGTCTTTAATGGGACTTTATACAATACGGTGGACTCCATAGTCACCTTCGCCAGAAGGTTATGTTTTGAGCGTGTTTGTATGTCTGTGTGTCTGTCTGTGTGTCGCCAGCATAACTCGAGAAGCAATGGATAGATCATGGTGATATTTGGTAGGTGGGCAGGGTTCAGGAAAACGAAGGTCAAGTTTGATAGTGACTCCCCTAGCAGCTTCCTAAGGTACTGCAACAAAACAATTTTTACAAACTATGCAAATCAGGACAAAATGAAAAAAAATATATTATTAAATACTTCACTCGAAAAGATTGAAACCATTTGGCGAAGGTATGAGGCCTTTTTTTTAAAGAACAGGTAAGCAAGTAACACATATCAGGGTATGTTGTCATTAGTCTCTGAAGTGTCACATGCTCCTCAGCCAACATTGTAACCTAAGGTATCCATGTAACGTTACATACTTGAGATTGACTTTTTGTTCACACATGAGTAAATATCAAGATATGAATTCAGAAGTACAATATATCATTAGGTCATTTATGTCACGATCCAGGGTGAAAAAAATCAAATTGACAAAAAAATCAACAGCCGCGTGTTGAATGTGAGGTAAGGTTTATCATTTTTCACAGAATGGTTATATAATAATGACTATTAGTTACCTTAGCTAAGTTTTCCTGTTCCTTTTCGTCAGCCTTTTCAAGGCGCTCCTTTGGAGACAGGCTCTCGTCCTCCTCTAGATCAGATGCGAGCTTCCCATCAACCTCTTGAGCATCTCTGTCTGCCTCAAGCAGAGAACCGACGGATTCCACCAGAGCTGAGGCAGAACAGAATAAACTGTGACTTTCTATGTTTGAACACCTCTTAGACACAATGTTTCTTGTGGATGAATAAATAAATTAAGAAAGTCGATTTTGTGACTGATGTACATGACATGGTACTCACCTCCTCCCACAGACTGGACAGTGGCCGGGTCAGACATGTCCAGTTTTTCCAGTTTGCTGGCGATGGACAGCAGAACACCCACTGCCAGGTCCTATTGGAAATAAATGTATGTTTCTTTTTCAAAGTTGAATTGAGATTTATAAGTAACACTTTTGTTGCTCAACGAGCACCTATGCAAACATGCTGGGCAGATTTCCGCTGATAAAAAAGAATAAACATGCATTTAATAAATTGATAAGTTGATAAATAAGTTGATAAGAAACCTTTGCAGAATGAAATGTGAGTGTTCAGCACATTCAACCATCCGAAAATGTTTAACAGCCATTTCCATGTACATGACGTGCCAAACCTCCATCATGCTGCGGATGTTAACATTGAAAAAGCTTCGGATTCACAAACACAATCATACAACTAAGTCAACGACTCATGAAAACTCAAAACAAGATAACCACATACAGATAATACAGAGCCAGAGAAAGATCATTGTTTTTTGCACAGTTGCTAGACATGAGTAGTCATTTCATAGTAACTGTTGTAGACAGAAGTCGAGCAGTTCAGCTTTGTAAAAAATCCCATCAGCCATCGTTACCTTATCCTCCTGTGGAATGCCGGGGCAGGACTTAATGACAAGTGATGATAACTCAGAGATCATTTGCACCTGCTGTGGCGTCTGGGTCCGACCCGTTTCAGACGCCAATGTTTGGATTGCCTTCCTGCACATCTACATGTACAACAATGGATAACAAGATTGAACACCTTTGTTCCTTCTCCATATTTCCAAACTCCGTTGTCCAAACACCATATTTAATTCTCAAGTTTCCACGACAAAGAAACAGATTTCCAGACTGTTTTCCGAATATCTTCATTGATTTATGTATTACTTGATTTGGCTGTTCAGCACACACAGCCAGGGCTGCCCAACTGGCCCGTAGCTATTACGGATAGTCTCCAAGCAGACCCTACGGTGCCTAAAGATGGTATCAAAGCTGGCAAAGGAGTATAGCCTCCGGTGCCCGTTTGACTCCCTTTGGCCGTCTATACTCCTTTGCCAGCTTTGATACTATCTTTAGGCACCGTAGGGTCTGCTCGAAGACTAATTACAAAGTGCTTGTCTATCAATCTCCAAGCAGATCCTACGGTAGCATAAGTATCAAAAGCCAACACAGGAGTGGCTCCGGTAGCCAGACACACTCCTAGGCCGGCTTCACTCCACTGCTACCTTCTGATGCTATCTCAAGGTACCGTAGGATCTGCTTAGAGATTACTATTCTATATCTTAAGAATTACAGACTACCAAACATTGCTCACCTGTGCCTTTTCCTCCGCAGCTGATGTTGGCTGTTGCAACACGACAGCGTCTGCTGAGACGTCTTCGGGCTTCTCATTAATCAATGACAAAGTTTAAGAATAAAACATGCCGCCATCAGCACAGTTGCGTTAATTAGGGCAGAAGTATGTGAGTAACGTACAAGTCAGGCAAGTCTACTCTTCTCATCAAACTGCAATATTTCACCCACACCCAAAATATGACAAATTCAAAGAGATTGTACTGTGTATTTACAGACGTCATAGCTATGATTAAAGAGTAGAGCTTAAAGCTGAATATTTGCTCTGGTTAATGTAACATACATTCGCATAATTCCACCAGGTGTCATTAAACCGCCACCTCAAAAAACGTTGTTATAGAGGCCTTCTCAAGATTGTTTTGAACACCTAAATATCTGAATTGCATTACATTTAAGATATTTAACATTTCATGTTCAAGACAATCTTGGGAAGACCTCTATACAAACGTTCTTTTAGGTGGCGCGCGGTATATATTTCAAACATATTCTTCGTAATGCTCTTGAAATTACAGCAAAATGTACACATCATGTTGATTAACACTTTCGTATATGTTTTCGTATATCCTCACTTAACTCAGGTGTAAATGAGTATCTAGCTGCGGCTAGTGGCCTTGGCGGGGCTTTGTGGCCGAGACAGGCTTAGGGGCATGTTCGGGCATGACGCACCCGCCATGACATACGAGTCGCGCGATCAGGGGTAGGAGGAACTCCTTACATCCTTGGTCGGAAGTCCTCCTAGGAGACGGATACTCCGAATAACAAAGCTGCATCTGCTGAAACCGTCTCACACGTGTCATACAGTTCTGCCCCTGTGAGACTTAGTGCTCCAGTAGACGAGAGGGTGGAGAAGGAATTGCACACTCCTCCTTCACCATAAAAAGTCATGTGCAGGTCAGGCAAACGAGGTAAATGCCTGTCTGCCTGCTCATCTGTCGAATCGACAGGAGAACCATAAAAAAATATGTTTCCAGCACACAAAGTAACTGCATGCCCCATTCCCTCTCTTGTCTGCTAAATATACATTTTTGGTTACTTATATTCAGCAAAATTAGCACAACCTTCAAAAATTTGGTATTCGTTTGTCAATCCTTAGGTTCACCTAAGGGAGGAAATGCTGTTCTTTATTCTGTTTGTGATAAACCAGTTTACTATTTCATATACGCTTTTGTTACTTTTGTGTTGCAGGGTTTGGGGCCCAAACCCAGTCCTGGGTTTGAATCCTTGGGTCAACCTGGGAAAGGAACTTTACACGACCAAGGCGTAAAATCGGTATCTGACTTCGGTTGGGAATCTGGAGATAAAAGACGGTGGGAGGAGAGGGTTGGGTTCCGCCTAACTTTTTTTTAGGCATTTAGTTCGCGGGCACATAGGTCGTACGATCGTCGTACGATTTTGACGCCATAGGAATTTCATGCCGGCCATGACAGAACCAACCAACGACATGATACAAAACAGCAGTTTGTGCACCAAGACAGTTTAACTTTGCAGGAGACGTACATATGTGTACAAATTGTCCGAAGTTAGCGATCGTACGACGATCGCACGACCTATTACAAATTGCCCGAAGTTAGCAATAGAACAGCATACCTGGTCTGCCGACGCTGCCGTGGTGCGCACCGGCGGCCTGCCGCTGGTCTCCATTGTTCCTGCATAACATAAACAGAACCATGTTGCAATCACTAATGATTCCCTTATGTTTGCGGCGATCATCAAAGTATGACCATATGTGTAATGTAGCAAGAAAACCTGGAAAATACATGACCAAAACCAAATTTAGTAATAGCTGTCAGTAACCGGTTGCCTTGGCAACATGAAAAATCGAATAATTATGCAAATAATTTGAAACTGTTTAACATTGTATGACCTTGTGAATGGAGATTTTTTGGTGACAAATCTTTTGATGACAAATCACGGTACAAACACTACAGTTGACATCACAAGAAAATCAGGTCTCATCGAAACATGTTTCCTCTGGTTATAGATAGACAAAACATTCCATGGACTCCAATGGCAAGTCTTGTTGGAATTGTCCATTACACAAAGAGGACTCTAATGTCAATGTTTATAAGAAATGTCCATTACAAACTAGAGGACCTACCCTCGGACGATTTACCCTCCCTCACAGCTTCCCTCACGGTTGAAGTCGCTGGTTGGGTGGAAAGGAGGGCGGTGGTCCGATGTGTCCTCTGGGTTGTAGCAGAGGACGTTGTAGTCGTTGTAACAGAAGATGCAGGTGTAGTGGTTGGTGTAGCGGCTAGTAGAGGAAAGACTGGTTAACTTATTATATGATAAAAGAATACTTCTCCACGTTTTAAGAAATAACATCTTTTATGAGATCTGTACTGATAAACGGCATTTGTCTGGACAAAATACGAGTACGCAGCCAGGGGCTGAATTGCGAGGAGCTTACAATAGGCGGGGCTAAATCGCAAGGGTCTGTAGCAGCTGCCGGCACAGGGGGCCTCAATAGGACTCAATATGACAATATTCCTAGTCCAGTAAAATACATAGAATTATACATTAGATCCACTATACACCAATGTTGCCTGTTAACAATCGCAGAAAGCAGCGAGACCAAATCATATCTGGTTTTTCCACCAATCACCAATCCCTCTAATCTCCAAGCAGATCTTGCTGTGGCAAATGGGAAGGAGTTTAGCCGGCAGAGGAGTTATTGGCCACAGCGAAGTGGCCAATAACTCCTCTGCCGGCTAAACTCCTTCCCATTTGCCACAGCAAGATCTGCTTGGAGATTACAATCCCTCCACGTGGTCGCCAGTATCATTCATCAAAAAGTCAACGACAAAGTTCCTTCCCGCGCCTGATGGCGCATAGGGCGGCGCCCATCTCCGTTTCAGTAGCCCTTGGGCCACACAGCGCAATCACTACAGCAGGGGGCTAGTCCACTGGTAGTGGTGTGTGTTCAACTTCCATACTCTTTCCCGAATGCTGGGTGCTAAGTAGAGAAAGCAGCATGTACCATTTTTAAAGTCTTTGGTATGACTCGGCCGTGGATCGAACTCACGACCTACCGAATGCAAGGCGAACACTCTGCCCATTAGGCCATTGCACCGGTTCTTATCATTCATCGCCAATCACCAACCCCTACCTGTGACGGCCAGTACCATTGCCGCCTCGCTCTGGGCCCTCCAACCGCCTGACGAGAACAGGGCTGTCACCCTGATGACGTAACCAGTCTCCGGTGACAGGCCAACCACCGGAAACGCTGACTCGGCTGTGCTCTGATTGACAGCTGTCATCATGTCCAGCCCAGACACCACCACACGGTACCCCTGAAGGTCAGGGTCAACGGATGGAGACCACGTGACCTTTAACCCTTCATCCGTGACGTCAGTCACGTCCAGGTTCATGGGCGGATCCACAGCTGCAAAGAAAGATCAAAACACATAAGAAGGGTGTTAAAAAATGTTCACTTTTAAGATACTCCAGATCAAGATTGACCACGTGTGATTAAAACCTAAACTAACACCTGCCTAACTCCATAACCAATACAGATTAGGGTTCTCCCTGCTGCCTAACTCCATAACCAATACAGATTAGATACCTTTATCGCAAAGCTGACTTTTCCACCCGTCCTGACACCCAGCCGAGCAGACACCTGACACCGGGTCACAGGTCACGTCCCCACCCTGGCAGTGGCCGCACACTTCAACACAAAGAACATGAGATCAACACAGAGGGCAACGTTTCCTTACTAGAGTTTCAGTTTTAAATAATGTTGCAGGTACATTTAACTTCTCCTAGCTAACGGCTGGCATCATTTTGGGACTGGGGTGTGAGTTCACAAATAAAGAGAACCTAGGCTACCGAAGATTTTAGTTTAATCAATGAAAGTATTCTTCAAGTATACAACTACTTCAATCATGTAATAGCACTGTTTACCTCCACAGCCGTGTGCGTCTGTCATCAGTACGAAACCCTGGCGGCAGCCGCATCTGTACCCCCCAGGGATGTTGGAGCAGAGCTGGTCGCACCGCCCGTTCACTGCCGCGCATTCGTCCGGCTCTGCGAAGGAAACGGAGACAAAATTCAGGGTCTGCGCCTACAACAAATGTTACTTCTACAAAGGCTACAGTACATTTCTGAACGTCTTGCTGTTGGCTCCCATATCGCTTAGGCTTAGGTCACATTTCCAAAACGGGGCCCGACCGGGCAGCTTTCGGAAGTGAAAAGAATGACATTAAAAACATCAAAATAGTCTTACACAAAATGTCAAAATAAGATTCATGGGCATGATTTGTGTATATTTCTAAGTTACTACTATTAGTACTACTACTACTACTACTACTTCTAACTACTACTAATAATACTACTACTAAATACTACTACTACTACTATTACTAATAATAATACTAGTACTACATGTACTACTGTAACAACTACTAACTGTAGACAGCCGGTATCAAGCCGACAAAACAAAGGGCCAACCCGGTTTCCAAAACAATCTGAGTCTAAAGATTTTGCATCCGTGGAAACCCCAGACTCCGAAAACAGTGAACTAGAATAAGATAAATGATATTGCAGAAGAATCGTATGAGGTTATCACTGCTCATGAATATCCGAATCAAGAACATTACGAACAAAGCTTGTTCACGGACCCACCAGTCGCATTTCTTCCAACCAAAGGCAGACTTTCTCGGCGAACCCCGATGGTGATGATCTCCACCTTGTACATGGTGCCTGCCTGAAGTCCCTCAATCAGTGCAGATCTGTCTGCTGGACCCGGGGAGGGGCTGAGCTGTTCTGTCGCCTCCTCCTGTCCGTACATGACGCGGTATCCGGTCACGACCGCGTCAGGAGGAACCCAGGTGAACCCCAGCATGGACGTCGTCTCGGTTACGCTAACGAACTCCAGGTCTGTAGAGGAGCTCATGACTGAAAATGCACGGAACGGTGAAAATTAGTGTTTTCTCCAGCTTTGGGGAATTAATTCTTTCCATTGTATTCACCCTGTAATGCATGTGCTATATTGCAGCTGGGCCGAGGCCATAATCTGCAATAAATTTATCATTATTTAGACTAAAGTTAGTTTTGCCAATATCCCAAAGTGAAATCCGTTTTCCATATCCGCCTGGACCTGATATATTTTACATGAGGTAGTTTTAATCTACCGTAAGAACAGCTAACGGAGATGAAATGCTTGCGGAAGATTCCAGATCACATCTCAAATGCTGAAGTACGGAATAGAGTCCAGAAAAACATCGGTCCGCACGAAAACATCCTAACCAATAGTCTCCAAGCAGACCCTACGGTGCCTAGAGATAGTATCAAAGCTGGCAAAGGAGTAGGGCTGGGTATCGGTACAGCGTATCGGTACAGCGTACCGGTTTTTCTTAATGGACCGGTCCAGAAAAACCGGATCTGAAAAAATTCGGTGGCCGGATGTTGGACCGATTAGAACATTAAAAGATTATTTCATCAGGCATTCACACGTTTTGGTGCTTACAGGTGGAAGAAAATAACAAGAGTGAAGTAGAGTAGAGTTTGTAGTAATTTCTACCAAGGTTTACAGTCAATCGTACATGTGCAGTTAGCGTTGTAGGATTTTAAAACGCCAGTGTAAGTCTAATATTGCACCAAACAGATTTCTTTGTAGTGAAAAGAACCATTGGTATGAGTCATACTGCATCAGGTTCAGGTCCGGACCTGGACCTGTTTCTATGGACCTGAACCGGACCTGGACCTGAGTTTTCTGTACCGGTACCCACCCCTACAAAGGAGTATAGCCGGCTCCGGTGCCCGTTCAACTCCCTTTGGCCGGTTATCATGACTCCTTTTGGCCAGCTTTGATACTATCTATAAGGCACCGTAGGGTCTGCTTGGAGACTACTAACCAAGAAACAAGAAACTGAAGTGGTCCGGAGGGGCTGAGCTGTTCTGTCGCCACCTCCTGTCCATACATGACGCGGTATCCGGTCACGACCGCATACCGCGTCACGGTCATCCGTACTTAAACCAAAACTATCAATAGTATCATACAAGCAACCGTCCAGAGTGGAAGAAATGACTTATGCAACGGGAAAGGTGGGAGGGTAATGACAGTGAATGGACGTATGACACTTATGGAGCCTTCACACTGAAACCGAATTAGCAGGAATCAAGCAGAACCGACTGGAATTAAGAATTTGCAAAATTCGTGCAACATTCGGGTGGACATTCCAAATTTTGAATTTCATTCTAGATGTTATGTTAGATATTTCTCCACTTCAAATGCACCTCGAAAGTTTTCAGCATGACAAAAACATTCGGGACAGCCCCAACAATGGGATGAAATATCTGGAACGCAATGAGA
The DNA here is from genome assembly GCA_019207045.1 of Branchiostoma floridae x Branchiostoma belcheri. Taxonomy (NCBI): domain Eukaryota; kingdom Metazoa; phylum Chordata; class Leptocardii; order Amphioxiformes; family Branchiostomatidae; genus Branchiostoma; species Branchiostoma floridae x Branchiostoma belcheri. Next base: position 3,756,260 of record CM033024.1, read on the forward strand.
ATTTCTAGAATACACTATGAATACCCAGGAATATACAAAGAATAGTCATTCTGACGGCATTCCGGCTGATTCCGCTTCTCATGTGAAGTACTGACCACGTCGTGTGTAAGCACGTCGACCGATGATGATGACAGAAAATAGACACGGGTAGGGAAACTGTTCAGCTGTGGTGCCCAAACGGTCAAATAGGTAGAGGGGTGCACCGTGTTTTTTTTAACCACATTAAACTCCTAGAAATGTTCCCGTCACAAAGACCTGCATCTCAGTCTGGAAACGATCTTATTTTTGTTGTACAGGAGTAGGCTTTACTTACTTGTGGTTGCGTTTGTTGTTGTCGCGTTGCTCTGTGATAAGCGGCCATCAGACAGGACCAACGCCGTCACCCTGATGACGTAATCAGTCTCCCGCGTCAGTTCCACCACCTGGAGCCACGTCTGAGCTGTGCTCTGATTGACAGCTGTCACCATGTCCATGTCGGACACCACCACGTGGTACCCCTGAAGGTAAGGGTAAGCGGGTGGAGACCAGGTGACGTTGAACCCTTCATCCGTGACGTCAGTGACGGCCAGGTTCATGGGCGGATCCACAGCTGCAGGAGGACCAAAGGTAGAAATATGAGATGCCAATTTTAAAGTAATTGATCTAACTAATTGAGTTAACGATGCTAATCAATACCGTTAACCGAAGTAGACGGTTAATTGCAAAGGCATACATCGGTTTATTGCGAAGACATACATCGGTTTATTGCAAAGACATACATCGTGACTAAAAACACAACAAGACACACAAAGCGTAAGAGATTTTTTTCTATAAGATTCGATCTGTCAAATTTGAGGTCGCAGAGAGAACGCAGAGAGAGCACAGGCAGAGCGCGGTGAAAGGCCGTCCTATCTGAAAGGGGGCTTCTCTATCAGCCGTTCTCTGTAATGTGTACGCATGTAGCATGTACGGTGAATGAAGTTAGGCTTACCCGGAAATACTTGGACTTCACACATGCTCAATTCTTGGGAGGGCCGGGGCAGACGGATGCCCACATAGCGTCCCCGCATCCCCGGACACCGGACGGAAATGGACTGCTGTTGTCGGTGGATTTGATGGTCACCTCCACACATGGGGTTGGTGCTGACGTGGTCGGATTCCCCGATGTGGATGTTGAAGGGGCTGAGTCGTTCAATGCAACAGTCACGGCGGTTAAAGACCACCACACTGTAGATATTAAAGACAAAACAATAGTTGTATTCACGAGTGAAAGAATTATATGTTTATTATCATTGCTATGGCTTACGTTAATGGTTTACGTAATATGCTAAGCCCTCTACCAATTGTAAGAAACCACAATCCAGCCATTTGTGCGGCAAGTGTGCGGCATCTCACACTCCATAAAGTCTTACGGACATTAGTTGAAAGTTGATACCTGTGGCAGATCCTCTTTCGCCAAATGGATTCTCCTTTGCCAAGTATTCATTGACACACCCACTAGGAAAAATCACCAATTCAAGTTCAAACTAAAAACGCTGAGTTTGGCACGCACATCAGCTTGGTACTGGTTGTGCATTAAGTCCACATTTTACTTTTCTACGGATTGACAGGAAAAAAGAAAATAAGCAAGTTATTCAAAGTGAGTGTTTCTTTTCAGTCCAACATATGCAATTAACCAATTAACTTCACATGTTCGAGATTCGACAACTCCGGGTCATCTCAGAGCTTACACTAATAAGTTTTGCGACAGTGACGCTGTATATAAGTGTATATATCAGTGCATATTGTATATATCAGTGTGTATATCAGTTTATATATCAGTGTATATAGTGTATATTGGTGTATATATTAGCGCTTTCAAAAAAGAGCTGGACTCACTATTCAACAAGCCGACAAAATACTCCCATTTCTCTTATGGCCAAGGTCGTTCCGCAGTTCATCTTACAAGGCTCCGTCTAAATTTCAGTCAGTTAAACTACCATCTATTTCAACACCATTGTATTGATTATCCTACATGTAAATGCGACTATCATTGTGAAACAACTGAACATTATCTACTACACTGCACACTCTATACTAGCCAAAGAAGTTCTTTGTTATCGGCTGTCTCAAATATTATAGTAGACCCAAAGCACCTCAACGACACTACTTTATGTACTTTACTGTTATCAGGATCAACATCTCTCTCACATCAACAGAACTGTAACATTTTTGATCTTGTCATTACCTATATCCATTGTACAGGCAGGTTCTCCTAATTGATTCAGCACCAACTTGTCTTGTTTAAATTTATTTTTCTGTTATCCATTTTGTACTTATGTATGTAATGTGGTTTACTATTCTTGTTTTAGGCGTATGTTTCTTGAGTAGAAGGCTTAATATAAGCAATTTGTGCTTTCTGCCTCATACTCGCAAAATATATGTGAATAAATAAAATAAAAAAAATATATTAGTGTATATATCAGTTTATATAACGGTGTATACAGTGTATATCAGTGTATAATTCAGTTTAAATATCGGTGTATACAGTGTATATCAGTGTATATATCAGTTTAAATATCGGGGCATACAGTATTTGTCAGTGTATATACCAGTGTATACAGTATAAATCTCGTATATATCAGTGTATATATCAGGTATCTATCAGTTTATTTATCAGTGCTTATGTTTACACGTGTTTGTTTGTGCGCATGTACTGCTTCCGTACTCTCCAAGCAGAGGTTAGGCTCCGGCTGTTTTTTAACGTTTTTTTTAGTCGTTTTTATCGGGCTTTCTATTTTGTCATTTTTTCTTACTGTTTCCGGCCGGAAAAAATGACAAAAATAGAAAGCCCGATAAAAACGACTAAAAACGTTAAAAAACAGCCGGAGCCTAACCTCTGCTTGGAGAGTACTGCTTCCGTATGTCCATTATAATGACTGTTGAGCCACACCTGCTGTACACACACCTGTCAATCATGTACGACAGCCCCAGGTCCACCCACCAGGTGGGATTGATTATGGCGTCCCCCACCAGGTACGGAGTGAGTTGGCAGGACGCGGAGTCCCAGCCCCAGTCCGTGTTCCCGTCCACAGCCCGGCCGGCCTCCCCTTCTGCACGGGTGGCGGTCTGGAACGCTGGCTTCCCCAGGGCGACGTTGGGCCGAGCTGCCACGGGCAAGAGGACATCATTAATAGTGTTCTGTTTACTTACTTTAATACTGTTAAACCCAATTACACAAACACAGCTGGCCACCGCACGTTTGCATACAGAGGAGCAACCTATTACAATACCCTTTCGGCGGACATTAGACATGCACCAACTCTACGGCAGTTTAAAGCTGCCCTAAGACACACTCCTCCGCACATGGACCTCTGACCTCCACCGTTGACGTTTTTGGTTGACATCGACAACTGTTCTTGGTAAAGACGCTTCGGTTTATTTGTATATATTGTTTGTTGTCCTCTGGTTGTCTTACTGAATGTAACACGTTTCGTTTTTGTTATTTATGTAGTGGGCCCCCTTGGAAATCAACTTCAAACAAGTTGAAGGGGCTACCCACATGTTTTGAGATGAATAGATAGATAAAATAAATAAAAACATACATACATAACGTTACATACTATAGTCATACTCTATCGAGTTGAAGCCTTCACAAAGTTCCGCTTCCAGTGCGATCTATCGTTCATCATCACAGTGAGGTCCCTATCACTTCGCCCAGTCTCTGACTCAATAAAGTTCTTTAGCGTAAGGTGTGGACGGCATGCTTACTTGGATGACTTAATTTGAACAAAGAGTTTTAATCTGTATTTCCAGGAAAACTATTTTTCAGGCCTTACTTCTTTTCGTGTGCTTATGTTCCGCCGATATTCAATCATATCAGGATACCTAAACTTGATTTATGTATGATCATACAGATCTATCGATAACGGTTGATGAAGAGTTAACGATGTTGATTAATTTCGTTAGAGTTAACGAGGTTCATTACGCTTATCTTTAATACGACAACTCTGTTTATTGCAAGGAGATGCCACATTAACGTCATAACGTTAACCACGAAAGCCTTGGCTACGCATAGCCGAATTTAGCTCCCGACTCTCTCCCGACTCTCTCCCGACTATGGTTATTCAGTGATTCGGGAGCTAGGTCGGCTGGCGTTCGGCTGAGTCGGCTGGTGCTCGCCGAATGTTTTGAAATGTTCAAAACATTCTGCTCTGAACGGCAGGTCTGGAATGGGTTGGTTGGTGGTTGGCTGGTGTTTGGCGCGGTTGGCTAGTGTTCGGCTAGTATGCGGGAGTAAGTCAGCAGTCAAATCTAAATCTTAACCACGTCATAAATAGTGCCGACTTACTCGCAGCTTGTTTCCAACCTACCAACGACTCATCCCAAACCGTAGGCAAATCTCTGCTAACCCATTCGCAAACAAAATTACTATTACCAAGACGTAGGCGAATCACCCCCGAACTTCACACGACCGACATCCAGTAAAAAAAAACATAGATGCCGTACGCGTATTAGAGCTATCTGTGATCCAAATCTGATCTCTTGAGGACGTTTACAAAATAGAAGAAAGGATTATTTTGATTAAAAACGAAATGGCCACTTTTTTGAAAATCAATTCCATTCAAAGTAGTGAGAGAGTCAGCAATCGGTTGGGAATCAGTCTGGAGTGATTCGGCAGTCTGCGGCTAGAGGTTGGGATGGTTGGGAATAGGTTAGATAGCATTCGGGACACAATCGGGAGTAAGCCATTTAAGCCCCGGTCACAAAGCGCGTACGATTTCTTGCGATGGTATATTCCGCATATCGTACGATGAGCGCAGTAAATCGCAGCAAAATCGTAAAGCCCCGTTTACAAATCAAGATTTTAGCTCGGCCGAGTTGTCAGCGAGCTCTAGATTACGAGGAGGTATGACCCTGATGCCGACGAAGAAACTCTGCCATTTGTTCGTAGGCATCAAGTTCATGCCTCCTCGTAATTTAGAGCTCGCTGACACCTCGGCCGAGCTAAATTCTTGATTTGTAAACGCGTTTACACTAAGCATACCGCGTACGGGGCTTAAGCAAAATGATGGATGATGTTCAAAATTTTTCCAGCGTCGTACGATTTTTCACTTGTGTCTCTTCTGAATAGCCGACTGACCGCTTTTGTGCTTCTTTAAGCAACAAAATGTGGACGTAGCTGTTGAATACCTTCGTATAATATCTTTAACTGTAAAAATAAATTAAAAGAGACCATGACAACAAGAGTATTACAAGAAAAGTTCAAATCAAGCGCGAGTACTGGTATGATTATCTCGGCCTGCTTGCCGGCTCTACGTGTCAGGCTCTTTCGAAGATCGTATCATGATATGCTATCAACAAAAAGATGCCATCATACAAAAATCATATCATAAGCATTATATCATATATATTTCCAACTCATAGAGCCTGCCTTTATGTTCGAGTTGTCCCCATGGTTATTACGATTATGTTAAACTGACCCAAGACCGACGAGGGTTTAGATTTGATCTAATTATAAACTCACGTGCATGAAGCGATCAAACAATTGTCTGCATCACCTGTGCGGGGCGCGCTGTTCTCTGGTTGCGACTGTGGCAGTTGCGACTGATATATTTTCCCTTTTCGTCAATATCGACAATATCAGGGAAAACTGAAACCATCACAACATGCTAACAACTCATAAATCTATAACCTCATCAGTAGACAAAATTTGCCGTAATGAAGTCTGCTATGGGGGCAAATAAAATCTTACGACGATAGCGAAATTTTGAACATGTTCAAAATCCACTTCAGCTCTATTTTTCGTCATAGGACGCTCCCCGATTTACTATGATTTACTGCGATTGACGCAGGTACGCTCTTATGACCTCATCGTACGATGCACTACGCGCTTTATATATTTAAACCATTGCTTCCGATTTTCCCCCGACTTACGACGCGCTACGCTTATACCGCGCATCGCAAGGAATCGCAAGGAATCGTACGCGCTTTGTGACCGGGGCTTTACTGGTCGGGAGATGGTTAGGACATGTTCGGGACATGTTCGGCGCTAAAAGATAGGCGTAGCCTAAACTGGCCAGACTGCTCCCGAACTACTGCCAACCTAAGTCGGCGAAGGGTCGGCTGGTGTTCGGGAGCTAAATTCGGCTATAGTGTAACCTAGTCTTACGGTAGATGACGTAAATTCCTACCCGGAAATACTTGGACCTCACACAGGGTCAGTGTTCTGAAGGATCCAGGAAGACGGACGGCCACATAGCGTCCCCGCATCCCCGAACAGGAGACGGAAATGGACGGCTGGTTCAGGCCGATTTGATGGTCACCTCCACACCTGGGGTTCGTGCTGACCTGGTCGGAATCCCCGATGTGGATGTTGAAGGGGTTGAGTCGGTCCGGTATGGCATCCTGACGGTTGAAGATGACCACACTGCAGATCATGAAGACAAAGAAATCATGACAACGTCCCACATGTAGTAGTATCAGTAGAAACTTAATAACAGTGATATAGATAATCCAGATCTGTCCTATATCTTTTCCTTTATCAAGTATTTGCCTACACCACCACCATCATTAATTCAAGTTCAAACTAAGAACTCTGTTTCGTTTGCGAAGTACAGCCAAGAGAAAGAGAACCTGTATATGCAGGTGGTATTTTGAGCCCTGCAATGCAATGGCTGATGGACGCACCTGTGAATGACGTAGGACTGCTCCAGATCCACCCACCAGACGGAGTTCTCCTCACCCAAAGTGTGAGCGCAGGAACCATCGGACCAGTCGCCATTGGTATTCCCGTCCACGGCAAGGCCAGCTGCCCCGTCCGGACGGCTGCTTATTTGGTGGGCGGGCTTCCCCAGAGCGACGTTGGGAGCTGCCACAGGTAAGAGTATTGTGTCGATCTTATAAACTCATTTTAGACTTGAAATGTCACATTTTAATCTTTCTCAAAAGTTCTATTTTGGATTGAAATGAGATCGATTTTATTACTCTCACACACACACACACATATATATATATGTATATATATATATGTAGATCAACACTTTTAACTTGTTCAGTTAAGTGGGAATTGCGGTGACTATTATTAGATTATTGCACTTATGCAGCACATTCTATTAGACTCTTAAGCGCCAGTCTCTTTTGTACATTGTGCGAGGCAAGTTAGTCTTCGGACGACCATCTTTTACTTGACATATTTTTTTTACAAGAGATATTCAATCAGGTCAGGATCTATCCATTCATGATCATACAGATCTTTCGATAACGTTCGGTGAAGAGTTAACGATGGTAATTAATTTCGTTAGAGTTAGAAGAGTCTGGAGTAGTTCACGGGAGGGGTTCCTCAGAGAGAGCGACAATGCCCTGCCATGAGTGAGAGAGAGAGTTTCCGATGTTCATTACGCTTAGCTTTTAATACGACACCTCTGTTTACTGCAAAGACATGCCACGTTAACGTCATAATGTTAATCACGTATCAAGGTAGATGACGTAAATTCCTACCCGGAAATACTTGGACCTCACAGATGTTCAGTACTCGGGAGGGCCCGGGCAGACGGACGACCACAAAGCGCCCCCGCATCCCCGGACAGGAGACGGAAATGGACGGCTGGGTCAGGCCGATGTGATGGTCACCTCCACACCTGGTGTTCGAGATGACGTCGCCGGAATCGCCGATGTGGATGTTGAAGGGGTTGAGATCGCCGATGTGGATGTTGAAGGGGTTGAGTCGGTCCGGATGTTCATCCTGACGGTTGAAGATGACCACTCTGTAGATCATGAAGACGAAGCAATGACACGTTAATCTTGTACACAGCCGTATGAACGTTATTAAATTTGTATGCAATTAGCCCTCGGGCATGAATTTGCAATAAAGATTATATTATATATATTAAAGACGTCCGACTGTGACAGATCCTCCGACCTGTACTTAGCCCGATGTGACAAAAATGTGCAATAAAGGTCTTCAATCAATCATTATTCGGTGGACTCATGAATGCATATCCATTATATACATAATAATGACTAATGGACTATATACATGCTGTACGCTTACCTGTCAACCATGTAGGGTCCCCCCCACCAGCTAACGTACCTGTCAATCATGTAGGGTTCCACACACCAGCTGACGTACCTGTCAACCATGTAGGTTTCCCCCAGATTCACCCACCAGGCGACGTTATCCTGCCCCTGGTACTGACTGGCAGCGCAGGAGCCGGCGGAGTAGTCCCCGTCCGTGTTCCCGTCCACGGCCCGGCCGGGCTCCCCGCCCGGGTACGTGCTGGTCTGCTGCGTCGACTTCCCCAGGGCCACGTTAGCAGCTGCAGCGGGTAAGACGACTGGCATTAGGCTTAGGTCCCAGTTGTAAAAAGGGGGCCCGGCCGGGCAGTTTACGGGCTGTTTTCTGGCACTTTCGGGCGTTCGCGCGTGACCCTTACATGGCCCCGTGGAACACCTTGCTTGGGCAGGCCCATTCTCCCCATTGTTAGTTTTTTTGGTTTTTTTTAGGATTTGGGAATTCCGTACAATTGACCTAATCGAAGTGTGCGATTATCCGATGTGCAATTAACTGCCTTCTACTGGTACACTAAGTGGGCGTCACTAGATAGAGTAGAGCACAGAACTGGCGCGTGGTGCTACGTATGCACACGTTCCGCAGGCCTACCTGCTTTTGTGGGATATTTCTGCGACGTCATTATGGAGACGAAAAGTCAGATTGGCCTGTCTATAGCTAGGTTTATGGAATGTACCGATAAGTAATGAAATTTGAATTATTGATTTGACAAAAGCCTCTACTAACAATGTCGGAAGGTCACTTTTTATACCATATAATCATCGCCATACCGGAGAACATAATGGCCGCTGATTGATCGCCGTGCCGCACGCAACGCCTCGTTATTATTATCACAAAGTGACGTTTTCGGGAAAGAAAATTTTTTTAAAACAAAACCATTTTTATTACTGTTTGAAAAACAAGCGGACTTCTAAATTATTGCTATATAAAAGTCGGATTCGTCGCCTCCGCTGTTGGCCGGCCAAGTTTGTCACGGGTCCTCGGGCACAAGCCAACCCAATCTGAAAGCGCTTACCGGGCGGGATACTAGCTATCACTGGGACATTTTGGCGCGTTTTTTTTGCGTTTTTTCTTACTGGAATTCCCACGAATGCCATGTAAATCGTACAAGTATGTTTGACTAAAATACAATAAAACGCAAAGCCTTAAAAACATTCGTTTTTTATCAATGAAATTCATTGCTCGCTCTCGTTGCCCCGCCCCAAAGCCGCCGCCCTCCGTCAGTGACTGGTTTCGTTCGCCGCACATCTCGGTTAGCCTGATTTAATCTCGCTTATAGCAGCCCGCCCAACATCCACCGGCCTCCGCGGGAAGGGGCCAGTTACAGCCCCGGACCGTCGAGCAGAGTTTGTGCTACACATACTACATATTGGTCACTTGAGTAGAACTTGAAAAAATCGAGCGATATTTTTCCGTTAAAAGGCTAAGTACATTGGTCAAACAACGGACTTATGGCCATATCATAGCTACCTTTGGCCCAAGGCAGTAACATTAAGTGTACAGCTAGATGTGTACAGAAGACTTCATAGCAGTCAAGGAGGACACTTTGGGAAGTTCAAGTGTAACGTTGTTTGAGACATTAGCCTGGGTACCATCCTATTTCTACTGGGACTCCTTACACTCGCTGCCCTAGGCTCTTTACAGTCGCTTAGGGCAGCGAGTGTAAGGAGCCCCGGTAGAAATAAGATGGTACCCATGGCCAGGATAGTGAGGCATGATATGATGCAGGTTTTGTCTGTTTTTATCTTACCTTGTCCTCGACTGGCAGGGATGAGACAGGAACAGGCGATCACAACGGCACAGAACAGACGCGAAACAGACATGTTTCTTCGCTTCTTTCGTCAGCAATAAGTCCAGTAGAAATCCCGAAAAGTACAAAACTCCCCCACCCCCAGGGGTCTCCACCCCTCCCCCGGGTGGGGAGGCACCGCCCGTGTTAGACTGCGCACTTGTTAAGTTCGGTTTTATCGACGGTTTACACAGAGAAAAATTAGACTGAATTTAGAAATTAAAAAAAAGGTCGGCTTCTGTCCGACTGCGCACTTGTTGAGTTTGGTTACATAGCGATACAATAAAAAGTTACCAAACGGAATTTGTGAATTAAAAAGAAAGGAAAAGTCAACTTCTGTCCGACTGCGCACTTGCGTTTGGTTGTACTGGCGAGAGAAAAAAGATACCGACTAACCTAAATTCAGAAATTATAAATAAAAAAGGAAAAGTCAGTTTCCGTCCGACCGCGCACTTGTTGAGTTTGGTGGTACCGACGGGGTTTGTAACACAGAAAAATAGTCCGTTTGTAAGAAACAGAAGAGGATCGTCACCACTGCCACAGCTACATCTCCGGAACAGCTCAGGCGAACAGACTGTAAGACTTTGGCTAACCTTCATATGATATCATATGATCTGATATGATTGCTATAATTTAGAGGGTGAAACCATTGCAGCATTAGGTACGAAACATTTCCACAACAGGTGGGAACATTGTCGCAACCCTGGGCTTATTCTTACAAAGTAGTCAAGTGTTGTATACAAATCCTTGTGCGTCGCGCATTACGTACTAAATGAAACTCTTACTTTAATTCAAAAATTATTTTCACCCCCCCCCCTCCGTACTGCAATAGTACAGTGGTCCAACTGTTGCTTATAGTCAACACTTGGTAAATAGACAGACAAAAGGCGCCGCCGTTACCTAGCAACAAAATTCTTCCCTTCTCCGTCTCCTTTTCACCTTTTCTTATTTCTGGAAACTTTATGATAACAGCAATCGAATAATTATGAAACAAATATTCACAATTTATAAATGTTTATCCATACTATTGGCTTAAACTACCATCATGTTATATAAATTTTCTGACTGTAGTCTGATATAATCCATGTCGTGCAGTTCAGGGTTGAAAATTGAAATATTAATGAAGGCGTATCAATGAGGGGATTACTCTAAGTGCTTTCTGCTGATTATCCTAAAGGACCAAATATAAGCAGACATTATTTTCAGACGGTTAGAATCTATTATAAAATGTTATTATATCGTTTATTAATTGATTGACGGTGTACAAATTACATGGTCATTTGCAAGCTTGTTGATATCTATGTTCTGAATATTCTATTTCGTCAAAAATGGCATGAACCTGTTTGATATAAGTTAAAACTCGTCCGATATTCCTCATGTTATAATATAACCCCAACATCTGCGAGGGAAGAAAATGTCCGTCCGTACATGTAGATGATGAAATTTGGGTGCCCCACCCCCATCCTAACCATCTGTAACATGAGGACGCAATGGTACAATGCATCCTCTTTCCTCATCTCTCTGTCCAGTTCTATCTCACTCCCTCTCGTCGTCTTCCTATCAGTCTATTTCTCTTTCCACTCATCTATTACTCGCTCATTTACTCTCTATCGCCCTTTATGTTCCTCTCTCTCCAGCCCTTTCTATTTACATATCTTCATACCTCCCTCTAAATCCCTCTCTCCATTCCTCTTTCCATCCACCCCTCTTTCTATTCCTCTCCGAGTCTCTCGCCATCCCAGCGTTCCATCCTTCTCTCCATCCCTCCCTCCATCCCTCTCTCAACCCCTCCCTCCTTCTCTCCCTCCTTCTCTCCATCCCTCCCTCAACCCTTCTCCATCCATCCATCCATCCTTCTCTTCATACCTCCCTCCATCCTTATCTCCATCTATCCATCCATCCTTCTCTCCATACCTCCCTCCATCCTTCTCTCCATACCTCCCTCCATCCTTCTCTCCATCCCTCCCTCCATCCTTCTCTCCATCCCTCCCTCTATCCCTCTCATCATCCCTCTTGCTCCATCCGACTCCATTCCCATCTTGTTCTCCCACTATGCCTTTGTTATGTGTTGCCGCTATAAAAAAAAGCCAGTCATGATCATTAACAGATAATGAGAGTGAAATATCTATTCTATTACTTTTACTACTACATGTACTATGATTATTACTAACGTCCTTGGCAAGACCGACAGAACATGAATAACATCGCATCACTTGAAGACGACCAATCGCTGTTTACTTCATCAACTCCAGCCATGGCGTGGTTGTCATGACAACGGTTGCTACCCAAACCTGGGGATGAGAAATGCACGGACGACTCTACAGGTAGTTTGTTGGGCTGCTCCATGAAATATTCACACGTGTATAACCTATGGTGGTCTGTGACTTGATTGGTCCTTTTGTTCGCCCAGCTTATTTCCTTATTGCAGGTTGAAATGCAATCAACTTGTGCGACAAGGGGTGTATAATCAACTTTGGGCAGTGCTGAAATACGTACAAAACATTCATGCGGACAAAGTTCGGCCATTCCGTGGTTTGTTGTACCACTGTCACATTATCCACGATCTTCGGGCGTATCGATGGAAGATCGGCCATATTTAAGATTGACAGAGGGTTGCGCGTATTTTTCGGCTGAAAACCGTCCCTGTCACATAAAAGCAATACTTTGTACCTTGTACCATTGTTGTGCAATAAAGTTATTATTATAAGCGAAGCTCGGGCGATTCCCACAGACTCGTCGTCCGATCGATTTTCGCCAAATGCGACAGGGGTATTATTGGAACTCCGGTGCAGGTTGAAATGCAATCAACTTATGCGACAAGAGGTGTATGATCAATGTTTGGGCAGTGCTGAAATACCAACGTTTGAGCAGTGCTGAAATACCAACGTTTGGGCAGTGCTGAAATACCAACGTTTGGGCAGTGCTGAAATACCAACGTTTGGGCAGTGCTGAAATACCCACAAACATTCCTGCGGACAAAGTTCGGTCATTCCGTGGTTTGTTACGACTCCAAGCAGGCTGCTGTGAGGCTAGCGACACATTTCCAAACCGGGGCCTGGTCGGGCTGTTTGTAGAAAAAGAATGTATAACTAAAAATATACACAAATAGTGCCCACGACTATTCTCTTTACGTCTTGTGGAGTTTGGTGTCTCTTGTATCATACTTTTCGTTCCCGAAGGCTACGCGGTCGGGCTCCGGTTTGGAAATGTGACGTTGGCCTAACTTTTTGGGCTGTTTTTGACGTCACTTTTCAGGCGTTTTTGTTAGGCTTCCTATTTTGTCCCGTTTTTTTAATGTCCGTTGATATGAAGAAAAGAGGAGAAAACGGAAAGTCTGATAACATTGCATCAGAAGTCCACCATATTTTTACGAAGTTGTGTTTCTTGATTTAAGCGTAATACGTAGGGCATAGGGCGAAAATTGTGTCAAAACCCCCATGCAGACCCTCTTTCACACAACAAGTACTGTAAATGCAGAAATTTTCGCGGTGGTTTTATGTTCGCGGTTTTCGCGGTTGACACTTCACCGCGAACAGTCAGCAGACCTTTCTCGCTGCTGCGAAATCAAATCCCCGTTATTTACAGTATCTTTGTCGGTGGTGTTGACTACAACGTTACATGTCACTGGGAAAATAGTTGAAATTGGATAAATAGACAGATAATATACCAGAAGAGTTAGCTGGCCAGAAAGTACAGTTGGCAGCGTGGTTGTGGTTGAAGAACCTCGCGTTGTTACTCAAGATTGATGAAGCTGCGTTTTCTTCTTCCGCCGATAGATGTCATGACAGCGTCTTGATTCTCATATCAAGGGACGTTACAAAAGTTGTCGTTTGGATGTGTATGTTCGCATTTCTTTGGTGTTCAGATTGATTCCTGTGGTTGTATTTGGTATTTCATACGTGTTTCTCAAATTTGATTTAAAAAAAAAAAAAAAAACTTTCCTTGCGACTCTTGCTGTTTCCTTTAGCCCCAGATACCACAGAATTTGCATACTTTAACGTCAACTGTTATAATAACTTATATCATGAGAGTTCAAGTTGCATTAAGATAAATATAGAAAAAAATCCAGTATATTTAGATTATTATGAACACATACATATAAGCAATGAGTTTTCTCCTTCAATGGTAAACGTTGAATCATCAATGAATGTCCTTGAAAGACTCCCTTCCCCCTTCCGCCAGAGTGGTACAGTCCGCTCCATGTGTATGTCTGGCGTCTTGCCAGTCGGAGACGGACCGTTCTAAGACGTTCTCTCCGACTTCTCGACTTGTAGCGGTCCTTCAAGACGCTCCGGCCATCTTGAACAACGGCAAGAAACCCTCGGAGACGTCGCCATCGGACTAACCGGGCTGTATTGGTGCGCGTTCGTGAGGAGAGCGCTCCGTAGCGCGGTGAGTCGCGGTCCACTGGCGGGTGAAACCGGACCCCGGCCCGACTGTGTGGCCGACATTCCTCCGGGCCTGCCGCCGGGCGCTCCGACAAGCTTCCCACGGGCGCTCCCGGGCCTGGGGCCGCCGAGAGAGAACGGGATATTCCGCCTGGACAGGCTCGTGGTTAGCCGGGCTTGTGACCGTACCGTCCCAGGGCGGGTATAACGGGACGCGGCCGGGCGGAGTTGCCTGCCCGCCCGCCGACTGGCCTGCCCGGCGCCTGAGGACTCCCAGCCCAGCCGGAGTTAGCCTCGCCGCAGCCATGTTGGGACGCTGTGCAGCCTACCGGACCCTGCTGGTCGTCCTGAGCAGCCTGGCTCTGCTACCCGCCACACACGGTAACTATTACCTGCCTTGTTTTGGTTAGAACCAGACGTCAATAGTGCGGCTTACGGACGACAACAGCACGATTTCCGCACAACAATAGCACGGTCCCTAACTATCCCCACCCGCGCCCTTGTCCGGCCGGCGGGTCTCGGTTTATTTTGATTCGCAATCAGGCCACAAATTCAGGCCGTTTTCTCCTGTCAACGTTTCAAACATAGACCTGCATTTAGCTATAAACACGTGCAACTTGGCAGCTATGCAAACTGATACTATTGAAGGAAGTTTAGGGCAGAGAATAATTTGAATTCCGTTCAAACAAGGAGCTTTTATCAAATTGAAGTGATTTCTGACTTTGAAATATAATTTTTGTAACGTTTAACCAAGTTTTAACCTCCTTGGTTTAACACATTTTATGACATAACTTTCTAAGAACATGAGATTCTAGTGCTGGACATTGTATAGTGTCAAGCAGCAAGCTTTAACAACTTGTGCGCAGGTTTGTTGAGCGAGTTTTGAGCTGTGCTGTGCTGATCTTGGCATTGAGCATTCATGAATTCTACCAAGGAAAAGTTGTGAAACTTTTCTACTATGAATTCCGTCTGAAACGGCTTGCGTACAAACAGCAGAGAACCCCTGTCTGCCCTCCCCAGTCCAATATTTGTTGTTTATTCTGACTTCTGTCCTGTTTTAAACATGGGGCCCTACTATCCAAGCAGAGGTTCAGCTCCGGCGGTTTTGACGTGTTCTAAGACAAGTTTTGCTGGGCTTTCTTTTTTGTACCATCTTCTGTATTGCAGGTGGACGTGAAGAAAATGTCACAAAATTGAAAGCCTGACAAAAAAACATCTAAAAACATGTCACTCGAACCTCTGCTTGGAGAGTAATCAACTGTAATGTTCTCCCCCTAACATCCTTGATCAAACTCACTGTTTTCTGCTAACTTTTGAAAGCCAAGTTTGAATGACTATCACTGACTGTGCTCAGCGCAGATGGTCCCTGTACTGGTGCCTCGCCTGCAGCGAGACACAATAATTTCTCAGGAGGTTACCTCACATTACAGCACAGGTACTTGTACTTGTACTTGAACTCCAAACTGCTGTCTGTGTCTGGTCCCAGCTAACATAACAGTTGTTAGATCAGGCTAAACTAACATGGTTTTGTGGATAACATCACCTGAAGACCAAAATCCTACTCTCCAAGCAGAGGTTAGGCTCTAGCTGTTTTTTTAAACGTTTTTATAGTCGCTTTTATCAGGCTTTCAATTTTGTATTTTATCTTGCTGTGTCAGCTGCTTGGAGAGTACCAAAATCCTACTCTCCAAGTAGAGGTTGATGGGGAAAATTGTGACAAGTGCAGTTTTCCTGTCAGCAGACCCAACCAACGTAGATGGTTTAGACAGAGCCAAACCTCTGCTTGGAGAGTACCTTCAACCAAATGTAAACCTCTGGTTACAGAGTAAAATGTAAGCAAAGTATTTAAAGCAAATCGTACCCATTAAACATTGAATCGTACAAAAGACCGCAATAAAACCAGCTAGCTGTGCTTGGAAGTTGGAGATTAGAATACAAAATCTGATGACAAGTTTGAAGTGAAAAAAAGAATAGCACTTCTTTAAATGAAATTCTTCCCCTTTTGTAATGTGTAGTCGTCTATTGACAAGTTTGTGATGATTACAGTTTTTGTGACACCGGTAGTTTTACTAACCAACCCCTCACTCATGCTAATCAGTACGGGGGCAGGGATATTCAGGTGTAATTCACAACAACTTGTTATGTACAAAGAGATGAGAAGAGACAAGCTTTGCACAACCAAGGAGGCTTGATAGAACCTCCTTGGTACCAGGGCCACCTGACATCCCCACTGACTCCAGGACCTGTCCCACCTGTCCCTCCTAGTCTGTCCAGGGACAAAAAGTTCCATCCAAATAATCTGAATTTTATGACATGGAATTGATGAAATTTTATTTTTCTAACCCTAAAATGAATGAGCAGGATGGAAAAAATGAAGAGATAGCTGTGTGTAGAAGTTTTGTCTGATGATGATGACCACATTGAGAGTGAAGTTTCTGGTAAGGTACTGCATTAGCCTGGTATCCAGCCGTAATATAGTCCCGAGTCTCAATTGCAAAGAGGAGAGACGAGACTCGGGAGATATATTACAGCTGGATACCAGGCTAGTACTGCATGAATGAATGAATGAATGAATGAGTTTATTGCTCAACAATAGCACAGGGTACAATGTATGGCAACCAATAACAACTAATAGCTATACAGACAATAGTACTAAGTGGCTACATACAAAACAATAACAAAACATTATCGATAACAGTACAGTTATGTATGAGTAATCTGTTCTTGCATTCTCGCATGTGCAGTATAACCACATCAAACGTAAGCCTAGCCCTGGATATGACAGCTGCACCAGATTTGTCAGGACCTCAGCTGTGTTCCTTCATCCTGAGGAAAGTTGTTTTAGCAGTTTGAGGAGTTTTGTTTGCGGTCTGGAAAGTTGTGTTAGTATTTCACAAAGTTCTGTTATCATTTCCCAAAGTTGTGTTTGTAGTTTAAATCAACAGGTCAGAAAATGGAAAATAACACTCTGTACTGTAAACGTGAACATACGTGTAGGGTCAGGCTGGTCCAATGGAATCATTTGTTTCACGGATTTATAGATTATACCAAGAAAGGAGGTTAGCCTGCTTACCAGACCCCAACCCGAGCTCAAAAAAAAAACTTGTGTGACACTGTACATTTTTTACATTGGGCTGGGGTCTGATATCTAGGCTACAAGGAGGTTGAAATAAGAAAGTGCTGCACAGACCAATGGTTGAGACCAAGGATATATAAAACCTTGCATCGGTCCAGTCTGTCTCACTCTGGGATGTCTTTGGCCAAGCTGTTTTCTGGGCAGAATGGGCATTCTAGCACTACCGCTGTGACAATCACTTGGTGGTAGCTTCGAGCAGTAGGACTAGGAATTTTGGCTGCCGGCAATTAACTCCTGGAGTAGAGTAGAGTAGAGTTCTTTGGTTGGGTAGGAGTCTCGCTCCAGTTGAAACCGTTCCTATTGCGTCAATTACTGGTAAAACTCCTACTGGGTGTAAGAGAATACCCTGGCGGCAGTGAGATTCATGTCGTGTCGAGGACATCGTATGGCAACCGTGTTGGTAACTGGGCTGTATACAGCTGAGTCTATAATGTATAACTTAGAGTTAATGTATAACCTGGTCACCATTCTCCACTTGTTGGCTTGGCCCAGTCTGAAAATGTGTGCAGTGGTGGACACAATTTATAGCTAGTGCACTGTGGTCCATTATGCTAAACTGTACCATCTACTAGGACCCTGTGGTGCATGTAACATTACTTGAATGGGAAAATCAGCAGGACCATATCTGTAACACTGAAGTCTGTAGGGTAACAGACTGGAACATGCTGAAGCTGTCTGTCTGATTGTCCTGGCTGTGTAGTTCTAGTAGACTGGTGGTGGTATGTGTGTGCGTGCGCGTGTTTGTGTGTGTATGCGAGTGTGCGTGCGTGCATGTTTCCTTGTTCGTGTGCGTGTCTACACGTGTGTGTATACGAGTGTGTGTGTGTGTGTGTGTGTGTTTGTGTGTTTGTGTGTGTGTGGGCATGCGAGTGTGTTTGCATGTGTTTGATCGAATGACTGGGCCTATGAATTATACAGTAAGTAGTTTTATAAACTGCCCTTCTGTTTTTCTTGACCCTAACGTACTCTCAGCAGTAAGAGTCAGAGTAAAAAGTGGATGACTGTCAGGATGATGGACCTACAGACAGTAGGAACCATTGTGTGAATCTGAGGCAGGAAATTGACACTGAGCCAATTTTGGGCCTAATCCCTGCTGTTATGACTACAAGGCTCTTGTTTATTTTGGGATTTCATCCTCTTGACTCTCCTGTCCAGATGATTTTACAGTCCTGTGTTCTACATGGTACAGCGAATCTTGGAATGTTTGTGTAGGTTGTATTTTTACGGGTTGTTGAGGCGACTTAGGCCCAATCTATACACAGTTTTTACCGATATCTGTGGAGATGTCGGGAGGGATCTGGAACGTTGGCCGCGGGATACCCGTGGCGCCTGCAGTCATAAACAGCTATATAGCCTAATGAGCCCGCGTTGTATGCTAATGAGCCTTCCCGAAGTCGGGACACATCTAAGCTGTCGGGGACCCCTGCTAAGCTATCGGGGACCCCTGCTAAGCTATCGTACGAATGGTCCGGACCTTTCGGAAGAAATTTTCCCTATATCTTAATGGCGATATTGCAGTTCCGTCTAGATGCTGAAAAAAAGCTATCAGCGAGAGGTTGTTGGCTCGCCGATATCGGGAAAAAACGTGTCTAGATCGTGCCTAAGTCTGACTGCTAAGCCTTGACATCATACCTATCTCTTCCTCCTATAATTACTATATTACAGAGCTGTTTAAAGTATGAAATCCAAACACCTCAAAGACCTCTGTTCACCCCGCCACAAAACATAGTCCGTGCAACACAAACTCCGCTTTCTGGAGCCGATTAGCCCTTCTTGGGCACAGCAATGTAGGACGGGCCAATAATAATAATAATATCAGGTGTATTTTGCAGCCAGTAGGTACCCAAAGTGTGGGTAATGAGGCTGTTTAACGTGGTCGAGGCACCTCCTCGAGCACGGGACCCCCGTTTTACGTCCCTCCCGGAAGACGATTTCGTGGAAAGCTTCGTGAGGCTACAGCAATCCGGACGTCCTTGGTTGGTCCCCCATCCAAGTACTGACCGGACCGCGTGTAGCTTAACTTCCGAGATCGAGGGATCGGGTAGAGCAAGATTGTAGTGCAAGAATGCAAGTAGGCTAGTGGAAGAATGCAAGTGTAATAAATCAGGCTACACAAAACAAAACTATGGCAAAAAGTAAATGCATTTACAGTATGTTCTGATTTGTGTGGCCACACACAGGATCGCAAACATAACATTAATGAATGAAACACCTGCATTGTACTTCTGTGTTCTAACAAGCGGACAGGTCATTGTAATAAAGCAGAAGTACAATGAGGGTCTGCATGGGGGGTCTTGGTAACGCTTAACGGTGAATTCAGGAGGCCCGGTAACGCTTAACGGTAAATTCAGGAGGCCCGGTAACGCTTAACGGTAAATTCAGAAGGAGTTACAAAGCATAACACTAAAGTAACATTGACGTGCATTCCTATCCATACAGCGCTAGAGTAGTTATATCAATTGGTCAAAATATCCGACTATAAAATCATTAAATGACATTGTGAGAAGCAAAAGGTGCCCAGAACCCGGTGGAATGACAAGGACAATGTCCATGACATCTGTAAATTGACGGAGGCAAAATTCCCGGCCCACCACAGAGACGACGGAAGCAAATTTTCTTATGGGGGGAAAATTTTAAAATCAAGACCCTATTAAATGCTATTTCCTACATTTTTAGGCAAATTTTGCCGACCAACTAAGCTAGGTTGATTTTGACATTTTCATCAAATTACACATGGTTATAGCTTTGGCCTCCACCCCCAGAGCCCCCGACATAATTAACCATTTCGAGCTCGGAAAGCACCATCCTCCTAACTAACGCCCGGTCCCCAACGGCATTAGCCTATGGGGCCCTGCTATCTCATGCCCTATCAGTGGTTATTATGATTGTCGCCACAAACAAGCTGTCAACCAATCAGAGAATAGGCCTTTCTTGGGCTTGTTGTTGTCGCAAGCTGTCTCGCAAAGGCCGCTGGGAAGCTATCAGCCAATCATGTTACGTATTACATGGCTCCATCCTCCTACGCCCGATCCCCAACGGCTGACTGCCCATATAAGGGCAAGCTCATTAATATTTATAAGTAGGGCGGTCCCTAACTGGTCTGACTGCACAAGGTAGCAGAGGTAAACACAGGAAGTTTTGACACGACTGTGGTTCCTATGCGTAGGAGAATGGGAAAGCACGAGACGTTGCAATATAAGTCAGGGAAAATTTCAAAATCTGGACCGCCTGAAACGCCATTTACTGCATTTTGAAGAACAGATTTTGATGTAAGACGAAGCTAAATTAAATCACACTATTAGAGAGAAAACGTTTTTGTGCGAAAACCCACGCCCCAAACATATTTTCCCCGTGTCGTCGTGCGCCAAAGGCGCAAGCCGTTGCAAGGGAGGACCGGAGAAACCTCATTTTCTGCATTCTAGGAGTAACGTTACTTTTTGCCCGAAAATAAGCAAAGTTTGACACTGAAATCTGTATGAGTGATAAATGAGCGAGGGCGACGCTTCCGCAACGTATTTTACCCTGTCCAGAGCCGAAGGTAGGGAGGCTCGGAGAAATTTTGAAATCTGTGGACCCTTTGAAACGCCATTTCCTGCATTTTCAGGGGTTCTATCTGGTATTTGAATTCGTGTGTATAACGATTTACGAAGAATTTCTTGGTAACGCTTAACGGTGAATTCGGAATAACAAATAACGATTAACGTTGAATTAAAACGACCAATAATGCTTCACGAAGAATATACCGATAACGTTTAACGGTGAATTAGAGCAGGTCGGTAACGATTAACGGTGAATTAAAATGGCTCATAACGCTTAACGGAAAAAGGCATGCAGACCCTCTACAATGGGCATCATCCCTAGACGATCTTCCTTCGGGAAGCCAAGCCAAGAGAGACAATAACAGTGAAACAAGACTATTAGTAATGTGATATCTTACTACATCAACAATGTTGAATGTTACTTGTATACTACTACTAGGTTCAGTTTCTCCTTCTTGAGACATTTGTTAATGTATGGACAGACAGGGCTTATGATAGTTGATTTATCTAGATCTAATTGCATTGCATTTGAATTTTAAAATGCTATTTGAATATCTAAAACTAAGGAAATCTTGCATACAATAAAAAGTAGATATTTTCTTTTATTAACAATTTTCCTTTTATCCCAGGTGTCTGCGTGCACGAAGGTGTCCACTACCCGGTGAGTACCCTTTTAACTATCCCGATCACCCCCTTCCGCAAATGAGCTCTCCCATAAGTGGGATCCTTTCCACACATGCTGGCAGAGTTCACTTGAGGGATGGGGGGTGTGCAGTGATGTGACAGTAGGCTGGGGCCACACAAACAGCTCTTCATGGATGGCTTCCATGTGTGGGTTCAGCTCAGCCAGCTTTCAGTACTGGCTGGCAGGGACGAGCTGTTGGTTGGTTTCACTTTGTGTTCAGCGACCCTGACTTTGCACCAAGAGGTTGGGAGTTCGAAGCCCGGCTGTTGTTGCACGCTGCACATACACACTCACAGTATACCAGTAAGGGTCACAAGTCCTTAGGACTGGATGTGCTTCTTGAAATGAAAGCAGCTACTCGAATTTCCACAGTACAATGAACCTGTAAATACTACACATGCATACCTTCAGTCTTCTTTGTCATGACCAGGTCATGGAATTTGAGGTCACTCATAATAAAGTTTCCCTGTAACAAGAGTTAAGAAGTGTTAGAAATAAGCACACGTTAAAAATGTCCAATAGACTGAGACTGGCTATCAGTCAAAATAAAAAGTACATCACATGTTCAAGAAGAAAGCTTAGATGCAGGCTTGTCACGTCAATTGTTGTTTATAAAGACAAGCTTCTAAGTTTTGACATAGGTGGGCAGGGCTTTACAATTACATTGTATATTGCCATATGATGGAAAAAGTATTTTTGGCCCCCTGTCCTGAGGTCAGCCCCTCCAGAGGATGTCATCCATAAAATCAGCCTGAAGGCAGAGCAGTTCAGCAGATGTGGAGCCATGTCAGGCTGTGGGGGGGTGGGGCAGCCCCAGGGGGGCAGCTTTGATCAGTGCTGGGGGGAGGGGGATGTTCCTGTGGGGGGTGGGGCAGACAGGGGGGCAGCTTTGATCAGTGCTGGGGGGAGGGGATGTTCCTGTGGGGGTTGGGGATAGGTAAGGGGGATGGTCCCCCTCCTGTGGGGGTGGGGCAGATAGGGGGGTTCCAGCTTTCATCAGTACTGGGGGGAGGGGATGGTCGCCCTCCTGTGGGGGATGGGGGATGATCCAACCTTGGGGGGGGGGGGCTGAGAGAATGGTTTAGATTCAACAACTGCTGCAAGACCAATGTTTGTAACTTGTTTCATACCTAACCTGGCATGCAGTCTATCATCGTTTGGCTGAGCTATCTTTGGCCGAGCTTTATTTGGGCCCTGTGACTATTTCGCTCGGTATAAGCTAGCACGAAAACTTCCTACTGGGTGCAAATGATTACTCCAGCGATATGGCCTTCATCTGGCCTGGAGAGAGCCTGACCAATCTGCCTTGGATTTGGTTTTGTCACCAACATGCCCCCGAGGAAGTTCTACAGATTATTATTGAGGGTAGTATCCAAGCTGAGACAGTTTGGAACCTTCCCTTCCACAGTTTCAGTACAGACAGTTCAGAAGCATCGACATGTTGTCATCTGTATTTCCCACCCGGAGCCTCACCACATAGCCTGTTGAACCATGGCCTGGCTGCATGTAGCCTGGAGTCCAGTCCTGTTTGCTTTGTTCCGCTCTCCAAGGTCGCTACTCCGCCAACAAGACTGGGCGCCGTTAGGATTTGGAGTAGCGACCTTGGGGAGCGGAACAAAGCAAACAGGACTGGACTCCAGGCTAGGCTGCATGAGGACTGTACCACTAGATCAGTCTGGGATTTTTACTACCATATTTAAAACTCCAAGTACTCAGCTTCTATTTCAGGATATGTTCATGTTCTGTTGTTTCTGACATCCAAATTTCACGTATTGTTTTACTGTTTTTATTTATTTTTTCAATGCTATTTGTGTTACATTGTTCAATCAACTTTCAATATTCTCCGCAAGTTTAGTTTTGTGTTTATGCTCATCAAGAAGATAAAAACTGATTGAAAGAAGTCCCTCGTGGATCTCATTTCTCAGTTATCAACATCCAATTTGTAGTTTTAGACAAGTGGATGAGATGAGTCGGGCGACCTTTGCCCTCCTGCAGGCAGGTCATGAAGGTCACTGACACGGATACCCCCCTCCCACCCAGTCAGATCTTGGTCGCCCCAGACTCTTCTGTTGAAGAGTGACAAGTCTCCATCATTTTCGCCAATTTCACAAAAGAAACAAAATACGCTGCAGTCATTTCTGGCATGTTGACCCTGCATTTGTGGGGGGACGTGTCCATCAACCTGCCCAAGTTCCCCAAATATGGCATATCTGACTGCCCTGAATGAAGGTCAAGTGTGTAGCAGCAATGTTCAACTTTCTTGAGATAACATTTTCCTCATTAACTTGCTGAAAGTTCCTTGAATACCTTTACATTTAACTGAGAACTAGTGTCCCCGTGCAGTAAACATTTTATGATGGATGTTTGCTGTTTCTGTCTGGATGAGGGAGGGGGGCATTCTTGTTCCATGACCCATGGTACCTGAAGGTCACAGTGAAGGCCTGCGATGTACATTAGTTTTGTAGCTGTTGTAATAAACTTGTTTTGCTGTCCGTGGGGGGAGGGGGGGGGGGAAGGTATGCCTGTAGCTGACCCATATTGTATGAAGGTCAAATCTGTAACAGTAAAGCTAACTGCCATAAATCTGACTGGAGAGGGGGGGGGGGGCTAGTATGTATCCTGACCAGTAGTATAGGAGGGTCTGTTGATGGCTTCTGCCAAAAGTAACTGCAGGCTGATTTGAGCTTTCATGGATAAACAAAGGTTCAAACAAACAAATAAGCAATGGAAGTATCTTTTCAGTTGCCATGGATACAAGTTACAACAGCAACAGAAGTGGTCCACTCGGCAGTCGTTGTACTTCTGATGATGATGCTGTAACTATGGTAACGAGCTGATCATGTCTGGTCACCACTTAACTCACCCATGGCTACATCATTGTAGCTAGCAATTGATACACAAGACTTGGAGCTATGGAGTGCAATGGAGACTTATAAATTTGTGTATCGCCTAACCCCGCCCGTCAGGGCTGATAGATGATGATGATGATGATTTGGCAAAAGTTTCAGTTTCAAGTGCATCTGCAAGTATGGAAACTCCAGTGGGTTCCTTCCACGTCGTTGTTCCACAAACAGCATGGAAGGGAAAGTTAGTAGCGTTATAGCTAGCGTACTGCCACTGTTACTGTTGTTGCCTGTTGAAGAGACAGTACAGCATATCCCTGTGATCAATCTCAGTTATACTGTTGTAGAACTTGAAGTTGGGACAGTACAGTGTACATCTATCGCTACTTGTAGAAGAGACAGTCCCCTGTATCGCTGTGATCAATCTCAGTAATACTGTTGTAGAAGTTGGGACAGTACAGCGTACATCTATCGCTGCTTGTAGAAGAGACAGTTCCCTGTATCGCTGTGATCAATCTCAGTTATACTGTTGTAGAAGTTGGGACAGTACATCGTATATCTATCGCTGCTTGTAAAAGAGACAGTCCCCTGTATCGCTGTGATCAATCTCAGTTATACTGTTGTAGAAGTTGGGACAGTACAGCGTACATCTATCGCTGCTTGTAGAAGAGACAGTCCCCTGTATTGCTGTGATCAGTCGCTGCAGCAGTAACTCTCATTACTGCCATGTTTGCTCCTGATGTTTGCTGGGTAAATCCCAGGGTCCTTCAGCTGTCAATCCAGCAGGCATCATATGTGTCAGCCTGGAGTGGGCTGAGCTTTCCTAAAGGCAGGTCTCCTGTACATGTAGGGGCTCCGGGATGAGGAGGTGTGGGGTTCGATTCCCATGTGGTTTGTTGGTGAAGGCAGTTGGGTGTTCGTTTTTAGTTTCTGTTGGTGGGTCTTCATCACATGCACAAGGAGGTGGGAGATACCAGGTTATTTGAGGTGAAGCATGATGCTCTATCAAGCAGCTACATGTACATGTAACTTAGCAGTAGTACTAGACGTCACTACAACTGGTATTTTTAGCCAAGTACACAGAGTCATGGTCGCGCCTACCCTTCTCCCTAAGTGTGTTGGGTTGTCTTACATGCAGATGTTTGACACTGAGGCTACTGCATGTCTCACGCTGCTGTACAGTTTGTTTGAGCTGGTGCAACAATGTGGGCCCAAATCCCCCTCATCCCTGCTACTGCATGTCTGTAAATTTGGGCAGACAATATTTATGTGCCCAGTGTTTGACTGGCCCACACATACATGTGTGTTTGTTTGTGTGTGTGTGTGTGTGTGTTAGTCTTTTTTAGTGGACGAATCAAAGTTTTTGTTTTACAAAACGTTTTTATAGCCTGATCATATCCTGATCACAATTAGAAATAGTTGGACAAATCATAGTCTGTGTAACACAAACTCCGCTGTCCAGGGCTGTAACTGGCCCCTCCCCGCGGATGATTGGCGGGCTGCTATAAGCGAGATTAAATCAGGCTAGACAAATCATACCATGAAACCACCCTTGTAGGTCTCCCCCCATCCCCCCATGTAAACACAGATCTGTTCAGCCCCAAATCCACACCTGTGTATTGTGGCACGTCTCAGGTGTCTCCTGCATACCTGTACCTTTGTTATGTAACACTCTGTGTCTCACCTTGGCTATATAAACCTGTGCTTTTGTCACAGTCCCATACCTTCCCTACTCCACCGTAAACCTGCTCCTGTTACCTGGGTGGTGGCGGCCATATTGTTCCCTGGTCCAAGGTCGCCGAGGTCAGAGCCCTTGGGTAGCGCAGCCTGCAGAGCGTTTAGACACACCTGCAGATTCGGGGCGGGGCTCATGACGTCTCCATGGTAACAGACAGCCCAGGTCTGTGTGCAGCTTACAAAGGTCAACACCAACTGTAGCCAAGGTCATCGTTGCTGTTTGATGTATGAAAACTAATTTCCTGGCTGAGAGATTGTGAACCAAGTGTTCCAATGTTGTGAAGTAAATTTTCTGTGAACTGTAAGGATCACCTAACAACATATTTAAATCCCTAGGAATCTTTGCCCTGGTCTGATTGTGGAGCCATGGCACTGAAGAGTTAGGGGCTGAGCATTTCGAAGTTTGACTATAACTGAGAAATAATAAAAAAAAACATGACAAAAACTGGATAATGTATTGCACCCTATGAAATAGCTGAAGACAGTCGAATATTGCAGAAGGTTTGTAATGTATTTCTACAGCCTGGATCCCCATGCTCATGGTGGTCCGTAACATCCAATAGCAAGTTTAGAAAGACCAGGTCTGGGGAGAACAGGTAGCTCTAACCCAGGAGTCAGGACCACCACCAGACATCTGCAGCCTGAAGCTGAGCAGTGCCCGGCGGACTTCAGTGTTTACTAACAACCTGGCCTCTCTGCTGATAAACCCGCCCACAGAACGGTGGGAAAGTCTCCCCAAACGCGGCGATCCGGTGGGAAAATCTCGGGACTGGAGCAGCACCTCAACAGTCCTGATAATCCAGGAGCTGGGGTTCAATATTTCCAGCTTTGAAGTTTTGGAAATGAGAAGAAAGACATGAAATTGACAAGACTGGGACTAGCAAAGACTGGGACTAGCTAGGAACTACAATGTAGCCAATTCATGAAGTGTCCTGAAGGAAAAGAGAAGAAAATTAGGTTAATCATTAAGGTAGTGAACAGTCTGGTTCTAGTTCTATGGAAATTGTCCAGTTCTGGTTTCTTTCGAAACAGTCTGGTTTAGGTTTCCAACAGTAACAACCCAGTTTTGGTCATGGGAATGGTCCAGTTCTGGTTTCCTTTTTATTTTTATTTCATTTACGACATTTCATTTTTATTTCATTGGAGACAGACCGGTTCTGGTTTCCATGGAGACAGGCTGGTTCTGGTTTCCATCGAGACAAGCTGGTTCTGGTTTCCATGGGAACAGTCTGGTCCTGGTCTCCATCGAGACAAGCTGGTTCTGGTTTCCATGGGAACAGTCTGGTCCTGGTCTCCATGGAGACAGGCTGGTTCTGGTTTCCATGGAAACAGTCTGGTCCTGGTCTCCATGGAGACAAGCTGGTTCTGGTTTCCATGGAAACAGTCTGGTCCTGGTCTCCTTCGGAACAGCTCCAGTGTTGACCAGCCCACTGTGGCTCCAATGAGAAGCCCCAGCCCCTGACTGTTGATTGTTGTGACTTGCTGAAATGTAATCTGTGCACCAGATGAGGTCAAGGGTTTCCCTTCTGCAGGGCCTGCCACAAGGCCAGGAGGCCAGGAGGCCCGGTCTTCACAAGTATGAGTTCTGGAGTCTTTAAGGCTAAACTCAGCCTTTTCTCAGCGGTTTAGGGTCAGCTTCTTAAGACATACACTTGGCCTGCTCAGCAGATCTCCTTACATCTTTGATGCTGGCTGAAACCTCTTAAAGGATTTGTAGTAATTAAAGATTTAATCAGAAGACAAGTACCAGTGGTACATGTAGGTTGGAACATTCTCTATTAGCTTGTTAGTGAGTTTATACTTCAGAATCTG
The DNA here is from genome assembly GCA_019207045.1 of Branchiostoma floridae x Branchiostoma belcheri. Taxonomy (NCBI): domain Eukaryota; kingdom Metazoa; phylum Chordata; class Leptocardii; order Amphioxiformes; family Branchiostomatidae; genus Branchiostoma; species Branchiostoma floridae x Branchiostoma belcheri. The sequence goes on from CM033024.1 coordinate 3,784,218, forward strand.
CAGAAACTTGACATTTTTCTTCGTTCTACATTAAACAAAACCATGGAGGGAGTTCCCCTAGTTCAAGTTGACCTCAAGATCTGGAGGGTTGATCTCTGACCTGCCCTTGGTAATCCGTCCCCAGTCCCTGGACAGTCTTACCCTGAAGGTTACAAATGTGCGTAACTGTGAGGACTGTGGGAACAGGGAACATGACGGTGGGAACAGAGGGGACCTCAGAGTGTTCAGAACATCCCATACAGGAGAGGGGAAAGTGCTGATATGCAGACTGTACTGTTGGGTTTGAGTTGGGACAGGTCTCATAAAGAAGCCATTTCAAACCCTACCTGTGCGGCTGCCAGGACGGAAACCGTGCCTGTACAATTTCAAAGCAGTTCTATATCTGTATCTACATGTATATAGCCAGTATAAGTAACTACAGTGAAACCTGCCTTAGGGGTCACCTGAGTATAGGGGCCACCTGGCCATTGCGGTCACTTTTTGCCGGTCCCTTGGATTTTTCCCATTGACGTAAGCATTAAGAAATAGTCTATAGCGGTCACCTGTCGAATGCGGTCGCGGCCAGCCGATTTTCAGTCCGGCCGCTATGCCAACACTGCCGATAGCGGTCGCGTTACGCCGCGCTAAAACCCACGCGGGGTTCACTTTTTTTCAATTTCTGCACTACATCAGCAAAATGTAGGCTCAACTTGGACGATTTACGAAGGAAACATTGAATAAAGAAACATTTTACAAAATTATGTGATTTTATGCGAAGTTTTTCCACCTACGTGTTGTTGGCGTTTTTCTCGTCTCAGTCTTTGCACTCTACCCTTCTCTACATCGTCATTTCTGTGCAGACTGAAAGAATATATGGACAGATTTTACAAGTAGACCGTCCGTTCATGTATCTGATGTTATAGGCTCTTGAAATCCATGTACGCTGGTCTAATTTTCGTATTCCGCGGGCCAAAAATATCGGAATTGTATTTGCGTAAATTTTCCAAGATGGCGCCGCCTCAGCAGATAAACAAGGTCAATTGGGGTCAGTGGACGACTCCATTTTTGCCAAGGTAATATGTGGCAACAAGAATTCTGATTTATAGCACAAAATACGGTGATTATGGTATAAAAAACGATAAGAATCAATTAAATTAATGTTATTTATGTAAGAACTAGACGAAGGTGGATTTTTGTCAAAGAAATAAGCCTACGTAGAGACAGTTTTATTTCGACGTGACCACCTTGGCATAATGGCGCATGCAGACAAGTCAAGCCGAGCCTTCCTGAACAAGTGAAAGTTTTTGTGGCGTTTTGATGTTTAGAAATGATTATGAACTTGTGATCAGCAGTGATTGAACGTCTAATTTTTGCCGGCAACTAGCGGAATTTACACGATTTGTCTAATCGATTGGCAAAGTTGCCGAAGACGCGCGCTGTGACCCAAGCTACCCAGAAAAGTCAGATCGAGGAACAAAGGAAAAATTATGGCGGCGCTGACTTCGTGTTCAGACAATTCTAACTGTATAAAAGACAAGAGAACCAAGCAAATGTCTGTCAGTTTTGACTCAGAAATACGATGTCGAAGGCTTCGACTCCCGAGGGACACGCATTGACGTTGGTCATTCATTCGGCGTTCCGAGAACGGCAAGTCCCCCGTCAACTAGCGGCTGATTTCGGAGCAGGTGTCGGTCGGACTCAGATTAGTGTTAATGTCTAATAATAGTACACTGTCTTCTCTGTTAATAGCTAATGACATTTTGGCTATACAGAAATAAGGGAGCAGTAGTAGTTAATACAAATCTATTTGATTAAACTGTTTGTTTTAAACTCATATTTAGTTTAAATGTATAACCTTAATAATATGTCAATAAATACTCAGTATCTCAGTGGAAGCTGAATGCCTTGTCACTTATTGCTTGTGGTGAAATGTACCTTTTTGGCTATACTGCCTATAGGGGACACCTGCCCATAGGGGCCAAATTTGGTCAGTCCCTTGAGTGACCCCTATAGACAGGTTTCACTGTACATAACCACCCTTCAGCGTAACACACCAGTTTCTGTGTCTATATCTACATAGTCGGTATAACTGCCCTTCGGCATAACACCAGCTTCGCAGGCACGTGGCACAGCAGCAGCTGGTTATATTACACTGAACGGCCGGTCACACCTAACTTTTGCAAATCTATCTCCAATTTAATTAAAGCCACAGTAACCACCTATCGGGAGGTCCCAGTATCTCTGTTGTGCTGTGACTGTAACTTGACTGCCCTGGCCCATAAAGGCAGGCCCAGGAGTTATTACCAGGAATTTTTAGTGTTGGTCAAAATTCCATTATTCTAAAGGCCAAGGGTCAGAAAGTTCGGCTGGAAAGGTAGTAGACTCCAGAAAACCGGGACTGCTCAGTCAGTAGTAGGGGGTCTGGTATTTCACCCCTAAGGCAGCCGTGTGGATGGTTACCATGCAAACTGTCGATATCACTACTCTCCAAGCAGAGGTTGGTGGGAAAAATCGTGACCTTTTCCTTTCGTATTTTTACAACCTCTGCTGGGGAACGGAGGCTCAAAGGACAACGGGAGGAGAAGTTCTTTGAGAAATGTGACAAAGGTTGGTGGGAAGGCCGGTAGAAAAAAAGATGCGAAAGGAAAAGGTAACGATTTTTCCCACCAACCTCTGCTTGGAGAGTAGATATCACTGCGTCATTCAGGTTTCAACTTCTGAAATTTCCTGTAGGACAAATGGTTTGCCTCAGAACCAACTTGAGTCCTTCCCTTCCTGTCTAAGACTCAGAATCGGCCTTGACCAGGTCTGGTACAGGATTGATTTCTTTCATCTTTCCTATCTTAGAAGAAATCTTGAAGGTTGTTAGCAGGCTGAGAGGCCCGGTGTGCCCTGTGGAGGGTTTCCTTACAAGCACCAATTCAGGGCTGGAAATACAGGCTGCATATGCACTGTAAATAATATTGTTATTCACATAATTTGGCAAAACTGGAGCTGTGAACCTACTAACGGTGTATAGGGTGCACCTGGATATTAGTGTAGGGTTATGTGTGTGTGAAGGCACATGTATCTAGCTATGTACATAACAGGGCATGTACCAACTGTATGTACATAAATTCGTAAGTCAGGGCATGTGCAAAATAGGGCATGTGCAAAACAGGCATGTGCAAAACAGGGCATGTGCAAAACAGGCATGTGCAAAACAGGCATGTGCAAAACAGGGTATGTGGGTCAGGCAGTCTGGCCAGGCTGTGTTTTCCATGTTCCAGCCCCAGGGTTGTACTAATGACACAAGCCCAGCCTGTCTGTAGTCTGTACTGATCACATGTGTAAGGGTTACATGTACATATGGGGAGTCTTCTCACCATACCAGGGTTACATGAACATGGGAAGTCTTCTCAGGGGACTGCCTGTCTGGGAGCTCCACATGCCAGAGACACATGTACAGGGTAGACCACTTTTCTAGCCTGGATACCAGGCTGTTTCGAGGGTGCCATATGCCCACTGCTAGTCTAGATACCAGACTGTTTCCAAAGCCTACAAGGTCAGGTTCTTGTCATAGAGAACTCTCTTGGTTGTATGGCCACCATGCGTTTGTCAAGGGCACATAATACCACACCTTGAGGCAGACCCTGATCGTGGGGTACCTTTAGGCTGCAGTAGCCAGGAACTGGCCTGTGTAGTCTAGCATCCAAACTAGGAGGCATTGCTAGGTCCTGGAAACAGTCTGGCATCCAGGCTAGGAGCTGGCGTGTTTAGGCCCTGGAAACAGTCTGGCATCCAGGCTAGGAGCTGGCCTGTTAGGCCCTGGAAACAGTCTGGCATCCAGGCTAGGAGCTGGCGTGTTTAGGCCCTGGAAACAGTCTGGCATCCAGGCTAGGAGCTGGCCTGTTAGGCCCTGGAAACAGTCTGGCATCCAGGCTAGGAGCTGGCCTGTTAGGCCCTGGAAACAGTCTGGCATTCTGGCTAGGAGCTGGCCTGTGCAGGCCCTGGAAACAGTCTGGCATCCAGGCTAGGAGCTGGCGTGTTTAGGCCCTGGAAACAGTCTGGCATCCAGGCTAGGAGCTGGCCTGTTAGGCCCTGGAAACAGTCTGGCATTCTGGCTAGGAGCTGGTCTGTGTAGGTCCTGGAAACAGTCTGGCATCCAGGCTAGGAGCTGGCGTGTTTAGGCCCTGGAAACAGTCTGGCATCCAGGCTAGGAGCTGGCCTGTTAGGCCCTGGAAACAGTCTGGCATCCAGGCTAGGAGCTGGCCTGTGTAGGCCCTGGAAACAGTCTGGTATCCAGGCTAGGAGCTGGCCTGTTAGGCCCTGGAAACAGTCTGGCATCCAGGCTAGGAGCTGGCCCGTGCAGGCCCTGGAAACAGTCTGGCATCCAGGCTAGGAGCTGGCCTGTGCAGGCCCTGGAAACAGTCTGGCATCCAGGCTAGGAGCTGGCGTGTTTAGGCCCTGGAAACAGTCTGGCATCCAGGCTAGGAGCTGGCCTGTTAGGCCCTGGAAACAGTCTGGCATTCTGGCTAGGAGCTGGTCTGTGTAGGCCCTGGAAACAGTCTGGCATCCAGGCTAGGAGCTGGCGTGTTTAGGCCCTGGAAACAGTCTGGCATCCAGGCTAGGAGCTGGCCTGTTAGGCCCTGGAAACAGTCTGGCATTCTGGCTAGGAGCTGGTCTGTGTAGGTCCTGGAAACAGTCTGGCATCCAGGCTAGGAGCTGGCGTGTTTAGGCCTGGAAACAGTCTGGCATCCAGGCTAGGAGCTGGCCTGTTAGGCCCTGGAAACAGTCTGGCATCCAGGCTAGGAGCTGGCCTGTGTAGGCCCTGGAAACAGTCTGGTATCCAGGCTAGGAGCTGGCCTGTTAGGCCCTGGAAACAGTCTGGCATCCAGGCTAGGAGCTGGCCCGTGCAGGCCCTGGAAACAGTCTGGCATCCAGGCTAGGAGCTGGCCCGTGCAGGCCCTGGAAACAGTCTGGCATCCAGGCTAGGAGCTGGCCTGTTAGGCCCTGGAAACAGTCTGGCATCCAGGCTAGGAGCTGGCCTGTGTAGACCCTGGAAACAGTCTGGTATCCAGGCTAGGAGCTGGCCTGTTAGGCCCTGGAAACAGTCTGGCATCCAGGCTAGGAGCTGGCCTGTTAGGCCCTGGAAACAGTCTGGCATCCAGGCTAGGAGCTGGCGTGTTTAGGCCCTGGAAACAGTCTGGCATCCAGGCTAGGAGCTGGCCTGTTAGGCCCTGGAAACAGTCTGGCATTCTGGCTAGGAGCTGGTCTGTGTAGGTCCTGGAAACAGTCTGGCATCCAGGCTAGGAGCTGGCGTGTTTAGGCCCTGGAAACAGTCTGGCATCCAGGCTAGGAGCTGGCCTGTTAGGCCCTGGAAACAGTCTGGCATCCAGGCTAGGAGCTGGCCTGTGTAGACCCTGGAAACAGTCTGGTATCCAGGCTAGGAGCTGGCCTGTTAGGCCCTGGAAACAGTCTGGCATCCAGGCTAGGAGCTGGCCCGTGCAGGCCCTGGAAACAGTCTGGCATCCAGGCTAGGAGCTGGCCTGTGTAGACCCTGGAAACAGTCTGGTATCCAGGCTAGGAGCTGGCCTGTTAGGCCCTGGAAACAGTCTGGCATCCAGGCTAGGAGCTGGCCCGTGCAGGCCCTGGAAACAGTCTGGCATCCAGGCTAGGAGCTGGCCTGTGTAGACCCTGGAAACAGTCTGGTATCCAGGCTTGGAGCTGGCCTGTTAGGCCCTGGAAACAGTCTGGCATCCAGGCTAGGAGCTGGCCTGTTAGGCCCTGGAAACAGTCTGGCATCCAGGCTAGGAGCTGGCCTGTTAGGCCCTGGAAACAGTCTGGCATCCAGGCTTGGAGCTGGCGTGTTTAGGCCCTGGAAACAGTCTGGATCTCAGGCTACACATTCCCAGCCTTGGTGGTTCTTAATCCTCCAATCTCTCTCTAATTTAAATGTAGAGTTGCTGGGATCAGAGTTGTAGTCATGTAACATGGCTTGTAAAAAAGTTACCTTAGATCATGGCATAAAAGTTCACCGTTGTTTCAAAGAAACATTATTTTTACCATAAATTATAGCTTACAAGGTCCGCTGTAACGTCTTCAGTTGCCATGGAGGGTCTTGGTCTGCCAGAAAAAGAAACACAGGATAAGGTTTCACTTTGATCCAGGAATCTTATTATGCTACAAATGTATACCTGATCTGATTATTGTGAAAGCAGATGTCAGGTTGCTGCCTGGGTGAATTTCTGCACTCAAGATTGTCTCCGACTGTTTCTTCTGTTCACTGTTGGAAGTCTCCTAAATATTAGTCAGGGTCAGAACTGTCCAAGGAGGTTTGGAATGTGTTTTGTCTGGACTCATATCTTGTTGACCTGCTACTCCATCAACACAATGTCCTGCATGTAGGCTAGTAGGTATTACAAATGTGACCAACACTAACAAGACTACAACACACAGCTTTTAGCAAGACTCAGTCAGTACTTGAAACACAAATGGTTGATAATTCACAGGTCTGTTACTCCACTACACATAACACTCCAGTTACCAGGGTACATGTTGTATGATTACAATTGGGTAATCCATATTACTGGAAAGACCAGATGTATAAAACCTTCTGTCAGCTGAAGCTTCAGTTTTCTTTTGAAACACAAACTGTAGATAATTCACACACTGAACACAATGTCCAAGCTACTGTACTGGGATATTCAAGTATCATGGCAAGCTGAATTTTGTCCTTTTTAGTGACTTTACAAGTCTTTTGCCACATAAAACTAATAATGCATCCAGAAGACTAGCTCAAAACAAAAGTTAAACCATCTCAAAGCTTTTTACAAATGTCATTTTCTGTTTGAAACACAAATTGTAGATAACTGTTGAGACTGCCGCTATTCCTGTCGCCGCGATCCCTGCCGATAAACTCAAGCACCACTTGTTGCTGCTCGGCTGTGGTTTTGTGATAGCCGGAATTTCTGGGCGGAATTTCTCGGATCACTTCAAAGCTGGGGCATTCCCGGCTTGTACTTGTCAGGATGTTGTACAGATTGTTGGAGGGAGAAGTACGACATTAATCACCCCAGAACTGTAACCATGTGAACCACTCACACCGTAATAAGGTGCTGTGCTGTGGGTTATCTTTAACGTGCTTGAGGTGTGACTCTCCTCAAACGTGGGACCTCCATCTAACGTCCTACCCAAGGGTACTATTGTATGATAATAGGGTCATTTTAACCTTAGTGAAGTGAGGAAATTCATGTTAAGTGCACTACATACATGTACTCTAGTAGGGGCATAGCTTGGGTTTCGAACCCAGGACCTCCAGGTTCTGGGTAGCCTGGTATCCAGCCGTAATATAGCTTCCGAGTCTCTTCTCTCCTCTCTGGAGACTCGGAAGCTATATTACGGCTGGATACCAGGCTAGGTTCTGGACCGAACACCCACAGGTTGCCATCATGCCTTCATCCTTCTGCACCTCCTCATAGATAACTGCACACCTGGAACTGATGTGGCTCTCTGTCACTCAGGACCTGAAGACATGTCATAGATGTCTCAAGATGTTTCTTAATGACCTGAAGATGTTCAAGACTTCCTCCTTAGCATGTCACTGCAAAGATAAGATCAGCTGAGGGAGTCCCCAGCTCTAATGGTGCATGTGTTGTGAGGAGGGTCTGAGGAACTTTGATGGAACAGTTTGGACAAGCCAGCCTTGTGGAATGTCTTTGACTTGAATGTGGACCCTTAAGATTGATGTAAAGCCTGCCATGCTGAGATACTTAACATCGTGGGGAACCTGGGTTGGAGTCATCAAAGTTATCCATTTGAACTTCATGTGCTAGAGTAACTTTCCATGCTTTCTACTTAGAATTATCCTGCATGTGATGATTTCACTTTCTGTATAATGAAATTAACAGTGTAATAACAGTGTTGATACATGTATATTTTATCAATTAGGTTAAAACTTAGTTGGCTTGCTGTCAGAACTTTTTGAAGATATTTGTTGTAAAACTAAAAGAGTAGAGAACTGTTTTTGACCTACTTTTATTTTTAATGTGAATTTTTAATTTTATTTTTAATTTTAGGTCAAAGCATGGCATTAACTATTCTTGTGCCTCCATTTATCTTTCTTATTTCCCTTTTTTTCTCCTTTCGGATCTTTGACATTATCATAATACATTGTACATTTCAGAGTTGAATACCCCCTTGTACATTTTATCTTTCTTTCATTAATTTCTTTAGCTGCAGTCTGTGGAAAGTAGCCCTTAATGTCTTCTGACATCCTCCAGATTTTATGACAATATTTGATACCACCATTTGACAGATTCATAAATCCTTGTAAGAAGTAGACCACAGGCCTTGCTATTACCCCAACCTCTGCACTTACTGTAAATGCATTTAATTTTGTGGGGATTTAATTTCACGGTAGCGGGAAAAAGGACTTTTCGCGGTAGTTTTAAGTTTGTGGCAGCACCATGCACTGTAGTCTCATACTGCCATGGAAAAATGGAAACATTAAACCACTGCAAAAGTTTCTGCATTTACAGTACTCAAGCGCCTGCACTTCATAACTTCTCAGGGAAACTCAAGACTCCTTTTCTGCCAGCTGCTAAGTCTTCAATCTTAGTTCCGACTTAAAGTCTTATCGTGAGAATTCTCCCCATTTCTGTAACTTGTACCTGCACCGCAAAACATCTGTTATACCCACCGAGGCAGAAACTTGGGACGTACGGCATTGATTTTTGTTTGTTCTTCTCTGATGCAACGTTTAGATACAATTTGAAATGAGCTTGTCTTTCTGGCAATAGTATTCTAAATCATGATAAAACATGAGGGCAAGAATGAGAAAACAGAGACAGATACACAGTGCAACACACACACATACAGACATACAGACAGACAGACACACATAGACACACAGTGCAACACACACACATACAGACATACATACAGACACACAGTGTAACACACGTACAGACAAACCATAGACACAGTGTAACACATACAGACAGACAGATACACAGTGTAATACACACACACACAGACAGACAGACGAACAGTGTAACACACGTACAGACACACAGACACAGGCTAGCCAAATGAAATACTTCAATCTATTGGGTTGAGAAACAGGTAGTTGTGCTGGTGTGGCCTGGGTAGTGCAGACTGGGTTGTTGCTTGTTAGCCAGTCCAGAATATTCCTCCTGTCTTCTCTGGTTTCTCCCCGATCAGCTGACATGTTCCGTACGGAGGGGCTGCCCAAGGTGGTTTGCAGGGACACGTGTCCGTCAGAAGGGTACAACATAGCACCAGGGTGTTACTGGAATGGGCCTGCAGGGGTGATAGGGGTGGTGGTGGTTTGGTGGTGGTTTGGGGGTGGGGGCAACCTTAGATCATAGGACTTGTCTGTTGGTGCTTATGTTATAGCAACTTATACTGTAACCAATGGCAAATAAACCTTAAACATTTGATTTTTGATTTTGATTGATTTTATTTATTTTGCACAATCTTAAAAAAAGATAACATAACACAAATTATAGGATGAAAGTACATGCAGGGGGGAAAGAAAAAAGCCCTGTGGCTTATATACATAGTCTTCCTCCAAAGTAACAAATAATAATACAATTTAACAATTCATAGCAGCGGGTTGTTACTGGAATAGGGGCGGCCAAGCTTATGTTTAAGGACTTGTCTCTGTGTGTTTCTGTGACACTGTATCCAATGCAGGGCACAACATGTCCCTTGTATGACAGTGTATGTATAGATACTGGTATAGTATTGTACAGTAGGTGTTCCTTATTGTAGGTTTGTAAGACTGAGTGTTGTGTGAAGCCAGGTTTCCTGTGACACTGAGACATGTCCACCTGCCAGCTGAGGCGTTGGAGTCCTTCTACAGTGCAGAATACAGGCCTCGAAATACTTCCTGCATATGTAGGTTAGTGCAGGTAAAATTGGAGCTGTGCAGGTATTTTTGGTGTCTACCTGCACTGGTCCATGTACTGGGTTTTATACATGAATGTCATGTAGGTGTATATGGATTGTTATCAGCTGCATTGACTTTTACCACCTATAAAGTATAAAAGAAAAAGATAACAATGATTCCTTAACAACTTTAATATGATCCATACTTCCTAAATTCAGAGTGGTAAAATTTATCTGCTGCAGGTAATTTTCAACGTTACCTGCACCAGTGAAGGTATGCCGCAAAAAGTATTTCGAGCCCTGTCTATAGTACCGGTACTATAAGTAGGAGATTGTGTGAGCTGAACAGGCACTGCTGATTCCACACTGGGCTTTTCTCTCAGCTTCCTCTAACAGTGGATTTCTTAGTCAGAAAGTTGGGATAATATCTGATTTATAAACTGGGACCTGAAGGAAGCCTTGTTCTACTTGTGTAGTTACACAATCTTGGTTGGGAAACTGTCCAACATTGCTGAATAGCTCCTTCAAATGATTGTGGGGAATGATAAGGTTTGAAAAGGGGGACGGTGTATGATAAAGCAAAAGTGAGCTTTTCCCTTCTTCTCTGAAATAAACCGCCATGAAAATGACGGATTCATGGTACAATTCTTCAAAATGACCACATACTTGTAGGGATTACCTTAAAGGTAGCTTTTGAAATGAGTGACGTTCTGCTGTGGACTCCATAACATGGTCATGCAAGCATAGCTAGGTAGAACACGCAAAACGTATCTACATCAACTTTGTGAAGATTCTGGCTGCACGGCTGAAGAACTGCCCAAGGCTATGGAGGATAGGGAAGGATGGAGGGAGAGAGTCCGTGCAACCAGCACGCCCAGATGATGATGATGATGATTGAAATGTCTGATTTCTCCTCAGTCACAGTTTGGCTTTAGAAGCAAGCTGTTCAGAAGTACAGTTGTGTAAAATGTGGGAAACTGTCCAACATGGTAGAGCACCGGAAATCTGCAGGGTGATCTTGTCAGCTTGTCTTAAGTTAAAGAGGGTCCTTATGCAATGTAAATGATACTATCTCTGCATTAGTCTGAAAGTAAGAGTATCCACTGACAGCCACAGGCCAGTTATGCAGTTGTAAGTCAGCCAAAGTGATAAGATTCTCAATAAACGTCTTCTCCTTATGTGGGAAAGTCGGGTTGACAGAAGATTCCGCTTGAAGATCGCAAGCCCTTAATTAAAATCTGATACAGTAGCCACATCTACAGTGTTGGATGATGGGAAATATTAGACATGCCATCACATTTAGGTTTCTCACCAGGATTTTATTACAGCAGTGGGGGGGGGGGGGGTATCCTTCCCCTGAAAATTATTAAAACTATAACCCTCAGGAAGACTAATTCCTATATCTTTAACGGGAGGGGCCCCGAGTTCGCCACTTTTTTCAATAAGTCATCGTTTTCAAACAGAAGTTTAATGACCCTCTCTGTGATTGGTGAATATATCGGCATATCTTATGTTGATCTATTTTTTGCACGCGTTACCATGGTGATTGATCGAACGTAGAGGTCAAGGGTCAATCAGCAACTTTCCGACGTAAGATGGGCGTATGTTCTAAGGGTGTACCCTGAGTTCGCCACTTTTACAATTGGTCAGAAATCGTTAAAAATATACATTGAAAATGTTTTCAAGGTATTGAATTCTATTCTATGACTTACCACTTTCCTGTTACAGGGAAGTAAGTCAATATTTTGCAGCGCATCTGAATGAAACACGCAAGTTATGGAGACATATCGAAGTCCATCTTCTACGACCACGTGGTGACGTTCTCCGCAGAACGCGGTCACTCGGGGTCAGCCGCATATCGAGAAGCAGTTGCAAACCTTCGTAATCTTCATGTGTGTGATAGACGTTTGTACAACATTTGTTAATAAAGAGGATAATATATAATGAGTTTGAAAAGCCTTTGGATTGAGGCGTTGTGCAATTTGAAAGAAACAACATGCGCCGCACGCCCGCCGGGGCACCGAGTCGGCACGTTCAATATCGCGATACCATCATACCGCGGCCAATCTTATTCGCTCTATTCACTGAGACTCGTTATGTTTATCCGCTGCTAATTACTGTATGCTGAAGCTATTGTTCCTTTATTGACATCAATGGAGTGCTCTTGATTACAAACGTATTCAGGCAACAACAAAAATCCCGACAACTACCGCTGAGTATCACGACACGCAGTAGCGCGTTGGTATAAAAAGTTTTTGGGTCACGTAAAATCGATCCAGGTGCCAAATCGTTCCAAGAAACTTATGCACCTTTCGTTACAACTTGAACGGCGTGCTGCGGCTATATCCAAGCGGTTAATCATCAGTTTGCAGTGCAACCATCATAATGTGTACAGGGTTTTGCATCCTTCTCACGGCAAAATGTAACCCGATATATTTGTGTCAAAGGTCTATTCCGGCGGCCGACAACACTAGAGATGAAGGGGTGCGAAATCTAATATATCACTGTTGGCAAAGATCCGGATCCTGGAACGAAAGATTCTACAATAAATAATAAAAAAGATTGATGTCAGATTTGTGGTCGACTTGTCATCTGTGTACTGTACCCGTACTGAGACGATTGTTATCGTCTTCAAGGTCGTTTTTGCATTAGTTTACTATGACTACGGGCCGACCACACTACGGTAAAAGGGGTGGGATTAATTCTAACGGGAAGTATCCTAATAATCCCGACATATGTTCTAAGCCAACATGCAGTCATTGAACTTTGACATACCACCATAGTAAGAACAGAGAGGGACACAGCATAACAATATCTATTTATTTATCTATACAACAAGTAACAAATGCGGTAATGGTTCATCCCATTTTCCCGCCAATTACGCTTCTTTCAGCGCTTGACTGAAATTTTGCCTCCGTTACAACTTCAAGAGTACTGTCTTCCAGAATGGTAAGCTGATGTGCTTTCTTTTTTTATTTGTTTAGTGATTTTAGATATATTTTCAAGAAAACAAAAGGACGTACAAGCTCTCATTTAGAGGTCTGTGTATCAAGACATTTTCTTGCAAAACGTCCTCTGAACCGCATACCGAAATATTGACACTGACCCTTTGTTTCGTTAACAGAAACTGTCCCTACAGACGTTTCACTATTTCGACCAAGCTGTAAGGCTGGTAGATTGTGAGAGTGCCCCGTCACTGCGACTGCGGCCATACCATCGGCCGGGTGCTCCGAAGGCCGGCATCATGACCTATGCCCACATCAACGGCGAGTGGATCAAGGTCGGATGGATCCGTGAGGAAGACCGGGTGGCGGTGGAGGAGTTTGCCCGGGGTGAAGTGCAGCACCTGGTGGTGAAGCTGAAGGAAGCTTACGTCAAGAGGGGCTTCTGCGTGGTTAAGGTCCACCTGCGACGCCGGCACTAGACTGTCATCATATGCTGCCTACTGTTATAACAATCTTACTTATATAATTTTGTAGCAATATTACCGATATTTCTTGAAGTTTCTAGTATTATACTTTTTATGATTTCTTAATATCCACTGTAGTATCTCAGCATGGATTAGTATCAACTAGTATCAAATCTTACAGTTATTAAACATTTTTATACTTGTTACTGCAATCTACTGTCAATGCGTTATATTTCTAGGCAGGTTAACAAGCAAAATATCTATCATGAATTATCCTATGTATTGAACATGGAAACGTGACAGAGACAGACAGTCTCATGTCAAACTGGTAATTATCACCAGTCAGTTCAAATCCGGAAGTACATTTTCCGTTTTGATCGCAGCCAATGTTGAAATCCTATTTTTTCAACTTTTTTCTTCCTGGACATACATCAAAGTTTTACGTACCATTGGAAAGCTCGTGTTATCCTGAGTATCAGGCTACTTTTTTTAGTGTCCTAACGTACAAATTTCTTGAGATATTTGACTTTAAAAATTGCTTTTCCCGCGGTCTGAACATAAGTTCCCGCAGGAAATTCTTGTTCCCGCGGGACTGAGCAGGTTGTTCCTTCGGGTTTCAAAGCTTACCCCGATTGCAGACCGCATACAATTACCACCATGAAAATCACTGAAATAATTAGAATCACACCTGGTTAGCTTGTGTAATTAGCACGTGTATGACCAATTCAGTATGTCTAGGAGAGGCCGACGGGATGAACAGGAAATCCTCGGGACCTGTCCCCCAACAGAAGCTGTTTTTTCTGCATCATGAGCTAGCTGACTCAAAAGAAGGCATTGCTTGACTTCAACGCTCAATATAGACATAACAAATGTCATCTTTGAAAGGATAGCACTATAGATGGTCCAATATATGTGTTTGTTTGTTTTGTTTTGTTTTTTCAATCACACAAGACTTTGGCCATTACATTCTCTCTCCATGGTTTGTAACATAACATTGAGGTGCCTGAGTTGGCTCAGTTGGTGTACAGTTTTTCCTGACATCAGGGTGGAGATGTTGAGACAGTTTAATTTGCTTTGATTTTTATTAACCTTTAGCCCATTTGGGCTCATCTTCCAAGATTCAAAACAATCAACATGACTATACAACATACATTTTTTAAAATACAACAATCAACAATCAAAGTATTTACAATAGAGCACAGTGTCTCAGGTCAAAGGTCTTAGAGATACAATGTTTGAGATGGCTTGTCTAAAACTGGACAATGTGCAGTGACTTATTGTCAGATGGCAATGAGTCCCAGAGTATAATTGCTTGGTACAGGAAGGTACGTTTTATAATGTTTTAGGTTTGGGTAGTCGAAAGTTGTCAAATGGATACAGAAAATGTAGTGTTGTACATGTGGGATGAATTTAATTTAACTGGTCTGAAGGAATTGTACACATTTTGTGGTTCGTGGCTAGTGAGGGTTTTGAAGAACATTTAATCAGAGTAATTAAAGAGAATTTTTTGAAAAGCTTGTCAAAAAAAAAGGTTGAAAAGGTTGGACCTCTGCAGGTCTCCCTCACACATCTCTGAGAGGTGTGAGGAAAGGCGTGAAAGGCGTGAATAAATTTGTCATGATATGGACCGTTTGGGTCATGATATGGGCCGTTCTGTTCCATATAATGGACCGACATTTTCACAGTCAGAAAGGATTTGGATTGATGATTACAAGGCACACTTCAATCCCCTTAGACTGTTGACTGTAAAACAGTCATTGCTTCTGGCCAGGGGTAGTATTAGACCAAGGAGGTTTGTTTATACCCAGCTGGGGGTATTAGACTTGAAAAGGCCATGACAACATGCAATTTTGTCTCCTTTTTGCCTTTTAGTGACTGACTACAGTCATGTATATCATAATTTGTCTTATGTCGCCAATCCAAAGTTAGCAACAATAGCAACTGAGACAAAATCTGACAAAATAGAGAGCCCAACAAAATCGTCCATAAACTGCCAGAGCCATAACCTCTACTTGGAGAGTATGGATTTCTTAGTCTGTGTCTGTACTATGAACACTGAGCCATCTGCACCACTATATGTTTTGTACAATGTATGTGTAGTGATATAGGTTGATGAATCTAATAGTACTCAATATAAATCTGTATCTGTATTATATTTCATATGACCCTGACCTCCCTCATGACCTCAATGAAAAGCGGCCTGCTGGCCGATTTGAGCTTCTCATGAATAAACAAAGGTTCAAACAAACAAACAAAGGAGATGGAAACTCACCTCAGCATATTACATTGAATCAAGAAGGGTATACGGTATACCTGCCTAAAACCACCTTCTACGAATATATGTTAAACTTTAAAATAATGTGTTCCACAATGTAGGGAAAATGCAGTGGTGTCCACAAATTAAACAGAAATTCACAAAATTCCCTACACGAAAACAAATTACGAAAACACACTATGAATTTCTTGATGTTCGGCTTCTTTAAAACAAAATTTAATGTAAAGATAGGCTCTCGAATTTTGATAAAACATGACAGAAGCTAAACAATGTCTTCAGTATGGCCGACACAACAACTACAAAATTATGCATAGCTTACACTGTTACAGTCATTGAAATTAAAGCTTTGAAAACAATCCTCGAGAAAGAAAAGGAGATGATAATCTACAGCTATATGCAAGGAGCTATCATCAACTATATTCCATAGGCAGTGTTGGGAAATTGCATTGGCTTCAACAACACAGCACTGTTCACAAAATAGACAATACACTACAAAGCAAAACAATGAGCTTTCATCTGTACAAAGATAAAGAAAGGTTTTGAATTTGGGCAGAGATAAAATGACAGACCTAGAAGCCAAACAAACAATGTTTTCAATATGGCGGACACAACAAGTACACATTGTATAACAATAGGAAACACTTAGTCTAACACTGTGAGGCAAACCCGTTTTTAATGGAGCATTGCGTGTTTTATAACCATTCCGTGTTCTGTGACCCTGACCTGGAGTCGCTATCTGTTAAATACGCGCAACTCCAGAAAAACGTACATTAGCAACGCAAAAAATGCCTAAAACTAGCCCGACTGCAGAATCTACTCGGAGATTACTATGATAGGAATGGAGACTTGTTGAATCCAAGGAGATTGAAATCCTTACTGAATCCTTCCCTTTTTGTAGATAACTCCACAAAAATTTAGATTAGCTTAGACAGCGTAACTTCATACTAGGGTTTATTTACAAGTAATGAGGTTTATACTTAGTACAAGCACAAGGTGAGTGAATGGATATTGTATATACATGACCAGGCAGACGTTGAAGACGCGAGTCTACAATCAATCACCAAAGCGGATGTACTTTATATTTCGAGTCTTGTTTAGAAGCAAACTTTTGATACACATGTCAAGCTTATTGCATATTTTGTATCAGTCGGAAACCTGGGGCTTTAATAATGCAAATCCTGTCAATCGAATCGCTTCGAAACTGATGAAAATGCCTTTCTTATACACTTAGCCCTACACTACACTTAGCAGAATGGGAGTTCCCCATTCAAACGGAAGCTTCTCTCAACCAAGTAAATGTGCCAAGCCTGTTTGTCTTCTGTCTGTTACGGCAACAATGGCCGAATACACATTTCATATTGAAGGACAGACGGTTGCCGTCTACAGTTATTATGTATAAGTCTGACTCCTGAAAGGAACATCAAGATTAGCAAAATTATGAAGGTCGGTCTCGTGACTTTGTACAGAAGAATTTATCGGGTGTTCATTTTTTTTGTTAGCAAAGAAGTGTGTATGATATACTAGTATTGTGAATGTCTCATGTGTCAGAGCAAGGAGGTTTTACCTCCTTGGTCAGACCAAGGAGGTTGGTCAGACATGTACTAGTACTAGTATCTGATCCACCTGCACAATTGTGCCAATTGGAAGATGAGCCAAACAAGACTAGCTTCTTAGTGGGATTTTATGTGCCATCTGGGCAGTCAACATTAGGTAATAATGTTATCATTGTCTATTATTATTCTCTATACTTGTTGAACTATTTCAAATTAAACTACATTTCTCAATCTTGGGACTTCGGGTATTCGGCCCCCAAAGATTATAGTGGACTGATCGTCAGCTAGCTGTTTGGATACAGGAACAATCCAAGGGCTCTGGTTGGATAGGGGTGTTTTAAGAGTAGGTCCAGTCTGGAATAGAATTTGTGGGAAAATGCTTTTGACAGTTGCCAGGCCAGAGTAGTAATTGACGGTAAGGCTTTCCCGTCTGAAATTTCAATTCTTGAGATAAATGGTGTATCTTTTTTTCACTCTCCCATAACATTACACATGACGTTATTAATGGTATATATTACTCTAATACTGCAACAGTGGTCACCCCTGTAGGGCCGGGGAGGAAGTGTGAAATTAGGTCGTAAACAAATGCAAAAGAAGGTAGGAACAATGGGTGGGGATTTCAGGGCAATTATCACTCTAACTACTACATTTTTACAAGTTTCCAGTCCACATTGGGTCATTTACATAATGAGGGCAATGCAGAGGGTTTGCAGTGCCAAGTCTTAGTCTTTTGGAGACAGTTTGGCTGGCAGACAGAAAGACATTTAGTTTATATAGGGTAGCAATTGTAAGAAGGCGCAAAAAGATTTCTCACTGTTATGCTCAGAGACACCAAGGAGCTTTTATCAGTAGGAGAGAGTATGGAGTTACCCGCCCGCTGTGCTCCTTTGTTTGGCCCGTTAAATCCCGCAGCGCCGGCTTTGTTTACTGCCCTGCGCGGCGCCCGTCTGATCTGATGTTCGTAGCGCCGGTTGGCGCGGTTTCTATGCTAATGAGCCACGCCATTACGTCATAGCCCTCGAGCCAGCCCGAAGCCCGATCGGCAAGAGGCGAAGTGGGTCAGGTTTCCGACGATGCCCTTATTTGGAAAACTCGGCAGGCATGTGACTACGTCATCTTGCGGTAGATGGCACAATGGCGGACAGTTTGATATGTTTCTCTTCGCCGTACAACAAACATGGGCCAGTTTAGGCCTATTTTCGCGGATCGAGGTCTGTTTTCTTGCGATAGAATTATGAATTTTCACATGTATTTTCAGATGGCTACTAAAAAAATATGACGTTTTTCTTCATTTAGCTGATATTTTTTCGTAACTGTTGATGATGTGCTCGGTAAAATGGCGTGTTCACTGTTGGTCGAACCTTGCTCATTTTTGTCGAACCACCCGTGTTTTTAGAGGATACATCGGGCCTGGAATAAGGTGAAGGTAAGGCGGGAGAGCATAGTTTTCATGGTTTTCGTTACGATCGGGTTTTCGTAACGTTATATAATGTCTTGAGTTCTCCAGGCATAATTTTGAACTTTGTATTTGTATCGATTTATGAAATATATCTGTTGCATACTTGGTTCCTGTGATCATTGAGTCAGGTTTTTCACAGTCATCATTAATTGTAGGAATATTACCAGTTTTTTTCGTAGACTTTGCCTCAGACAATTTTGCCTTTAGGCTTAGCCCGTACCCGAGCGGCGGCGCTGTCCGGTCGCCGTATGGCTTTGAAATTTCACCCTCAGTCAGAGAGAATTGCCGCCGCTGTATGTATTCCGAAGTTACTCTTCTGTTCAACATCGTCGACAAAATCGCAAAAATCAGATCGCTACACACAATGTTTGTATCCCCAGGCCGCCACACCATGAAAATGACCACAAAACAAAGGGAAAACAAAAGCTTGCGTGGGTGAAATGTATGCAGATGAGGGTTTTTGACACGTGGGTGTTAATAAAATTTTGTCGCCCGCTACGAACATACGAACAATGGAAACTAATCCGTACTCTCTCCTACTGATAAAAGCTCCTTGGAGACACTCATGCAGCTGTGTAAAAGGTATATAGTAAAATAACAATTCTCCTTTTGTATTCATAAGGTGAAACACAACAGACAACAAAGGATCACTCACACTAAATAGATAATTGACAGATGGTGATTATTTGAGTGCACTGGCACATGAACCTTATAGTCTATACTGAGATTTATTCTCCATGATGGTTATCACGAAGCATTTTAAAAGTCAGGGCCCTCACAATGAAAACGGAGCAGAAAACAAGTCCATTATAAGACTTAGTACTCTTAGTCCATTCACACCTTATAATTTGCTTGATGATTTTGGAACACAAACTGTTCACAGCGAAGTAGCTGTATAAAGTCTGGTATAAAATCTGGATAATGTTGAGTTTGTGAGAAAGATACCATTAGGCTGTCTGCTGACGAAGATACACCATTGACTATTGGACATATTTTTAATATTTAAGCTGCTTCAGGATGTGAAGAGGTGACCATTTTCAGAATACTACCACCGAAGCAATGACTGTTTTACAGTCAACAGTCTGAGGGGATTGAATTGTGCCTTATAATTATCAATCCAAATCCTTTCTGACTGTGAAACCGTCGGTCCATGATATGGACCCGAACGGTCCAAATCATGACCCGAACGGTCGACATCATGACAATTCACACCTTTCACGCCTTCCCTCACATCTCTCTGAGAGGTGTGAGGGAGACTTTTACCTGACATTTCTATCCCCGGGGATGCAATTTTCCCGCGGGAAAGCATGTTTTTTGACATTGTCTTCCCTGGGATTGAGAGTTTAGACCCGACGGGGTAAGAAATTTACCCTTCGGTATCCCAATCTTGCTCCGCGGGGAGACCTAAAGGATAATCGGGACGCTCCAAAAAGACCGCGGTCAGCTTGCATTTTCCATCAATGATATCTTAAGTTGTGAACATTGTAGAATAATTATTTTTATATCACTATACTCAGTACGCCAAGAGCTACGCACTGATATCTCACTTGAAACTAGAGCATCAAGTTTGGTTGATTTTCCAAATACCAACTGTTTTTACTGATATAAAATGACTAGTGTTAATTGTAATTATTCTGCTATTGCTATGTGATGAACTTCAACAAGTTTTTCTTTTGTGCTGTTATTCGATGAGCTTGAAATGAAACGAACTGCAAAGCCGATAAAAGGTAAGTGCCATGCGTTGCCGTAGACAATTGATAAGCTATGTGTCTAAAAGAACAGAATGAATTGACGGAAGATTTCGAGTCAGTTAGTCGACCAGGGAGTTGAACAGAGGAGGTGAGCTGAGTTCCCGGCGTACGGAAAGTCTGGTCACTGTGTTTGTTGTTTTAGCCCTGACTGGTGCTACAGTTCCAGCGTCATCCAAGAAGAACATGAATTTATCCTTCGGTCACATATTCTTCTTCAGTCCCAGTAGTTGACATCACGTACCCGCTGGCCCACACTGGCGGCCTACGGCTCCTTGTCCCTCTCTGTAAATGCAGAAAATCTAGTTAATTCATAGGGATAAACTCTTTGCTGAAAAAAGACAGTGATAAAAAGTCTTGAAGTTTCAATCTGTGTTTTAGCGGTAACGTCTCGTAAGATCATCACAATTCGGGATAAAAAACAGGCTATGACAATCCCACTAATAATATCAGTGTGACCATACATACCAATGACAAACTGGAAGTGGTGGCTACGATCAGCTCCTCGTCCTGCTTCTCTCCCTCTTCGCTTCTCTTACGCTTCTCCTTCTTCTGTTCTTCAGGCAACTTCTGCCGCACTTCTCTCTTGCGCTTCTTTTCAGTACGTGGGTTCTGTGCCTTGTCTTCGTTCTCTTTCTCCTCACCTCTTTCTTCTTCTGTTTTTCCTTGCCCTTTGTTCTTCTTTTTGGCCAGTCTTTCCTCTCTCTTTTTCTTTTTCTCCACTTGTTCTTGTAGAACGTCTTCCGTCGTAAAGACGCGTGCTGTTTTGATAGCTTTTGATACCCTTGTCCTCTCGACTACCTGTGGTGGTACTAGGAGGTCTGAGAGGCTCGCTGGAATCATTCTGCCCACCAAGGCGTTGGCGCGTGGTGGGCCGCATACCTGGCACCCGGGTGTCTTGCAGGGCTGGCATGACGTCGACGGTGCGTGGGTGACTTCGGAAGACGTGGGTGACGGTGCGTGGGTGACATCTGCCACTGGCTCTCCCACAGCCAACCATCTCCTGCTGACTGCACCCTTATTGCAGGGATACATCCCCGTAGACTCGAAACCTTTCTTAACCGTACACATTGTGAAGGACTTTTCATAAGCAGCCTTTAAAACCTTGCTTATATTCCTCTTACTCAGCTGGAAAGCGGCGTTTTCATACATCAAACCTTGGACTATGCTGCCGAGGGTGTCCTTGAGACTGCTGAAACATGTCATATCCAGGGGCTGTAGGAAGTGTGATGTGTGGGGAGGTAGGCCTAGTAGGATAATGTCCTCATCCATAGCGGTTTGAATTGTTTTAACAGAAAGATGTGCCTCGCATTGATCCAAGAGCAGCAGGACTGGGCGTTCGTTTGTCAGGCTGGGGATGTAATGGTAACAGAACCATTTCTCAAAAAGTTGCTTATCCATAAACCCTGCGTCGGAGACGGCATAGAGTGTGTTGTCCGGTCCGGTTTGGGAGTATGCTCCGCTTGGGAAACTCTTTTTGTAGATAATCATGGGGGCTAAGGTCTTCCCTTCCGCAGTTATG
Source organism: Branchiostoma floridae x Branchiostoma belcheri (assembly GCA_019207045.1). Taxonomy (NCBI): domain Eukaryota; kingdom Metazoa; phylum Chordata; class Leptocardii; order Amphioxiformes; family Branchiostomatidae; genus Branchiostoma; species Branchiostoma floridae x Branchiostoma belcheri. The sequence goes on from CM033024.1 coordinate 3,806,057, forward strand.
GCGATGTGAAACGTCACCCGGTCTTTCGTTCCAGAGCTTGCAGAGGGTACGCCCCTCACACCCTTCGGCACTAGCACCCTTCCCCGGTTCATTTGCATGGATACACCTGTTTCATCACAGTTATGAATGAGATGAGGCTTTTGTCCAAGTCCGTTGTCTTCCATTATCCTCGTGTACATGTTAAAGAATTCGTCCACGACAACTTGGCTGGACATCCTTGCCCTCTCCCTTGAAAGTGGGTCTTGGGCTCTTGCGGCGATTCTGGGGTGTCGTTTCTTGAAGCCACGCCACCACTTTCGTCCTGCCACCAGCTTCCCTGTTGCCTCGCAGCCGCGGAACTTTGGCGTTAAACCATCTGTGGTACAGCTTCTTGCGTGAATCTCCCCCGCAAGGGCCTTGAGAATGGGTACAGATATGGGATGACCCCATTCAGCCATTTGTGTTATGTACCCTACCAGAGCCGTTTCTTCCTCATCTCGCAAAGCCTTCTGGCCACCTGTTGTTAATGGATGCCTGCCTTTAAGGTGGTCGGTGAGTGTTTTCCTTGGTACTTCGTACACTTTTGCGGCCTTATTGGGAGTGAAGTCACCCTTCCTGACTGACTGAATGGCCTTCTCCATTTGTGAGGGGTCGTACCCCATATACTTTTTGACAGGTGTTGTACCTAACCCATTGACCTGAGTGAGGTCCATATTCGCTCCCTGCACAGAGGCTAAATTGGAGTCAAGAAAGAAGAAAAATACATAAATTCATCACCTTATTGTGACACATCGTACGGTACGAAATACTAGTACTGAGGACATGATGAATGATTTTTTTTTAATTTCACAAATATTATCCGTGATATATTCCGACGCCGTGAAACAATGTATTTTTATTCGGAGGAATTTTTATCCCCCCCCCCCCCCCAAAAAAAAAACGAGATTAAAATAAGGTACATCACGCCAGGGCCCCTGCGAGATGTAGTGAACTCTTCCTATGAAGTATAACATTACCGCTAAAAGGCAAATATTTGTGTCAATAGCTGTTGATTATTTAACCTAACCTTACAAAATAAGTGTTTTGCTTTATTTTCCTGTTTAATAGAGCTCAATAGTTTGCAGTTATTTTATCATTTAACGATATAGTTTGTATTGATCACACATTAGTTATTCCCCCTATGAATGATGCAATTACGCGGAATGGTATCTGCCGTGATCACGTGAAGGTCACTATTTGACCCCGTATGCCGGCTGACCGTGACAGGCGGAAGTACGGCCAAATGCGTCGATCGATATAGATTCAGGATGATGACAGAACATTAACAAACAAGTAAGTTTCGACAAAGACACCGATTAACCCTCCCTGAGCCATCGGACGTTAGATATGAATATGATATATGTTCTTCCAGAAATGGAAGGTGAAACTGAAGTAAAAGGGAGGTTGTTGTTGGTGTCCTTCAAATTGGTCGGACGTACAACATGACTTTGTGGGTACTTCCACTCGTTGTTGACGATGTAAACTTGCTTTCACTAAGCTTTTATCTAGTCGACGACTTGACTTTAACGTTTAATTGTAGGAAATATGAGGAGATCTTACCTGTTTTACGTCTTCATCCTCACCTTGGCGTATTCGAACAGGTCGAAAATGACAGGTGTTCGATGATGAGTTTTGCGTTCGAATTGGAAAAAGAGTCGGTCAAATCCATGAAAAGAAATGATTAAAGAAAGCACAACACGACATATTTAAGTATTCATCTTTATTCCACAGGTTATGAAGACACTTAAGCTGCTCCTTGACTTGTTCTTTAGTGTATAGCACCATTTTTCTCATATAAAACAGTCGATCATCGGGAGACAGTCGCTGTCGCCAGGCACCCGGCCCAGACGTGCGCTCCGTGCCGCACGTCCCACTTTCCATTTTCTTCTCCATAGATCGTCCTTATTGTAGATATGCAGAACCTTGTGTATGCATATTGTACTTTGGTGTTCCATGTTAAGATTAACCACAAAAGTAATATCAGAATCTTTCCTGTCCATTGTAGAAAATTTAAAAAAGTTAAAGTGGCGAACTCATGGTACAGTGGCGAACTCGGGGCCCCTCCCGTTAATACATTCAGAACTTTATACATACAAGGCCAAAACTCTGGTAAAAGTACTACTAAAACAAAATTAGTAAATGAAATGAAATGAAATAAAATTAGCTAGATCATAGCTTTCATTATATTTCAGCCATACCATAGGTATGGTGAAATATATTGTATTCGTAATGTTTCTTTCTTTCTTTCTTTCTCCTGTCAAATCTTCAAATCGAATCAACTCCGCCATTTTTTAACCGATTGACTTGAAATTTGGCACAATGGTAGAGTAAGCCAATACCCCTAGGTGTTTTTTTCATTTTTTTCATATCTGCCTTTAAAATGATTTTATTGAGGTTTTTGTCAATTTTTATGTATATTTCGGGCTCCTGTACCCTGGTATTACAGCCGAATGACATAAAATTTGGTACAGAGGTGCCTTGATCATATGCTCACCTAGATTCAATAACAGTTTTGGCAGACGGTACAAAGAAATGCTTAATTTTGCGATTTTTGGCCATTTTTTGACCAAAAAAGGACATTTTTGGCTCCCGTAGCCTCGTTTTACAACCAAATGATCTGAAATTTGGTATAAAAGTGCCCTTCAATTATGTGCACATAAATTCAATAAAAGTTTTCCCATACGGTACAACAAAATGCTTAATTTTGCGATTTTATGGCCATTTTTTGACAAAATTTGGACATTTTTGGCTCCTGTTCCCTCGATTTACAACCTAATGACCCGTAAATTGGTAAAGGGGTGCTCTAGATATCTATTCAAATGACCCATGTATAATTTTTGGCATGGACCACTTTAAAATGATATATTTGGGATTTTTTTGGTCATTTTCCAATGGCCAAAGGGGCCAACGACCTCAAGGCCTATTGTTGCATGATGGAGATGGCTGAAATATGCTGTATTTGCTCTCAAGCAAATGTCGGCCTTTCTAGTTGTAGTTACATTTATCAAAGTCCATGTCGAGTGTGAAATGATCACTCATCTATCATCTCTGGTTACAAGGATTCATGGTAATGTTAAAATGCATGCTAAAATCCTGACTGGATCAATCCAAGGATTTTAATGAGGAATCCCCCAGCAGACAGGCCTGGCCCACTTGTGAATCCCTGCCCTGCCCCAGGGGAAGTGAGATGTTATCTGTGGGGATTAGCGCCTGTTTGTTTTATCAGCACTGCTCAATGGGGACATGATGGGCCATCCTTCATCAGCCTTGAGACTGTGTGAATTGGATTGTAATTTGTGAAGGTTATTTCATGAGCAGTTCGTATTTATCCATTGTTTTAATGAATGATAATAATTCAAGTCTCTGATTATGAATATTATGTTGCTGTCCACTTCTATGTCGCTATGCATAAAATATTTTACATCAATTCTCAAAATTCCACCACCACATCAAAAAGATACTGTGGGGGCCTCATCAAGATTGTGTTGAACACCTTCATGAAAATGTGGTATGTGCATATACATGTACCTCAGCTTTACTGATGCTGCATTGGTACATCTCTTTATATAGCTTAAAATTCATGATTTTTTTCTAATATGGCGGCATTATCATTATGACATCTTGTAGAACAATGAGAGTTGTTACCTGTGGTGATGACAGAGGGCAGGTGTTAAAAGTTGGTGCAGGTTTGACAGTCGTGACAGGCGCTCTGATTGACCAGAACAGCCCAACACAGCCCCTGTAACCCTCCTCACTGTGTCACCAGTCTCAGCTTCACAGGAGGTCAAGTTTTAAGGTTCCTGTAAGTAACTCCAGACTGTGCACCCAGAAGATGTGGCTGAAGATGTGCCAGAAGTAACATTAAACTTTTATCGCAGAACGTTTACCGCCAACATGTCGAGACTTAACTTTTGACTTGCTGAAGTAATTCTTACTTGTGCCATAAGCTCCTTGCTTGTGCCAAGACGACTTAAGGTTTTGCAGAAGCTTGTATTATTGCCTGCATCAGTGGGTTGCTTTGTGACTTTGTTGGTAAGTTAGTTGGTATGTTGTTGAACACAATCAGGACATAAGTCTAAGTTGGACTTTTCTTATGCTGAAAATGCTTTCCGCTAAATTCAGGAAGCCTGCCAATGTTTGACAGAAAGGCATTATGAAAACTTTGGCCACACTATGAATTACGAGTACTTGATGAACTTTCCTTATGGGTTATGGAAAATTAATGGACCTTGCCTGTGCTTGTTGGAAACGGGGCAGCAGGCTCTCCTGTTAGTTACTGTGTTGCTTACTGTAAATGTAAACTGGGGCAGGCCACAGGTTTTTAATGGCAGGCTGAGAACTGGGTTAGTGAGGGATTCCGTGGGCTAAAACTAAACAAAGCGTACCTCAGGCGTCCTGCGCCAAAAGTAAACATTTCATTTCTCTTGTTTAATGACTTCAACAGTATCAAACCTCTGGAGATGTAGGGCAGACCATAAACTGGGTAGTACTGTAAACTGGGTTACTTTTGCGTGGTTCTAAGTGTTATATTTCATGGCAATCGTTATAAACTAGCTAATGAAAAGTACAGCAGTCATACAAGGAGATGGACATTGTACCAGCTATTTCTATGACAGCCAATGGAGTGAATAAAGTATCCAATTATTTCTTTTGGTAAAGGCTAAATGAATAAATGATAAAATTATAAAGACCAATTACTGCGAAAATGTTCACTTAACACACTAAAAGTAAAACCACTGCAAAAGTTTTCCGATTTACAGTATGAGCGTAGTGGCACCCACCAGGTCGTACAAGTGGGCTTCTGCCTCCTTGGCTAATTAGCGGTGTACTAATTAGGGCAGGATTGTTGACCTTGTGTTGTTTCAGTGGTGTAATGAAGGTCATACAGCTGCCGCCCCCCTCCCCCTCCTCATCTGGTTCCCATCATGCACTTCCTGTCAGCATCAGGTTTGGAGAGATGTTTGTACATCTGGGAAGTTTTCTGTATCAACATCAGTAATGTGGAAATTTGGCTGGATTAAAAACAAATGTCTCAACAGTAGACAGGAATGACCTGTTCGTTCAATATGGTCGCATTGTAGCAGTGTATCTGTATAGTCGGTAAAAATGTTGCCTTTTGGTGTAGCACACCAGCTTCTGTATCTGTGTAGAAAGTATAACCGCCCTTCAGTGTAACATGCCAGCTTCTGTATAGCTGAATGCCCTTCGGCCAACATACCAGCTTCTATATCTGTATCTGTAAAGCCGGCATAAAACTGCCCCTCACACCAAGGAAGGACACCTACTCTTTTCCGAAGTTTTCGATAGGTAAGTGTGGTAGGTTCATCAACATGCTTGAGGTGAGGCTCTCCTCAAACATGTCCGGACCTTTATCTAAAGTCAACTATCTGAGGGACGGCCCTAGCCGAAGCTAGGTACTAATGTACACTTGAGTGAAGTGAGAAAATTCAATAAAGTGCCTTTCCTCAGGGCACAAAATCAGTGGCATGTCAGCAGATTTGAGTCCAGAATCTATGTTATTTGTACAATATTTTTTCGTAATTTTGTTGCATAATCATAGCCTGAGTACCATCCTCCATAGTGACCACTGGCTCAACCACGTGGTTAGCAAGCGAAAGCCAGCGGTCACTACTGAGGATGGTACTCATGCTGGTACTTAGGCATAATTAACTTAACTCATTTGTAGTTTGTCCCCTAGCTCATCTAACCCTAATCCCCCCCCCCCTTCTTTGTACAAACAGAGGTTATAATTTCCTACAGACCAGGATTGTATGAGTACTGTAGCCAGTCATGGTGGTCTCACTTTGTGGGAAACAGTAACTATGTTTGTGTAAGTTTAAGCAGCTCTGGTATGTCAATAGTACTGTTTTGTTAGGTTAGTTGGTATGTAATATTATCTAACATTCTACACATCGCTTCTTGTTTTTCATTTCTTTAGTCAGAAGTAAAGATGTTTTCACATCAATGGCTGAAACAACTGTTGAGATGTTTAAAAAATGTCACTCCCATGCAACTCTAGAAAACTCCAGGACAATGAACCAATGTCAATAGTGGGGAAGTCTCATGCATTCTGTATGGAGCTCGGATGTCAGACTGGTACAATAGCTGTTCTGGGTGGGCAGAGTTGAAGGTCCTCGGAATGGTAAGGTCGTGAGTTTGGAAACAAGGATCACAGTGAAGAGAACAGTGAAGTTCTGAGCTGGGGTTGTCGCTTGTTATCTCAGTGTTTACATACTTGGTATAATGGTCGGGTTATGGACTGGGAGGGTTACATTTTGAAGGAAAGTCTGTGGTTGATGACATTCTTGGTGTGATGGTCGGCCGTACTCCTTCTCTTTATCATCTTCACCATCTTCCTCCTCCTCTTTATAATTATCATCATCATCATCATCATCATCTTTCTCTTCTACCTACCCAATCATCATCATCATTATCATCACCATGGGTTTTGTATTTATGACGAATGTGTGCTGGCATCATCAAAGGAAAAATGGCACAAGAATGTCTTTCCATCCTTTATTGTTTGACACACAAGACAAAACATTGGATGCCAACCTTGAAATCTCGTAAGTTTAGCCATAGTATATCGTTCCTGGGTGCCAGCCTCCATAGTAGTACCCCCTGGCTCAATCAAAGAGCAAGCGAAAAGATTGCTCTCAAAGGCAATTACTCCAGTGGATGGTACCCAGGCTATCCCCAGTACAGATTCATGTACAGAAATGACTTTGATTCCATTGGAAGAAACCACCATCTGTGACCAATCAAATGGGTTTATGGCGTAACCATGGCGATGAGAGGGTTTGATTGGCGGTTGGAGGGACTGAATCCCTGTGATTTAGCAGGAGAGACTGGAAGTGATGACTTCTGTCTGGCAGGAAACTGTAACTGGTGGTCAGGAAAACTTCTCTTGGTACAAAAGCTCTGCAAGTTTAATGCCTGTGTAACAGAGTTAAGTGTTCCCTGTAGAATCTACATTGAGCAATTGGAGTTGGAGTTTCACCAATTTTGTACAAACATGGATACTTGTAACATTTAATTACTTACTTCACTTTGGTCGAGCAGCCAAGCTTGAAAGCTGTAACCTTTTCGAAGTCAGTTTCACTCTGGAGTTGCCTGTTTCAAGCCCAACTTACTTTTCTGGAATACATGTACAATGCTGTACAGTATAATCCTGTGGAAAATGATTTATTTGGCAATTGCTTATAAGTTAAGCTATTGTTCTACATCAGGCCCCCTGAGTTAGATGTTAATTGAGATCTGGCCTGGAGTCTAGTATCCAGGGTATCTGCAAAAGGAAAAAGGAGAAATCATGAACTCAAACTTGCTTGATGTAGCCCACATGTTCCTAGTGTCACCCCTGGACTACACACAACATGTGCCCTCCCCCTCACACATGCACCCTACACACTCACCAAAGGAAACATCACCTCCAGTAAAAACATTGCTGAGGTAATTAAGAAGGTAGGAAGAACTCATTACTACCTTCCACTGAAGCTCATGTAAACATTCCAGGGGCAGAGGGCAGCACCACTGGCCCATACATTACAAGTGTTGGGAACATCAGTGCAGGGAAGGGTAGTCTGGATCCCAGGCTGTTCCCAGGTCCTAACAGGGCAGCAACACTGGCCCATACATTACAAGTGTTGGAAACATCGGTGCAGGGAAGGGTAGTCTGGATCCCAGGCTGTTCCCAGGGCTGCACCACTGGCTCCTACATTACAAGGGTTGGGAACATCAGTGCAGGCAAGGGTAGTCTGGATCCCAGGCTGTTCCCAGGGCCTTTGTATACACAGGTAGCACCACTGGCTCATACATTACAAGGGTTGGGAACATCAGTGCAGGCAAGGGTAGTCTGGATCCCAGGCTGTTCCCAGGGCCTTTGTATACACAGGTAGCGCCACTGGCTCATACATTACAAGGGTTGGGAACATCAGTGCAGGCAAGGGTAGTCTGGATCCCAGGCTGTTCCCAGGGCAGCACCACTGGCCCATACATTACAAGTGTTGGGAATGTCGGTGCAGGGAAGGGTAGTATGGATCCCAGGCTGTTCCCAGGGCAGCACCACTGGCCCATACATTACAAGTGTTGGAAATGTCAGTGCAGGGAAGGGTAGTCTGGATCCCAGGCTGTTCCCAGGGCCTACACAGGTAGCACCACTGGCTCCTACATTACAAGTGTTGGGAACGTCAGTACAGGGAAGGGTAGGCTAGATCCTAGACTGTTTCTAGGGCCTAAACAGGCCAGCTGCTAGCCTGGAGGCCAGCCTGTTCCCAGGGCCTACATTATATAGCCTGGTATCCAGCCGTATTTTAGCTCCCGAGTCTCTTCTGTCCTCTCCGCAAATACACAGAAGAGACTAGGGAGCTAAAATACGGCTGGATACCAGTCTAGTGCCTACAAGGGCGGCTCCAGGGCCTACACAGGCCAGCTCCTGGTTTTACACTTACAGCCAACATGGAACTACCATCATGGAACTCCTACTACAAGATAGAATTTGGAGTTAGCTTTTAGACACATATCTAGAGTAGATACAACTTACATGCGATATTGTTCTACACTGTTTCATATTGTCTGTCCCCTTTCATGTTATCTGCAATTTGCCATCAGGCAGGAATTTGTATTAAAAAAAAATCTGTTTTCTTCTTCTTCTTCTTCCTTACTGCTAAGCCTCTTTTCATGATACAAAGCCAGTGCTGTAGGAATTACCACAAGCTGGACTTTTGAAGAGGTCTGAAAAGGCATGCCAACGTCCAGGTCCTCTCCAGAGGAAGGATTAGGCAGTTTGGAATCTCCTTAAGTCCCCGCTAAACAACCTGAAGAAAGTTGAAAGGAGCCTTACAGAGGACCAGGTAGCTGCCGACTTTTGTAGTTAACATTCCTCCCTCAAGGTCACGTCCCAAGGTCAGCAGGGGTCCAGAGGGGATAAAAACAGGAACGTTCATTAGTCAGGAGCTGGGTTTTAAAACTTTTATAGCCTGGGGCTGGGTGGAGGGAGGGGGGGACTTTGGATCTGGGCATGAAGACTTGTTACAGCCTTGTTTTCTGTCAAACATACATAATGTGCATAAACAGTACAGTAGAGACCGCTTAATTACACACACCTTTTGCCAGTGTATTTCATGCAATTATCTGGGTTGTGCAAGTGCAACAAACCTGCACCAGTGTTGCCCAGTCCTGTACAAGCATGGGATCTGTACATGTACAGTAGTCTGTGGTTGATGCACTTACTAGTCAATATTATATATGGACAGGTGTGTACAACACATGATCTGTACATGTCCAGTGGTCTGTGGCTCATGCACTGACTAGTCAATATCATATATGGACAGGTGTGTCCAAGGCCACTGTCTTCAGTGCGCCTACTTCGCACACATGGAGCTTTCTTAACCTGGCCTTACTTTTCACATACAAGTATTTATTTAGTACAAGTGGCTGTCAGTGTTGGCTTTGCTTAAATGTCTTGGGTAACTTTAGCCTGAGTACCATCCTCTGTAGTGACCGAAGGCTCAATAATTTTGCTTGCTAAAAACATGTATATAACCCTCTGACCTTATGACTTCTTGACTTTATGTACATATATGTATTTGTATCTGTTTTGAGTGTATGATATTTGTCCATCCATTTGTACAATGTATATACTGTGTGTGTTTTTAATGAGCTCTGGAAGATTAGCTCAATGAGCTAAAGGGTATCACAATAAACTCAATAAACTCAACTCAAGCGAATGTATTTAGCCATCAGTCACTACGGAGGATGGTTCTCAGGGTAGGGTAGCTTTCCTATCTGTCCTTTTTTATGTAAGTTGTCCATTCATGTCTTATTGTGGATGAAGATGGTTGAGAAAAAGAGTTGCTCTTGCCTGTTCCTGCGCTTTGCCTGGAAGTCTTGTAACTGAGATTACACTTAAGTACTTGGACACAAGACAGTGGCCTGAAGCCTATACGGTCCATTGCAATACAAATGTACACGTGTTTACAGCAATGTCCTCTGTACATATGTACTTCCCATGTAATCCCCAGTATAAGGGACAGGTAGGTATGCCCAATCCTTGTGCAAACAGGTGATGTTTACAAACTGCCTCCAGCTTCCCTGCACACATGTACAAGTCATGTACTAGTGTTGAACTTAAGTATAAGGAACAGGTGTGTATGGCTATCCCATCCGTCTCCAAACATGTCTGTGGTATGCATGTACAGCAGGTATCTTGTAGTTGTACACAGTCATCATGTACTAGCCGTGTTGCATCTAGTCTTCTATACTCAGTCTGTAACTTTGTGTAAGGGACCTTTGTGTCAGTCTTAAGTCCACCCCGTTTGGTTTTCCAGTCAGCGAATGTCATTTCTGCATTTTTGACGTAATTTTCTTGCGTTAAAATTTTGTTGGTCCATGATTCAGTCTGGAGCTTGAGAAGGGTGGGGAAAAAAAATTTTTGTCCAAACATAAATGAAAAACTGACAAATTTGCATATAACGAAGGAAAAAATCATTCTCTGTTAGCAGGATCTATAATTGGTGAGTAGGAAAAATGTGGACGAGTCTGCAGCCCTGACTCCTGTACAAACCTGTGATGTTGACTCCAGCTCCCCGGGACCTCCCATGTAATCCTACATGTGTGTACAGACATGGCACACTGTGGTCAGGCTCCTTCTCACAACCTCTTCTGTAAACATCTTTAATTACAGGCTTCCTTACAAGGATTACCACCACTGTCTTCAGGTGTGCCCACCTGGGCAGTCTGTGTCTTCAGGTGTGTCTCTAAGGAACTGGAGAAGATTAGGCTTTTCCTGTCCCTGTGTGAGATGGCTAATTAAGTCTTCATTGTGTTTTCATTGCCGATGGTTTGTTTGTTGGTAAAGATGCTATAGTAGAGTGGAATATGTTATCACCAAGCTCAGTTGGGAATCTTCTTTGTGTAGTTTTAAACTTAAAGAAAACTTGCAGATAGATGTGCAAAAGTTAGGTGTGACGAGTTGTTCACTGTAACGTAACCAGCTGCTGCTGCTCTCTGTTTTTTGTGATTCTTGGTCTTCAAAGAAAGCAGTTCTTGGTTAACTTGTTGTGTTATTAATACTGTTAATTAAACTTTTTTAAAAGGATGTACAAGAGCATGCTTTTTAATATTTTTTGTCTTGAGTTAGAAAGAGGGGGTGACATGGATTTGGGACATATTTGGGTAGAAATTATTGGAGAAGATTGTTTAGTCAATACAACTTGGTGCCATGGGTAGATGCAAGGTGTGTATCAAACCAACTCGTTGGGAAAGAGACTTTGAGACTTTATTACTTTATAGTTTAAATAGAATAGTTTTACACCTGGTTATAAACAAACGTTAGTCATAGTTACATTGATGAAGGACCTTAGACATCTAGGTACACAACACAAAAGTTATTCAAGCAACTGGATTGGTAGGTCAGATGTTTGAGGTAACAATAGTATCATCCATGATAAAATCCACCCATTGGCCTGATTAACTTTTGTATCATGTTAATTACAATAGATTAGTTAAGCACATATTCAAGCTTCCTGAGGAGAAACCCCTCCCACCATTCAGCCAGCTGGGCTGCACCACTGTTTTCCCTGCTTGTTGACTGTTTACCTACATTGTTTATTGTTTACAAAGGTTGTTTACCTTTGTCTGGACACCTGTGAGTACAAGACAACCAGGTGGTCAGTAGTGGCGCCCCCTATCCCCTGGATGTGCATCTGCAGGGAATGATGGTTTAGACCTTAGACCCACTAGATGCGATCACTGAACTACTGTGCAGAAATCAAAATGCAATTTTTGTGTTCCTTGATTTTATGATAGGATTGTAAGATTTAATCAGAAACAGTTTCAAAATTGATCTTAAGCAATTTTATGTTACATATTTAGCCGTCTGTGTGCTTCTACGATAAAAAAAGCTTGAAGATGAAAAGACAAAGTTACGTTGTTGATATGAGACCAAACTGACGAATGTTTCTGTTCTCTTCCATGTGCTGCCTTCCTGTCACCTTGTCCATCACACATGTAGGTAAGTAAAGTACCCAAGTATCCATGTCTAAGGTCTGCCATATGGTAGCATACATACTCTACAGACATCTAATAACGTCTCAGCCCAACAGACTAAGTGTGGGTAGTTGTAACACAAACCAAGTCTCATTAAGTTCTTTATCAGGGCTCAAAATACTGGGGTTTTGTGCACCCAGGTGCACCCAATTAATTTCATAGGCTTATGTTTGTTAAGATGTCAGTATACTAAGTAAACACCATATTCTTGACATCTATGTGTTAGAAAGATAACAAATTGACTATCATAGTACTTCTGATTTCTGGAGAGCTACGTTTAAATTACTAATTTAGTAGGTTTGCAATTAGTTAATTCTGATATTCTACTTTATTTTATGTGGTGCACCCAAAAATATGCACCCAATTTTCTAGGTTGGGTGCACCAGTGCACCCATTCCCAAAAATGAATTTCGAGCCCTGATATAAACATTCATTTTGATTTGATATGACATGTCCCTGCGGTGCCAGTAGTTGTGCAATTCTGCTTAAGAACCCTCGGCCACTCAAGGAAAGTTTTTTAGTGATAAAATCCCACTTCAGCAACCCAAAGCTCCACTCACAGCCCTGTGTGGACTCCAAGAACATGCATGTACATCGAGACCTTGTAAAATAACTTGTCCCATGATGTTCGACACGCGGCGCATGTCCTAGGACACATCTTCTACCCGTGTAAAAAGACAAGTTATTTTTTGCATCGTATAAATTGGCCCCTAGTCTCTAATCCAGAGTTTCACACATGCTGCAGTTTGTCACTCCTGTTTCTCCCTGACCTTTAACCTGGAGGGTCAGAGGCCAATCATATTTCCCAGCTCCCATCAGCCTTCAGGGTTCAGGTTTCCTCATAGCTGTATGGGTCAGAGGTCAGTTTGGAACATGGAAAATCCATTTTGCACACTTGTCATCAGCAAGGACATAACGTCCTTGTCATCAGGAAGGTTTTCAATAATTCCTGCAGTGGGCATTCAGGAATGTGATGTCCCAGAGTCTGGGGTTAGACTAGAGACCCACGCCAGGATGTATATATAACGGTGAGCCTCAATAACCTATAACTACATATTATGGATAAACTAAACTTAAAGTAACAAAATAACTTCGGACAAACAATGTACTCCACATTTACAAACTACATACATATACACATCATTGCCTAGCTTGTACACCAGTGAGTGAGTGAGTGAGTGAGTGAGTGAGTGAGTGAGTGAGTGAGTGAGTGAGTGAGTGATTGAGTGAGTGAGTGAGCATTAGGAAATGAATGAATGAGTCGTCTTATTAGACCACTAGGTCACCTCATCATCATCATCATCATCATCATCATCGGTCAACGTGATCAAACATGTTCGCACATGTCTACACACGACGGGGTTATACCGCCCCTTACGAGGTGACATACCCTTTCGTATGGCTAATTACAAGACGGGGATACGCCAGGTCTCCCGTCCGGGTGAATGCCTCAGTCAAACAGAAGTGTGGATTTCTAGAGTATATTCTCAATAGGTAGCCTTCTTTCAGGTACACCCAGCACATGTACAAACTGTATACTGTATGTTAATCCTATGTCTAATTCAGTATGTCTGCCCTCTGTGGCATGTCAAACTGGACACTCTTGGTCTGTAGGTCACTTTTTATAGAGGACATCTGCCTTCTCAAGGTCAAACTCTGACCTTCTGCTTCCCCAGAAGACTCCTTAAGACCCCAGGATTTCTTGGAGCGACACCTGATAGTGTTGTAGTGAAAGTTCTTATCTCAGGAACACAGAGAGACCAGAAGAAACCACAGCCATGACCAGGCAAATCAAGGTCATGGCAACCTGATTGAAATGGTTTGTTGGTGTAGCGTAAACTAGTGTGGAACTGAAACATGGGAACATGCATAACTAATTGTTGTTGGTGGGCGGGATCATAGATAAACAAACAAACAAAAGCAAAAACAAGCAAAGAAGTAAGAAACTTCAGGTCTTTCAAACTAAGTTCATGTTTTAAGAGTTCAGTTCAAATTATCTGTTCAGTTCTTTCAAATCAAGTCAAGGCTTCAATCGTAAGCACCCTTTTTTCGAGCAAGTTCAGTTCTTTAAAATCAAGGACATTTTTTACCCAAGTTCAGAGAAGTACAAACATCACAGTTCATTTGTTCATTAGGATCTACAAGTTATCCCTTCAGATCAACAAGAAGAGTCCAGTGAAACGCACTAACAAGTCTCCACATAGTTACCCATAGATGGGAGGTAAAGATACCAGGAGGGTCGAGTGTCAGGGTCAAGGTCAGGTCTGACTCCTCCTCTGAACCCTCTGATTGGCTACTCCAAGGCCGGAACTGGTGTAGCTGTCCGTGGTGCAGTTTTTACAAATGGTTCTTGTTGTGTGAGTTTAATTTTCTCCAGGATTACCCAGGGTGAGAGGTCGGGTCGGAGGTCCGTGTGCTGAGTGAACAGAGGCAGGCGGGTTTGATCTTGTCGACTTGAACTTGAAGGGTCTGGGCAGGAAATGTGTCAGTGGCACAGCTCTGCTGAAGTTTTAATTGGCATTTCAGTTAATATCATGTTGGAGGGCAAATGGTCAAGCAGGACAAGGAAGTCTGGCATTTCTGACTAGGATCTCAAAACAGGGCTCGAAATACTTTTTTCTGCATACCCGCACTAAACTGCATATATACAGGTGGTATTTTGAGCCCTGCAAGTGCAAAGGTTCTGGGTCCAGTCCCTGGCAGGCTCCAAGGTTAAGGTTTGCCCTTGGGAAAGACACTGTACTATAGTATTAATTTCCTCACTCAACTTAGGTAAAAATTGTTACCAATCTTAGGTTAGGGACGTTCCCTCTGATGGAATGTGAAGCTAGGCGCCCCATATTAGAGGAGAGCAACACTTTGACATACATGTTAAACTTAAGATCTCTATGGAAAAGAGACTCTCCCCTCAGAGTCTGTTTTCTTTTTGATCTTCCTGTTCTGCTGAGTCGTTTTTAATAGATGAACCAGGGGACGAAATTGATGCTCACCTGTCACCCCCCACCCCACAGGTTAATAGAACTGCTTATCACCTGCCAAATCTCATACCCGCAGCTGTCCCCAAGGTCAACCAAGGTCAGCAGGAGTCAATTGCGTTTGTCCGAAGGAGTTAGGCTGGATGTTACAGGTCCGAGGAGCTGGTGTGATGTTATGGCAGAGTGCTGTTTCCTGTCAAACACACTTCTGTGGAAACTGTACTAAAATGTCCCAGGCACAGTGAACCTGTATGTACATATAGAATACAACACGGTGTATTCCGTATCACCCGAGGTGCCAGCCTGACCGCAGGTCGGATCGCCCAACGGCGGGAGGGTGATCCGACCCGAGGGAGGGCTGGGACCGAGGGTGATGCGGAATACACCGTGTTGTATTTTATTTATGTCATACCCTCCTGAGAAAACCACTGTTTTGATGTGAAATGCGCCAGCAGTTGAACAAATTTGTTGCCCTCGAAAAAAAAGCGTTGCAACAGTAATGTTCCAACGTCCGAATCAGGTATTCGAACTTTCGATGGCGTCGTACTCGGCCCACTCGAAACAGTTCGATTTATTCGAATGGAGCCCGTGTGATAAGCCCGGGCCGTACGGAAAGTTATCATCCGGTCCGGAACACCCGTATCAAACGTTTTCGCGTCACAGGTATGACATAATAGTTAGATATCATCTGTCTTTCCTGTCTGCAGCCATCAGTGCAGAATAAGTGCTTCAAGGACTGGCATCCTGTCTACTGTGCATCTCTTATATATATTGCTTGCTTGCTTATCATATTTTAGGCCACACCAATTTAATTTGTGGTAGAATATAGGATACAGGAGAATTTGGGACAAGGGGGGATGTCAACCGAGCCATGTTTGGGATTGTGTTCTCGCTGCAAAAGCTCCACCTACATTGGCATATATAGTGGTATTGCAGAAGCAGAACTTCAGTTAGTAACATGTAGAATTCTGCAGCTCTGAGGAAGTTATCTGAAATGTAAGCAAAGTGAGTAACAAATTGGTTGTAAAAGAATTCTCCTATATCCTTTTCCTTGTAATTGTTAGTGTTCCAAACCTGTCCGAACTTCCAAGTTCATCTGAACTGCTGTTGAACTTGACCTATAACCCAGAGGAAGGAACAGATCTTGGTGCTGTGTATATCAGTTCCCAGGCAGGGAAACAATGGCCGCCCTTCAGAAGGAGGGTTTTTGTGATGGTGGAACTCTTCAAGGTCACGTCCTGGCAGCTGGCAAGGTCGTACTAAAACAAACAATTTTCCCGCCTAGATGCACAGATTACGAGGTTTGGATAAACTCAGGTTCCGTGTCAGGGGGAGGTGAGAATGTCGACAGACTTGCAACAGGACTGGTGATCTTGGCTGTGGAAGAAAATTTTCTTACCAACATATTAACAAATGCAACAAACATGTAACACATTGCTTTGTGTAAGCTTCTTTTTCATTAACGACAGACAGTCTGACAGTCACAGTCATTCACAAAGTGATGTAGCCAGGTTTTCTTCTATATGGTAGGATTTTTCAAGGTCACATCTTGGCAGATGGCAAGGTCATTGGAGAACATCTAACTTTCGATCTAAATTCTAAGACTCACAGATCAGGAAGGTTGGGAGGGTCTGAGGAGGTACTTTACACTGATGACAGGTGCATGTCAGGTTGTGCTACTAGCCTGGTGTCCAGCTGTATCATAGCTCCTGAGTCTCTTCTGTCCTCCCCACTTCTACTTCAAGCAGCTGAAGTTTGGTGCATCTTGCTGAAAGGCTCAAGTAAGACCCTTGGTCATGATTTCAAACTTTCCAGTTGACATGACCGAACTTTGAAATGGCCTTTCATTTTTTAAAAGTTCTATCATGATTATCTAGGCACAAATTTTTGAAGAGGACAGAAGAAACTTTGCAGCTATAATACGCCTGGATACCAGGCTACAATACTTGCGGAGAGGACAGAACAGACTTGGGAGCTATAATACGGCTGGATACCAGGCTAGTCAGCTGGCCCTGTGGCTGGAGGAAGTCACTAGTACACCACTCTGATCTTCATGCCGAAAGAGCAGAGCTAAAAGCCTGTCTGTTGGTTTGTTTGTTTGGATTGTGGTTTGCGGTTGCTTACAAACCTGTGCCCTCTAGTTTGGGGTTAAAGCTATAACTCATTTAAGGCTATAGCTTATTTCACAAACTAAACATGACATTCATAGCCCTTAACAATAACATACAACATATGCTGCTTGTGTGTCTGGTCTGTGTGTGTCTGTGTTTGTAAGTGTGTGTGCGTGTGTGTATGTCTGTGTAGTGTGTGTGTGTGTATACTACTAGTATATTGTGTGTATACACGCATACATGTATATGTATTTGATTGTGTGTGTGTGTGTGTGTGTGTGTGCATGTGTGTATTGTGTTCATGTCGTATTATGTGTGTGTGTGTGTTGTGTGTGTACATGCATACATTTATGTGTACGTGTGTTGTGTATTATCATAAGTATGTTTGAAGTTCCAGTTTCCTGAGCTAACATCTGTACATCTGTAGTACCTCAGCCCCTGCCCAAGTCTTCCCCCACAGAAACACCCTTTGTCTGGCCGTGTTTATTTTTCCTTTACTCCAGACTCAGTCAGCCTCACTGCTTATAAATGGGAGTGCTTAAAAGTTTCCCTGCACCCTGAAGGGTCAGAGGTCACAAGTTCGCTTAGAAAAGAAAACACCAAGCTTGTTGCAAGGTCTGCAACCATGCGATATGGAGTAACAGTTGAACCTCTAACTGAGGACTAAGACTGATATGATTAAAGCTTTTTGTTTAGCTATAGTACCGGTCGTGCATTGCAGCTTTGCTGCATGGTTCGCATGTTTCAGTCAAGCACACAGGGTTACTACTGCTCCTCTCGACAAGTGTGCTGGGTTCTTTAGCTGCAGAGGTTTGACTCCTGAGGCTCACGCCTGAAGCTCCCCCGTACGTCACTATTATTTTACGGCACCATCTGAAATGATGAACGCAATACTTATCACATGTCTGAGCCATGATGTTTTTCATGTGATTGGTTTGTTGAAAGATGATCACAGAATACAGTTAAGCCTAGAGGTTGCCCGGTGTCCAGCCTTGTTTAAGCTGTTGCTTTTTGTTGGAAGAAGACTTCAGCCTTGTTGCTGTTGTAAGTTGGTCTGCTGTGGTAAGAGGAGCCTGGACTCCAGACTAGGCTGTGCAATTAAACGGCTTCTACTGTACGGGTAGTGTAACCTGATTAAATCTTGCTTATAGCAGCCCACTAAACATCCACTCAGACTACCGGTAGTGCAATGCGGCATTTCTATGGGTCGCATGTTTCAGCCAAGCACACTGAGTCAACAACTTGTCTGACTAAACCCTACTCTTCTGGACAAGTGTGCTGGGTTCTTTAGCTGCAGAGGTTTCACTCCTGAGGCTCACGCTCACGTACGTCACTATGGGTTTACGGCACCATCTGAAATGATGAACAATCATGTCTGATCCATGATGTTTTTCATGTAATTGGTTTGTTGAAAGATGATCACAGAATACAGTTAAGCCTAGAGGTTGCCCACTAGCACTAGCTGGACTCCAGACTAGCCTATAGAGGTACACATGGTTGACATGGGTGCTGCCTGTGTGGTGAGAGTAGCCTCAGGAGCCTGGACTCCAGACTAGCCTATAGAGGTACACATGGTTGACATGGATACTGACTGTGTGGTGAGAGTAACCTCAGGAGCCTGGACTCCAGACTAGCCTATAGAGGTACACATGGTTGACATGGATACTGACTGTGTGGTGAGAGTAGCCTCAGGAGCCTGGACTCCAGACTAGCCTATAGAGGTACACATGGTTGACATAGGTGCTGTCTGTGTGGTGAGAGTAGCCTCAGGAGCCTGGACTCCAGACTAGCCTATAGAGGTACACATGGTTGACATAGGTGCTGTCTGTGTGGTGAGAGTAGCCTCAGGAGCCTGGACTCCAGGCTAGCCTATTGAGGTACACATGGTTGACATGCATGCTGTCTGTGTGGTGAGAGTGACCTCAGGTCACCCTGATGTACACATGTGAAACTGTAGCCTCTACCCTCCCTTCTGTTACAGGCAAACTTGCTACATTCTGTACATACACATGTCAGAACATGATACATTTTCTACTGTCCTACATACAGCACTCAGGTACACACAAACTTGCTACATTCTGTAAATAGAACCGGCAACATTTCCAACTGTCCTAGGTACAGTTTTAATTTAACACACAAACTTGCTACATTCTGTACACTTGTCAGAACATGATTCATTTTCTCCTGTCCTACTCACAGCACTGATACACACAAACTTGCTACATTCTGTACATAGAACCTGCTGCATTTTCTACTGTCTTACTTACAGCACTGATAGACACAATCGTGCTACATTCTGTACATACATGGGTCAGAACCTGCTACATTTTCCACATATATGTAGCAACTTGGTGACAGTCCTAAGTTTTGCAAGGATGTTTTATATGTGGGGAATTCAGGCCGGATGTTTGGGAGGGTGCAGACGTTGTGGTGTGATCTTTTTTGTGATGTCTTCTGCTCAGACGAAGTCACAAGGATCCCTGGAAGCCAACAAAACAGCTCATTGTTGTATTCAGAGTTAGAGTGACAAGATGTACAAAAGGACAAGCAAGTGTATTTCACTAATGGAGATCTAAATAAACCAAACCAAACCAAACAAATGCAAGGTCCAGCTTCTCCCCTAAGATTTTGTGAGGAAGCTGATGGATGTATATATACATACAGGCACTCTATCCCATGTTCCCCCTACCAGGGTGCACATGTTACACTAGTTCACTAAATTCCCAAACTTGTTTCACCAAATCCGGTCAAACTGCAAATTAAATCTGTCAAACACGGACACCCCCCTCCCTGACGTAACCATGGTTACTGGCACATTCCAAACTCTCGCTGACCAAGTTGCTCCCCTTACATAGCTCTGGGCCACCAGAGAGTCAGCCGAGCTTGTCAGACACTACAGAAGGGCCTGGGTTCAGTACAACTATCTCGGCTTGATGCCAGCCAAAAGCTTCTGTCAGTTTTATTTAAGGACCCCTTTCTTTGATTACCTCCAACAGTTGCCAAGGAGGTTGTTAATTAAGGGTTAATGACCCGTCCCGAGGTGTATATGGTGTCATAACGCCTGGTCCTTTGCTATAACCACCGAATAAAACCACCGAGTGAGCGAAGCCTGGAAACAGACAGACGTTTCAGACAGCATGCACTGTCTTTCGTCACCATTTCCAAAATCATATCCAGTTGCTTGAGTAGTATATGATTTGGCATAAATGGTGGATAGAGCTCAGATGATGATTTAGACTTCTTATGTTGGAAGTTTACGAAAGTGTGGTTACAACATTGGCATTTAAATCACAAAGAAGTATGAATATGGACAAGGAAGATTAATATGATATCTAGCATATAAGTTAGCAATGTCCACACGTCACTTTGTTTGTACCAGTTCCGTCTGGTTGAGATTTGTCAGGTCCAGGTTGTTTATGGTGACCTGTGGGTTTTTGGGTTGTTTTTGGTGACCTGTGGGTTCCCAATGATTAGTAGCCTGGTTTCCAACCCAAGTTATTAGCAGAGAGGAGGGAAGAGACTGGGTAGCTTTGATAGGGTTGGATACCAGGCTAATACCTCTGATTTCAGACAGCTCTAGCCTGGTTCCCAGACGCTCCCAAGGGCTCTAGAAAGGTGATAGCTAGAAACATGAGAAAGGTGATTTAGGAAGTAGGCTACATGGCAACCATAGTGTACAGGTGTTACCAGAGGTTTGATTATGACTGCAATGCCCTGGGTCATAATGTTCAGGGAGCTACTTGTACATGTATCTGATGTTATGTTGATTTGCCAATGTGAGATTACTGGGAATAACCTCATGCAGGGTTTAGTCTGGCAGTGCAAGATGTCTGTCTACCTGGTTTAGACTTAGAGCATTTCAGACTAATCAGAGGGGGTGCTGACACTGCTGGGAATGCCCTGACCCTTCCATTAATTACCTGCCCTCCCCCAGCCCTGCTAACGAGACAGGAGGATGTCAGACTCGCACCCTTGAACTTGTGTGGCAGAAATCTGTCAGGTTCTGGTCCCTAAAACCTCTGATACAACCCAGATCCAGACTGGTCAGGGGAACAGGACTATGCATGTACATGTACACTATATCTCAGACCATATCTTTATCATAATACTGTAAATACATTAAGTTTGCGGGGATTTAATTTGGACTTTTCGCAGTGGATTTAAGTTCTCGGTAACACCATAGACTGCAGTCTAATACCATAATAGAAAGATGTTTGCGGTAGTTTTAAATTCACGGTGAAGTGGTCACCGCGAAAGCCGCGAACATTAATCCACCATTTCTGCATCTACAGTAGTTCTAGCTGACAGTGTTCTCCAACTAGGCACTAGGACAAGTAATGTTTACAGATTCGTGCTGTCAAAGTATTGGGATGGATGGATGGATGGATGGATGGACGGACGGACGGACGGACGGATGATGGACGGACGGATGGATGGATGGATGGATGGATGGATGGATGGATGGATGGATGGATGGATGGATGGATGGATGGATGGATGGATGGATGGATGGACGGACGGACGGACGGACGGACGGATGGATGATGGACGGATGGATGGATGGATGGATGGATGGATAGATGGATGGATGGATGGAGGAAGGGAGAGAGGGAGGGAGGGAAAGAATGACAGAGGGAGTGAGGAGGGAAGTACATTGTATCATTACTATCAATGATCCTTAAATTTCTTTTTCCAACCTAAGCCACTCTTGCCAGGGGGTCAAAAAGCAAGTAGACAATAAACTTCACCTCAATCACTCACAGTCACACTCACTATCCATTGTTTGATTATACTGCTGCTGGTTTGACAATGAAACATTTAAGGAGACTGTTCCTAATCCTGATTTCCTTGCTAATTTGTCCCCCCCCCCTTAGTTCCACCCCCCTACTACCACCACCACCACCACCCCCCTCCCACCTGTCCCCATGGTGACAACCATGAAATATTTCCAACTGGTGGAAAACTCCAGCCTGAAAGAACTGGGTCACAGGTCAGGGGCCATGACCTGACCTTGCTGCTCAGATGACATTTATCTAAATAAGTGTCCTTGATAGATTTGCCCTGTGAAACTAGAACCACTCCTTCTGCAGGAGAAAGATTTAGAGCTCTTCCTCACTGCCAACTAATTCATAATTACATGCTGCCGTCACCTGTACCAAGGATGTTGATTACGGTCGCTTCAAAAGGAAGAGGAAGAGGAAAGATAGAAATAGCACACCACACACTTTTTTAGCCGACCAACCACAGTTTCTTCCAATGGGTTGAATATTTGGTTCTCGGGCAAGTGTGTTGTTATCCACAGAGCCCATCCCTCTCCTCCCGCTGCCTTTCACCTCCCCGCCCAAAGTCGGGTACCCATTCTTACACCTGGGCGAAGCGAGGAAGGTCTCACCTTTCCCAAGGGCACAGGATTAATAGCGTGACAGGATTTGAACCCAGGTCCTATGTGTTCTGGGCCAAATGCTGTAGTTTCGCCACACGATCCCGAGACTTTTTTTTGGTCAATGTCTAACGTTAAGTCTAACGTTATATTAGTCCTGACACATGGATAGGAGACTAATATTTTTTGCCCCCCTCCCCCAGTCCACATTATTGCTGACCCACTGTGTGTGGCTGTGGTCACTGCAAACCTCCGCACAATGTGGCATCTGTTTTCAAGGTCACCCAAGTTCAGATCATAATCAGATCAGCCCTGCCACAAACGTGCAACCCTGTACACATGTCTGACCTCTGCTGGTCTGGTGTTAGTGAAGGTCGTAACCCATGGCGAACCGCACATGGCAGAGCAGCAGGCCTGAAGGTCACATGCTGTTGTTTCAACACAGGCGTGACCTTGGGGATTATTCTGCTGAGCTTCAATAGTCCTTAATAGGTTTGCACAGAAGAGTAACGAATCGTCCACTGTCAATCCTGTGCAAGTAGGTAGACCTTACCTACACCTGTGCAAGTAGGTAGACATTACCTACACCTGTGCAAGAAGGTAAACCTTACCTATACCTGTGCAAGTAGGTAGACCTTACCTACACCTGTGCAAGAAGGTAAACCTTACCTACACCTGTGCAAGTAGGTAGACCTTACCTACAAGCTCCCTAACCTGAAACTACATAGAATGTTGGATAATACGGGTGTAAAAACACAGGGCTGTCCCCGTACAAGTGCTGCAGGCCCTCATATTACCACTTCTTGGTGATTCCTTAGATGATTTTTCCCATTGACATGAGTTAAGAATCCTGTCTAACTCTCAATCAAGGGTCCTGGTGACAGTCTTGGCATTGACCTCTGACCTGTCCTTCCCTGCGCAGAACGCGACCTTCTGGAAGCCGGAGGTTTGCTCGCTGTGCCGCTGTGAGGACGATGTCACCATCTGTGAGACGATTGGCTGCCAGAACCCGCGCTGCGACACAGACAACGTGAGTGCGCTGTATAGGAAGGTGTTTCTCAATACAGTACCTGTATCAAGCATTGCCATGATTATCAGTGCCTTAGATAGTCCCTCCTCAGCCACATAGCAACTGACCTCGTCACATCTTCTACATGGCTTTTGGTAGAAACTCAAGCCCAGGCAAGACAGACTTGTGAAGGTCTCGTTAGCAGCCTGATAGATGACTGTTCTACATAAATCATGTCTTGAGAATTGATACACATGTTTGAATATCTTAGAGAAATACCAATTGACAACGATCGGTAGGGCTATATAAAAGCTTATTTGGTTGTGGATAGCGGTTAGCTCTGCAGTCTTAAAGTCGTAAAGTACTTAATAAGATGTTTGTTGCCTCAGGGCGGGGTGCTGAAGTTGCTTTCTGACCGCTGCTGCCCGGAGTGTGTCGTGGAAACGGCGAGGTCCTGCGAGCATGAGGGCGAAGTTCTCGGGGTACGTACGCCGGATATAACACACACTATCAACAGACAAACAAACAGAGAAACAAACAGAGAAACAAACAGAGAAACAAATAGAGTAACAAGCGACAGAAAGACAAAGAGACAGAGAAACATAGATTTTGACTATTGTATTCAATGGTACTGACAAAGGCATTATCATTATGGAGAATGTAACACATACACAATGTCTTCGTTCAAACTACGAAAACCTCTCGATACATTTTTCCAACAGTGCTTTTCAGCACAGTGTTTGCATAGTTTCATGTAACAATAGTAAAATTGGCAGGATCGGTGAAGTGTATTTTCATGACATTTTTCTGTTAGCGGATACTTTCTGAACTGTACAAGTTGTGTATGTAACATTGTAGCTAGTAGATCATGTTTTGTGACTTTTGCTTTTTTGACTCACTTGTTTGCTGGTTCCCACAGCACGACACCGCATGGCGTCCGACGGCTTGCACGGCGTGTTCGTGCTGGGACGGGAGTGTGACGTGTCGGCAGGAGTCGTGCCCAAGCGCCCCCTGTCTGCCCGGAGAGGTACAGCACCAGACGGAGCGGGACTGCTGCCCAAGGTGCATCCGGCCCGGACGTGAGTCTCCTCGTCTTCTTCTTTTTGATGTCTATATATAGTCATACATGTCAGTTAATATGTCTATATAATCTATATAAACTGATAATCATTAGAGCAGAGAAAGAAAAATACAGAGTCCAGGGATTGGGCAGTTAACTTTTTAATGTTTACTTTCAGGAAAGGCAGAGATGATTTTTCCTGAAGGGTTGAGTTGGGTGACTAGACAGAATGCATTAGGAGAATGACAAATTGCTCAAATATTCCGTTTATACATTATACGAATAACGTTATCATGATGGACGATACCACTTTATATTAGGGTCCTTCTCATGCACACATGTAGTTGGTTATTGGTGGTTCATTTAACTCTTCTTCTCGTGGTAATGTTAGCTGACTAATGACTCTGGCATTAAGGCTCGCTGTCTGTCTCCTCTGTTGATTTCCTTCTCCAGTTATCTTTCTGTCAACCATGTCGGTACCCTGCATTTAAGTTTTAGCATCAACCTTTCACACTACTGGCCTGGGATGACTTGAAGCTGTTTTTGGATTTACATGCAATCATTGTTACGTCATCATGTCTCGCACAGGGTCCTGTAACTATGGCGACAACCGTTACCACGACGGCGACACCTGGCAGCCGGTTCCCTGCACCCACTGCACGTGTGATGACGGACAGACTAGGTGTTACATCGCTGACTGCGCACCTGTGGTGTGTGGACAGGTAAGCCCAACAAGGTGTTGTGTAGTCGTGTGGGGCTCATAACCAACAAAAAGATCACATACCTCAGGGAATATTTAAACTTTTTGGAATTTAATTTTTAATTCATTTTTGGGAGTTTCTCACTGATTCTCTCTCTGCATTTTCTTATTGGTTTCTGAAAGGCAACAGACTGGAAATAAAATAGCCTTTGAACCTGTTCTGGAAACTTTAGCCTATAGTAACTTCCTGGTAGCGTCGCCAGTGTGCTTAGCATGTGGAAATCAGTGTGGAAAAGTTACATACACAAACCTTAAACAATAACTCCCAGGTCAAGCAGTGCTGTCTCCAGGACCCGTCCCTCCGTCCCTGGACGGAAATTTACTCGTCGGGACGGAAAAAAAATTCACCCATTCCGTCCCAAAAAATCTTAATTTCATGACATGAAAATGCAGTTTTGTAAGCTTAAAAAGGCAGGTTCAATAGCTAAAATAGGCTTCCGACTTCAAATTTAATCGACTTTTGCCTTTTCTTCCACCACGCCTCCACTTTCCAAGCCGCGAGATAAACATCGCCTCACGCGGCCCCGACATACGGAGATGTGTGGAGATCAGAGATCGGCAAAGCGTGCTATTCGTGTGGCGCAAAAGAAGGCGGGGCTGCGGCGTTATCTTACCTAACCACTGTTTTATTTTGCAATGCCGATCGGAATCACCCGGCCCTTATACGATTTAAAATCAACATTAACGGGAAACTGCTTTTCATTATGAACCTGACACGGCAGTTCAGAAATTAATTTTTTTTCTTTTCTCGGCCGTCGTGTGTGTGTCGGAGACCTCAGTAAACCGTCACACTGGTGATCTCCATAGTTCTTTTCCCCCTGGTGCAAACTGTAAACAGACGGCAAACACCATATTCTCACCGTCTACATCTACGATGTGACAAAGCCACGGCTAATTCTTGCAAAATGTATCCTCAAAAGCACGTTTGTGCTTGGATTTGGGACCGAGTTCGCAGCGACTTGTTCGTAAAGTTCCGCGATTCTTCGTTATTGACATGGTGTTACCGCTTTGTCCGCGCCGCTGCTGGCTGTGATTGGTTGGGTGTTGATTGGATTTGTAGAATTATGACGCACGCCCTGTCGCAGACGCTACTTCAAAAGGCTGCCGCCGAAGCTGCTACCATGGTAACAAAACGTCAAGCCGCATTTTCCAACTCGCTGCAGCTTACATACATAATTTTCGGCGGTATGTAACGCTGTTTTCACGGAGAAATGTCGGGAATCGAACTTGTATATTTTTTTTGCCGACCTTCCACTAAAATTATATGGAAGTAGCCCGCCGAAAAATGTAAGTAGGAGACTACTTTTACAGTGAGCCCGCTTGTTTTGACGGTTGACTGCCGACCCCATCACATGCCCCCGCATAGGCTGCCCCTTACGGAAAGTTTAGCCGTGAAAACATTTTTGTTCTGCGTAGATTGGGTTGAGTTTTGGAATTCGGATTGACATTTATTTTATATCAGAAAATAATTATCGGGAGACTGTTTTCTTATCGCAGTATTCTTACCAAGCGCTGTGAACATGACCGCTGCAAGTTTTCTCCGATCTTTTGCAAATCTGTGCCCTTTGGACGGTACTGGACGATGAGCAGAAAGGTGTCAATTTTATCGAGAAATGTTCATTTCTTGATGGTTAAAGAAACAGCAACACGACACCAGCAAAATGAAGAGTTATATTAAGCAAAATATAGTATAGAAAGTTAATTGATCATGAGCAACCAGTACCAGACAAAATAGGTGATGTAAACTTCCTTTTAAAACGATCTTACGAGCTGAAATGCGTCAATGTCCCTCGGCCAATAATGCCAACACCCGCGGCGTTTCGAGATCGTGGGGTGTCGGTAGTCCTACTTTGCGGAATGAAATTTTGCCTCTGAAAATACGTGAAATAGCGTTTTAGAGGGTTTGAATTTTCAAATTTTCCCGGGGAGCATGCCCCCGGACCCCCCTAGTTTGGCGAGCGCCTGCGGCGCTCGCGTCGGGCCTTCGGCCCGATCCCCACCACCCAAAACAATATTAGGGACGGAAATAATTTTTAAGCTGGAGACAGCACTGCTCCAATGGAGGCAACAAACAAACAAACAAACATGTTTGCTCCCCGTACAGGATGAGGAGGCAGTGGTGCGACCTGGGCGGTGCTGTCCGGAGTGCGTCGGTCGCTCCTGTACTGCGCAGAACCACACAAACAAACAAACACACAAACAAACAAACATGTTTGTCCCCCGACAGGATGAGGAGGCAGTGGTGCGGCCTGGGCGGTGCTGTCCGGAGTGTGTCGGTCGTTCCTGTACCGTACAGAACCACACAAACAAACAAACAAACAAACAAACATGTTTGTCCCCCCGACAGGATGAGGAGGCAGTGGTGCGGCCTGGGCGGTGCTGTCCGGAGTGTGTCGGTCGTTCCTGTACCGTACAGAACCACACAAACAAACAAACAAACAAACAAACATGTTTGTCCCCCGACAGGATGAGGAGGCAGTGGTGCGGCCTGGGCGGTGCTGTCCGGAGTGCGTCAGTCGCTCCTGTACCGTACAGAACCACACAAACAAACAAACAAACAAACAAACATGTTTGTCCCCCCGACAGGATGAGGAGGCAGTGGTGCGACCTGGGCGGTGCTGTCCGGAGTGCGCCGGTCGCTCCTGTACCGTACAGAACCACACAAACAAACAAACAAACACACAAACAAACAAACATGTTTGTCCCCCCGTACAGGATGAGGAGGCAGTGGTGCGCCCTGGTCGATGCTGTCCGGAGTGCGTCAGTCGCTCCTGTACCGTACAGAACCACGAGTACCGCCACGGCGAACAGTGGAAACCCAACCCCTGCACGAACTGTGTCTGTCGCCATGGTGACGCCCACTGCGTCAGTACCACGTGTCCGGAAAATCCCGTCTGCCCACCGGTAAGGACACGACTTTTACTGGAACATGTTCTGTACAGCCGTGTGTTATACTGGTAACAAATAATGCAACACACAAATAGGCCATCTCGCACATCAAATTTATGTTTGGAAGCCAATATGTTGAATGTTGTTCTGTACACAACGTCTCAGGCTATATGCTGCCCTGATTCTCACTCTCTACATGTGTAGGGTCTCTCACCAGTGTGTTTCACGTGTACGTCTCTCACCAGTGTTTGACCTTGTGTTGATCTAAATCATGTAACATTGAGATGAAAGACTGCTGATCTTTCCCACCTGCAGAATTTCCTGAGCATTGTCAGAGAAGGCCGCTGCTGTCCCGACTGCGTACCCAGAGAAGGTAAGCTGGGGGTCGGGGTCAAGCAGGTTTCGGGGGAGGGGGTGTTGTTGGAGGGGAGGGATTCTTGTAGATATAAAGAAAATTTTACTTTCCAGTATTGGTTTTTGATTTCATTTGTTTCATTTCCAATTTCTTTCGATACTCTTAAGCCTTCTCAGCTCTAATCTTTTAGGGTTCAGAATGATACATAGAAGTATGTATATATTAATAACTAAGTGGTCCAAACCTGAGTACTAAGCATGACGCTTTATTTTAGCTAGAAGTGCAATGCAGCTTTGTTATGGCCAAGCACGCAGTGCCACCCCTACTCTTTTTGATAAGTGAGTTCTTTTACGTGCAGAGGTATTACTACTACTACATAAGACTCTCGTAATCATAACAGATAAAAAAACAACCATTAACTTGATATACATTTGTGTACATGTAAGAATCTGCACTTGTCAAACAGATTTTTCTAACTAACCTTTGACCCCTCTCAGCGCCGTGTGAGAGCGGTGGCGTGACGCGGTACAGCGGGGACATGTGGAACGAGACGGCCTGCGAGTTCTGCGTCTGCGAAGCCGGCACCGTCACCTGTTTCACCGCGGCGTGTGCACGGCTGAACTGCCAGGGGGTCAGTTATGATATTTTTACCACTTCTGTAAGGGCCTTGTCCACTTTGACGTAGGTTCTTGTATGATTTTGATGTTCTTGTATTCTCAAGTAGGCCTTGACAGAACCAATTGCCCACAAGGATCCGAGACAGCTGGTATTGGTGGAATACATTTTCAATCGGGTAAATAATGACACTTGCGAAACAAATACAAGAATACCCTTACTCTGCAATCAGTTGTCGGTCTTACGATACATGTGACTGTGCCCTTACTGTACCTTGTGTTACTGTTACAGAAGAATTTGTACTGAATCTGTGATTCTGATGATTTGCCTCAAATTGTACACGAGTAGGTTGATGAAGGTAAGGCATGCAGTTAATAAGATGCACCAAATAGCAGTTTCTTGATATGCAACTGGATATGATTTTGGAAACAGTCAGATGTTTCAGAAAGCATCGCTATCTTTTGTCAGCATCATGGACAAAAGGTAGCGATACTACGTGAAACATCTGACTGTTTCCAAAATCATATCCAGTTGCTTGAGTCTCTATATATAGATAAAATCAAATGAAACTGTTACTTCAGTATACAATACTTAGTAGTTTCCCTGCCTTCTCCTGATACGGATGCTGTGTGGTTGTTTCAGGGAGAGCAGGTGACCCACAAGCCCGGGAAGTGCTGTCCAGAGTGTTCCTCCCCTGCAGCAGAGTGCCAGGTGCAGAACAGGGTCTACAAGGTGAGGTGCTTCCTTCGTATCTGGTGCACGTGTATGTGTGAATCGTCATCATATATGTCGTGCTGATCAAATCTGAAATGGTCATCAGGGTTTTGTCAAGTATGTCACATCTGCAATGATTTTGGAGGAAAAACGACTTCTGAGTTGGCGTATGTACAGGATGTAATCATGACAGTACATTGGGTTTCTGGGTTATATGACTGACTGACATGTTGCCCTGACAGGCTTGTATTTATGTACATCTTTATCTATTGTGCCTCCTGCAGGATGGGGAGAGTTGGGAGCTGGATCTCTGCCGACGCTGCAGCTGCAAGCACGGCCAGGCGCAGTGTTACCACGAAACGTGCGCCCCCTGTCCTCCGGGCACCAGAACTGCACATGTACCCGGGGAGTGCTGCGGAGAATGCCAGCCAGGTAAGTGCGCCCCCTGTCCATTGGACACCAGAACTGCATTTATACTTCTAGGAGAATCCTGAGGGTCAGACAGGTAATACATGTAGTTATCTTTATGTGCACACCTGTCCTTTCGAAGTGTATCATTCACTCATCACTCACCATCCATTGTATAGCCTTAGATGAACAGATAAGATCACCAGAAGACTGAGAAGTTGTGTTTGTTCTGCAGTCTCCTGCAGTGACTCCTGCGCCGCGTGTGACCACCAGAATCCCGCCTTCTGCACTTCCTGCCGGGACAGCAGCGCCCTCTTGCAGGACGGGCAGTGTGTGCAGGCCTGCAGTACCGGGCACTACCGCGCGGGGGAGCGCGTGTGCGGGCCATGCCACCCGAGCTGCGGCAGCTGCACAGGACCCACGATGCACCACTGCAGGGCGTGTCCGCAGGGCCGACTGCTGAAACACGGGCAGTGCGTGTCCGACTGCGGCGACGGGTTCTTCACCCGGCGCACGGAGTGCAGTGGTAGGGCAAGCTGTCAACATTTATTCTAAATAATTGTGTATTATATTTGCAGTAACATTTTTCAAATAGAAGTTCTGTAAATGCATTTAAGTTTGTGGGGATTTTACTTTGCGGTAGCGGGAGAAAGGACTTTTCGCGGTGGTTTTAAGTTCGCGGTAGCACCATTCACTGTAGTCTTTTACAGTATGTATAGAATTGTCGAACCTTCATAAGAAACTGGGACTGGGTGATAACTTAAGTTAAATTCTCACATGGGCTTCTACTACTCATATACTAGCTGCCAGAGAGTAATTCGATTGCACGTCGAGTGCGTCACTAACGATAATCGAATACTGGATTCGGAAGTTGGAATTGCTGTCGGTGTAACCATTGTCTGTTCCAAAGTGAAAGTGAATTTTTCAAAAAATTTGAAGTAAAAGTGAAAGGTCCTATGTTCTATATCCAGCCTGCCACCCCAGCTGTGCCAGGTGTGCAGGACCAGGTGAGGACACCTGCCTGGCATGCCAGGTGCTGTCCCAGGTGCTGAGAGACGGCAGGTGTGCTGACAGGTGTGGCAAGAAGCAGTACGTCAGGGACGGGAAGTGCCATGGTGAGCGTTAATATCAACCTTGATTCTTCCGTAACTAGTTTCAACAGGTCAACAATTTTTTTCTATCTTATTTACACAGTTTTATTTTTCTCCTATTCAAACATTGCACTAGTCTGTCTGCTGTCTCAATCAATGTAAAATGAACTTTTCTCCTTAACTTGTCCAATTGTAACATAAGTATAATAATATAGAAGAATTTATTCCCAATTACATGACAGGAAACTTTGTGTAGAACAAAAACAAACCTCTACATAAGAAAATTATGTACTATGTTCAACCATTAGTAGAAAGTTTCAGACAGTAAAGTATGTACAAAATGACTCATAAAACATCTTGACATCTTGCCACGAGGTGTTAAAACAGAGGAGCCCTCTAGAACAAATTGTACTGTATGTATTTACTGTTTGTATCTTGTTGTGTGTAAGTAGTAGTATTAGTAGTAGTAGTAGTGTGTAAGCACAAAAATGTGAGATACAACTGTTGACTGTTCGCTCCGCCCCAGACTGTGGCGCCGGCTGCCTGACGTGTGCGCCGGACGCACCGACCTGCGCCACCTGTCCCCGTCAGCAGGTACTGCACCAGGGGCGCTGCACACGCACCTGTCCGCAGGGCTTCTACCAGAACCAGCACGATTGCAGAGGTACTTCTGATGGTTTTATGCAAATTTTTTACAGAGACCCAGACTTTAAAGAGTGTGATATATACATAGGATCAAATAAATTATAGGTTTATTATAGATCTGAATGAAATGAAAATCGAACCCTCCTGTTTCCACTGAAGTGTGGCAACTTTACAACTCTGTAACTTTACAGCTCTTTAATATTATGACTCTGTAACTCTGCAGCGTGCCACCCGCCGTGTGTGTAGTGCCGAGGCCCCCAGAAAAAAACAGTGTGCGTCAACTTTACAACTCTGTAACTTTACAACTCTGTAAGATAACTCTGTATGTTCCCCCACAGCGTGCGACCCATCCTGTGTGCGGTGCCGCGGCCCCCAGCCCAACCAGTGTGCGGCAATATTACAACTCTGTAACATTATAACCCTGTAACTTTACAATTCTGTAGCTTTATAACAGTGTTCCCCCCACAGCATGCCACCCATCCTACGTGCGGTGCCGAGGCCCCCAACCCAACCAGTGTGCGGCAACTTTACAACTCTCTAACATTATTCTGTAACATTATAACTCCCGTATGATCCGCCACAGCGTGCCACCCGTCGTGTGTGCGGTGCCGTGGCCCCCAGCCCAACCAGTGTGCGGCCTGTGGGCCTGACAAAGTGCTGTACAACGAGCAGTGCCTGCAGCAGTGTCCCGCCGGGTTCATCGCACAGCAGGGATCCTGTGAAGGTACATGTGAAGTTGGTGTGGTAATAAATGGGAAAACAAAAGGCACTGCATGTGGACTGGGAAAAAAACCAAGTCTGTAAAGAATGAATGATGTTTCCTTGGAGGTTCATCTGTGTCGGTAGAACATCATGAAGCAAAGAACTATAATTTCTATCAAAAAGATATTTCTTTGACAAGTGTGTAAAGAATGGCTGATGTTTCCTTGGAGGTTCATCAAGAAATCGGCCTGATGCAATGTGCACTATAATTTATATCAGAAAAATTGGACTTCCCACATTTCTGACTGACCAGGTCTAGTCTTTATTAAGAAATGAGTGATCCACAGCTTCTGTCATATCATTCTGGCATTTATGTAGATTGTTCATCTTGAAAAAGTAAGTATAATTTTTTGTTGGAAATGACAGCTCAACTTTGCTTCAGAATGGCCTATAATGTGATGGGTTGGATTTCTATGGAATATTGATTTGAAATATCTATTAATAAACCATTTGTTTAGAATCAGTTCTGTGACTGTAAGTTTTGTTGATGCTTCAACCCCCTCCTATCCCAGCATGCCACATCAGCTGTCGCTCCTGCCGCGGCCCGCTGGACTCCGACTGTCTCTCCTGCACTGCCGCCAGCGAGGTCATCCTCAGGTCAAGGGCGGCCAGAGGTCACCAACATGGCCGCTGTGTGGCCCAGTGTCCTCAAGGTCACTTCCTGGACCAGGGGGGGATTTGTCAAGGTCAGTTCTTTTTGTGACCTACAAACTATGGCAATATCATCATCATGGGTGTGTTATTGATACTGTGTTACTATGGGTGTCTAACAGCTCTTGTGTTTCAGGTGTTACTATGGGTGTGTTAAACTTGGTTGTTTTAATAAAGAGTGTTACCGTGTGTGTGTTACAGGTCCTTGTTGTGTTGCAGAGTGTTACCTTGGGTGTGTTGCAGGTCCTTGTTGTGTTGTTGAGTCTTACTGTAGGTGTGTAACAGGTTGGTTGTTATGTCGCAGAGTGTTACCGTGTGTGTGTGACAGGTCGTTGTTGTGTTGCAGAGTGTTACCGTGGGTGTGTGACAGGTTGGTTGTTGTGTTGCAGAGTGTTACCGTGGGTGTGTAACAGGTTGGTTTGTGTTGCAGAGTATTCCGTGGGTGTGTGACAGGTCGTTGTTGTGTTGCAGAGTGTTATCCTGGGTGTGTAACAGGTTGGTTTGTGTTTCAGAGTGTTACCGTGGGTGCCAGACCTGCGTGGGTCGTGGCCCGGGTAACTGCACGGCGTGTGAGTTCCAGCTGAAGCTGCGTAGCGGGACGTGCGCCCCACAGTGCAGGGACGACCAGTACGAGGACAGGGCAGGGGTTTGCCACGGTTAGTGATGAATCAGAAGCATCCCTTTTCATGCAATGATTTTATTTATTTCGACTTTGCCAGAAGACAATGCAGAGAACATCCCAGGCAGCAAAGCTCTGTGACATTGAATGCCTTAAGCTGGCCTGTCATGGTTATAGTAAGGCGGAAACCACATGGATCATTATTGATTGATATGTATTGATGGACCAGCAGCATAACACCCAGCCTAGGCTGTGCTAGCTGCATCTACCTGTGGCTTAAATGCTAAGGACAGAAAAACTACATAGAATTGACTGATGAAATGCTTTCACCATTGGACTTTACGTTAAGACTTTTACTGATGATTTTTGTGAGATGGCAGTTTGATGATGTACCTTCCATATCCTTCACTGTTGTTGAGATTTGTGCTCTAGAACTGCTGTTTTCTAATTTTAGAATCTATTGTCGAATATTTCAATAAAGGTTAAACTTTCAGGTATTAGATACACCAAATGATTACTGAAGCAACACCAAAGTAATTACTCACTGACCAAATGTAGTGGATGCTACCTGAAACCTCCAACAGTTTCAAAGAGCATTATCTTGTAATTCATCAGATATGTTGTGTTATAATGCTGCATGTTCTGTGTCCCCAGACTGCCACCCGACCTGCGCTCGCTGCTCCGGCCCATCCGACGCAGACTGCAGTTTCTGCCAGCCCAGCCTGGTGGAGCAGTTTGGCCGCTGCCGCATGCCGTGCCCCGACTCACACTACCTCAACACCAACGGCTTCTGCCAAGGTAGTTCTCCTTTGCAAACTTTCCAGAAACCTTTGTAACCATGTGCTCCAGACAGGCTGCCAGGGTCACAACAGCAACTACATTGCATACATGTACAGCCTGTAGTGGCAACCATAGCAACTTTCACCCAGTAGCGGTTACCGTAACAACCCGGATCCAGAAGTGCTTACCTTAATGAGCCCGACGAAGTGATGGTTATCATCATGATCCCCACCCAGTACAGTAGTGGTTACCATAGCGATGTACATCCTGTAGCAGTAACCACAGCAACCTCACCCAGCAGTGGTTACCATGACAACACCCACCTGTATCCTTTAGTGGTTACCATAGCAACACCCACCCAGATGTGGTTACCATAGCAACCGTTTTTGTCCCCGCAGCCTGCCATCCCACCTGTGACGCCTGCCTGGCTGCGCCCCGCGGGACGGAGAGCATGTGCCTGCGGTGTCGCGACCCCGCCACGGTTGCCGCCGGCGACAGGTGTGTTCGGGACTGCGGGCTCGGCTTCGCGGCAGTCGGAGGCTCCTGCAAGGGTGAGTCTCTTAGTTTTACATTTTTACATTTTTACATTTACAAGTGGATCATACATTAGCATTCAGGTCGGGTGTGAAGGCCTGTTTTGAACTTAGATCCAGGTTTGATGTTGGAATTTCATTACATGTGGATTATACAGTGACATTGGTCGGGTTTTATGTCAGAGATTTGATCTGCAGTGACCAGATTTTACGGCCCCTGAGGCTGAGTGGTCTACTGGCCAGGGGCAGGTCCGACTGTGTTTATTGTTTGTCCTTGCCCATGCTGCAAGGACCAGATTTAACGGCCCCTGAGTGGTCTTCTTGTGCTGGTTTGACTGTTTATGTTTTTGTCCCGTTCCCAGCCTGCCATGCGTCGTGTGTGACCTGCTCATCAGAGGGCCTGCTGGGCTGCACGGCCTGCGCCCCAGGCTACGTGTTAGCTCACACCGGCATGTGCACCGACAGGTGCTTCCCTGGGTTCTACCCAGATGCAGGGGTCTGCAGAGGTAAGGCCTGAAGTGTGTGTGTGTGTGTGTGTGTATGTGTGTATGTGTATGTATGTTTGTAATGATGTGTGTACTTTTGTGTGTTGCAGCATGCCCCCCAGACTGCCTGGAGTGTGTGTGTGTGTGTGTGTGTGTGTGTGTGTATGTGTGTACTTTTGTGTGTTGCAGCATGCCCCCCAGTCTGCCTGGAGTGTGTGTGTGTGTGTGTGTGTGTGTGTGTGTGTGTGTGTGTGTGTATGTATGTTTGTAATGACGTGTGTACTTACATATGTTGCAGCATGTCCACCAGGATGCCTGGAGTGTGCCATGGACGCCGGTGTGCTGCAGTGCACACGCTGCAGGGATCCTTATATGGTGGTGCAGTTTGGAGAGTGCACCCAGGCTTGCGCTGACCAGTTCTACATCGATCCTGTTACCAGGGTGTGCAAAGGTGAGACTGTTACCATGGTTACCGGGTGTGCAAAGGTGAGACTGTTACCATGGTTACCGGGGTGTGCAAAGGTGAGACTGTTACCATGGTTACCGGGGTGTGCAAAGGTGAGACTGTTACCATGGTTACCGGGGTGTGCAAAGGTGAGACTGTTACCATGGTTACCGGGGTGTGCAAAGGTGAGACTGTTACCATGGTTACCAGGGTGTGCAAAGGTGAGACTGTTTCCATGGTTACCAGTGTGTGCAAATTTGAGACTGTTGCTCTGGTTATCAGGTAGTGCAAAGGTGAGGCTGCAGTGTAGTAGATATAACTACACTAAGCCTTTTAAAGATTATTGTTTGTAGTAAGACTAGGGTTGTTTATGACAACTTTTTGTTGTTCCCACCAGAGTGTGATTGGAGCTGTAACTCGTGTGTTGGGCCCACCAAGGCGGACTGTGTCCAGTGCATGGGTCACATGACGCTGCAAAACGGCACGTGCGTGGAGGAGTGCACCATGGGATACTTCCCTGCCGGCCAGGAGTGTGCCAGTAAGTACAGGCAGGCCAGACGGCAATGACTGCAGGATGTGACGTTGATATATGGTTCTGTAATGGGAACAAATTTTTCTAAATACTTCAAGCAATAATAAGTAATGATACAATTTCCTGTTTGGAGGTGTAGAAATTTTGCAATACACATGTATTTGGCAAGTCTATTTTTAGCTTCATTTCTTTAATTTTGCCAAAGTTTTATGGAAGCTCCAAAGACTTTTTGATAATAAGATTCAATAAGACATTCCTCCTTCTCCTTCCCAGGATGCCCAGACAGGTGTCTCACCTGCAGTAGTGCACACACCTGTATGGAATGTGCCCCGCCTCACCTGCTGAAACACGACAGGTGTGTGCAGGACTGCGGCTGGGGGTACTACGCTGACTTCTCCTCACACAGGTGTATAGGTAAGTCACCCTGGTGCATAGGTGTTTATATGTGTGCTGATGTGTGTGTGTCTGTGTGTGCGTGATGATGATGATGTAACACCTGCCCGCTGTTCCCCGCCAGACTGCACAGCCTCCTGCCTGGAGTGTGTGTGTTTAAGTGTTTTATGTGCTGATGTTTGTGTGTGTGTGTATGTGTGTGCGTGTGTGTGAGTTTGTGTACGTGTGTGTGAGTTTGTGTACGTGTATGTGTGTGTGTACGTGTGTGTGTGTGTGTGAGTTTGTGTACGTGTATGTGTGTGTGTGCGTGTATGTGTGTGTGTATGTGTGTGTGTGTGTGTATGTGTGTGTGTGTGTACGTGTATGTATGTGTGTGTGTGTGTGTGTGTGTGTGTGTGTACGTGTATGTGTGTGTGTATGTGTGTGTGTGTTTGCTGATGTATGTGTGTATGTTTGTGTGATGATGATGATGATTTAACATGATGATGATGATGTTGACACTGCCATTCTCCCCCAGACTGCCCGGCGTCCTGCCTGGAGTGTGCCGACCCCTCCCGCTGCCTCACCTGCAGGGCAGGTACCTACCTACAGGGGGCGCTGTGTGTGCCGGACTGTGGGGCTGGGTTCTACCAGGACGAGGAGGAGTTCCGATGCGAAGGTATGGAGGAAACGTCGAAGTGAAAAAGTCAAAACTCTCAAAGAAACCGGCTTGAAACGATAAAACCTGGTCTGTGTCGATGGATGCTCAATACAGACTGGATTCTTAATGCTTCTGTCAATTGGGAAATATAATCTAAGGGAACACCCAAAGTCGTCAAATATATGGTTTTATGCAGAGGTAGTGAAATAGTAACAAGAAGATGACTTGGAAAATTATTTAAAGGGTTCCAGAGTTGAGAAAATGGTATTTTTTTATTTAGTTTATTGTTTATTTGCACAAGAAAGAAAGAAAAACATTAAAGAAAAGGAAACAAATGATTACCAAATACGAGGATGGCTAGAAGCTCAAAAGCTTACAGAGTGGTCACTCGAAAGCTTATAGAATGGAAACTAACAAGTATTGAAATAGACAATATAGATTTAGAGACACAGTTGGAAAATTGGAACTAACAGAGATAGGCATCAACCCTATGTACAGAAAGGTGTTGGAAAGATTTTAACCTTTGACCATTGTTGAATCCTTGTTTTACAGCTAACCGCCACCCGCCAGTGCTCCTGGTGAACGGTTCTCTCGTCTGCGAGATCGGCGCATCGCTCGTCCTCTCCCCGTCGTTCCTTGGCGCCAGCGATCCCGACACGGACCCCGCCAAACTCACGTTCCACGTGGCGAGCCCTCCGACCAATGGGAAGCTGCTGGTGACCAGGGAGGGGCTCGACCGCGAGCTCGACGCTGGCGGGACATTTTCGTACGCGGAGTTAACGGCAGGTCAGTACCGTTGTTAATCAGCTGAAACACAGCCTTGTAGATACACTGCAAAGTCTGGTTACACTGTACATGTACATGTATGTATGTTACATCAAAAATCATGATTTATTAGAGCAAGTTCATACAGTGAACATGTATTTAAGTGTTGTTGAAGATTTTGTCAGTGGTATTTTAATGAAAACGTGTGCTGCCCTGCAATAGTTAATAATATAGATGAATAGATAAATAGTTAAAGCCTTTGGGAGTGAACATTAAGTCTTGTGATTCATCACTTTGAGGTTAGGATAATGACGTATTTAGTAGAGTTGACCTATTCCTTGTCTCAGTAACTGGCATCTTCCTTACCGCATGCGCAGTCTTCCCTCAGACATTTGGAACTGCAAAAAGTTCCCATTTAAAGCTACATGTGATGGCCCATTGTATGTTGTGTGCAGGTTTGGTGCAGTTCCAGCACCTTCGCACCCAGCCCATGCAGGGAACCGTCTCACTGAAGGTGTCGGACCGGCAGCTGGTGTCGGTACCGGTGCAGGTGGACATCCGGGCGGTGTCGCAGGCGGCGCCGCGTCTGGTCCGCAACACGCCGCTCGTGGTGGAGGAGGGCGGGGCGGGAGAAATCTCCACGGCAACCAACCTGGAGATCGAGGATGAGGATAACCCAGAGGACGTGGTCATCACGAGAGTGCAAGGTGGGAACACAAGTCATGATAGTTTAGGACTTTATTTGGATCTGCAATTAGATTCATTTCAGATCTGATAGATATATGTATTCTCTACATGTATGTAGTCCTGTGCATGTGAGACATAGTGCGTCACAGATATGGAAACTGAGGGACAATCACATGTCAGTGTTCTCACCAGGAATTTTTCACAGCGTCGGGCAGGGGTCCGGGGGCCGCCGAGGGCCCCTGGCGGGGTCCAGGGGCAGAGCCCCGGTGGGGGGACCCAGGGGGGCAGAGCCCCGGTGGGGGGACCCAGGGGGGCGAAGCCCCCCTGAAGCTCTTGCATTTTAGGCTATTCAGAAGGCTTATTGTATCAGTTTTTAGGGGCATATATACGATAATTGTAGCAGTTTGACGTAACGATACTTTGAGTCAAAGCATCAAAGACAACTAAAAACTCATAAACAACATACTTTACTCAGCTCAACCGTACTTTAATAAATATTGTCCGGTTTGCCACCAACTTTATCTAGATAAACAACTTTGACAGTCTCTGTTTTCATCGTATTTTTTTTCATCGTAAACAGAACAAAACACGCAGAAACATGTGCTCGGCACGGCCCGGGGCATCCCCGGCCGACTTTCAAGTTCGCGATCGGCGGACGAATAATGCGTTCACATAAGAGGTGTTGGACGTAAAAACAACAAGAATACCTTTGCTTCCTTTTGATATGAGTTTTGGGCCCGCAAAATCTCCAAAACGGCAGAAATTTTCGGGGTAAAATACGGTAAAATTTGCTCCAAAAATGGCGGTCGCTGCTGTTGTTTATCCTAAAGTCTTTGCCTAAACCAATGAGATCGCTAGTTTCCCCTGACGTCACAGAGACGCATCAGATCTCGCGAGAATTTTTTGCGAGATTTTACGATGTTTTCGCCGCCATTACCGCTAGCTGTCTGCATGCATGCAGGCACGATGTTTTTCGTCATTTCTCAACGCAAATTTCTCGATCTTTGGAAGGTTTTAGATGATTTACAAGTATACTGCAACATAAAAGGGAATATATACAAGTGCTATTTTTGTGCAAGTCCAAGAAGCGTTTCTTGCCGTTCCGATTTTGACCGGACTTGAACCGAAACTTTTTACAAGTTTTGTGCCGGTTCTCTGTTTACAGTACAGAGCGCACGCCGCGCAAGGGGCGGTCCTGGGTGGGGGCTGCGAGATAGCGGTACGCGGGGTGCTGTAAAACACCTCCCTTCGAGCTGAAACTTCCTGAAACAGCGGAGGCGCGTGCTTGGCACGTGCTTTCGTATTTTTAGAACGGTATTTTTCCAGTTTTCCCCCATTTTTTGGCCGCTACGCTGGGTGAAAATACAGCGTAGCGGGCTTTTTACAGCGTCATTTTTCCAGCCCACAGCGTATCGGCCCGCTATGCTGAAAAGGCCTGGTGAGAACACTGCATGTTGGTCAATAGCTGGTTAACAAAGTTCTTAACACACAACCAGGCATTCACATGGTGACGGAAGCATTCACAGTCACTGAAAAGTTTATCATGTATTGTGTGTAGTCAGTATAGTAGTATCCAGTATGTAACATAAATAAATTAAAGTCCTTTTCTTATGAACAAAGAAAGATTTGCAATTTATTTGTTGTTGAAGAATGGATCAAATTATTCCCCTCTACTTGATGCAGTTTATGCATGGTTTGTTTCAGCATGGTTGTTTAACAATGAAATATGACACCCCTACTCCCCCTGACAGGCCCCGCCCACGGACATCTCGCTAGCCGCAACAACCAGCAACTCGACACCTTCATGCTGGCAGAACTGCATGCTGGGAATGTCCAGTATGTCCACGATGGAAGCGAGACGCAGAGCGACGTCGTTCTGCTGCAGGTTTCCGACGGCTTCAACCTGGAGAACGTGCTTTTCAACATCCAGATCAGACCCCAGGTACTCGTGCTATCCATGAACCTAACCTAACCCAGCCCTAACCCTAACTCCTACCCTAAACCCCAACCCAACCTGGAGAATGTGCTTTTCAACATCCAGATCAGACCTCAGGTACAGAACTGTTTTTGCCTAACTCTAACTCTAACCCCAACCCTAACCCCAACCCCAACCCCAACCCAACCCAACCCTAACCCCAACCCAACCTGGAGAACGTGCTTTTCAACATCCAGATCAGACCTCAGGTACTCATCCTATCCTTAAAACCCTCACACAACCCCAACCCTAACTCGTACCCTAACCCCCAACTCAGCCCTAACCCCAACCCAACCTGGGGAATGTACTTTTCAGCATCCAGGTCAGACCTCAGGTACAGAACTGCATACTGTGCTTTTTGGTGTATCAGATTGTGTGCACCTGGTTGGCTTTAGAGTCACCCCAGTGTATTACTGATGTAGTGAAGTTTGGGACATACCATTTTTGTTCCACAGTAAGGTTTGGGATGTGCATTTCTGTTCCACAGGACAACAGTGGTCCGCTGCTGCTGGCCAACAGTCACCCCTGTGTATTACTGATGTAGTAAGGTTTGGGATGTACCATTTCTGTTCCACAGGACAACAATGGACCGCTGCTGCTGGCCAACAGTCCCCCCTGTGTATTACTGTTGTAGTGAAGTTTGGAATGTACATTTCTGTTCCACAGGACAACAGTGGTCCCCTGCTGCTGGCCAACAGTCACCCCTGTGTATTACTGTTGTAGTGAAGTTTGGGACGTACCATTTTTGTTCCACAGTAAGGTTTGGGATGTGCATTTCTGTGCCACAGGACAACAGTGGTCCGCTGCTGCTGGCCAACAGTCACCCCTGTGTATTACTGATGTAGTAAGGTTTGGGACGTACCATTTTTGTTCCACAGTAAGGTTTGGGATGTACCATTTCTGTTCCACAGGACAACAATGGACCGCTGCTGCTGGCCAACAGTCCCCCCTGTGTATTACTGTTGTAGTGAAGTTTGGGACGTACCATTTTTGTTCCACAGTAAGGTTTGGGATGTACCATTTCTGTTCCACAGGACAACAATGGACCGCTGCTGCTGGCCAACAGTCCCCCCTGTGTATTACTGTTGTAGTGAAGTTTGGAATGTACATTTCTGTTCCACAGGACAACAGTGGTCCCCTGCTGCTGGCCAACACGGTGGCCCATGTCCAGGAGGGCCAGATGGTCCAGATCACCTCCAACATGCTCCAGGCAACCGACGTGGACACACCCGACAACCAGCTGGTGTACAGGCTGACTCCGCCCGCTGGCAACCCACAGCAGGGTAGGTCTGGCTTGTTACTAGGGACACACCCAGCAACCCACAGCAGGGTAGGTTGGGTTTGTTACTAGGGACACACCCAGCAACCCACAGCAGGGTAGGTTGGGCTTGTTACTAGGGACACACCTAGTAGCCCATAGCAGGGTAGGTCTGGCTTGTTACTAGGGACACACCCAGCAACCCACAGCAGGGTAGGTCTGGCTTGTTACTAGGGACACACCCAGCAACCCACAGCAGGGTAGGCCTGGCTTGTTACTAGGGACACACCCAGCAACCCACAGAAGGGTAGGTTTGGCTTGTTACTAGGGACACACCCAGCAACCCACAGGAGGTTATGTCATTTCACGGGACACCTCTCTTGTTTATTTGTTTATCTGTTTATCAAAATTTTTCACTAAAGTAAGAGGGGAGGGAACAGGTGGTGGCACCTTTGCTAACACTCGCTCGATGTACGGCCAGCTACCCTGTGTACAGCCAGAAACAATGTTAAGGTTTTAAGACATTACAATGACTAACACTTGAGCCAGTGGCTAGTTGGGCAGCCCTGGCTGTATGTCACTTACAGCCAACTCGATAAATAGACATGATGGATAAAAAGTGTGTAGCACCCCTGAGTAGTATTTTCCCAACATTGACCACTGAAAAGTCTTTTCCTCCACACCCATCCTGGCTGTATGTCACTTACAGCCAACTCGATAAATGGACATGACAGATAAAAAGTGCCTAGCTCCCCTGTGTAGTATTTTCCCAACATTGACCACTGAAAAGTGTGTTCCTCCACACCCATCCAGGAGAGCTGCTTCTGGTGCTCCCTGTGCTTGCGGACGGGCCGCCGTCCGGCTGGCAGTCCTCGGAGGGGGGGCGGATGGAGACCAAGGTCAGCCAGTTCCGCCAGACTGACATTGACCAAGGTCACCTCTGGTACCGCCACTCCGGCAGCGAGACCATTCGAGACTTCTTCAAGTTTCAGGTGCAAACAACTCCCTTTTCCTCAAATGTGCATACAGGTGTACAGAATGTCTATCATGCTTAATTGTTGCTATTTTGCATCTTTGAATTTTGAATTGACTTTCATTCCATGACTATTTACAGCATAAATTTACTCACTTTTCTGCAACTGTGTACAATTTGCAGTACGTTCAAAAACTTTTTAATGGAAAGGGATGAAAATTGTGTGCACAGATGTTATCATATGATTGAATAGATATGACCAAACATACATCACTGCATACAGTGATTTTAATACAAATAAAATCGATACAGAAGAACTTTTTACCATCCATTTATTGTTTCTGTAAGTTGTACCATTGTCAGTCTGATGAACATACAGATTCTCCCTACCAATGTCGGAAACTGTGTTGCACACAGGTCACTGATTCAGCTGAACCACCAAACCTGCTGGAGGATCAGGAGTTCAACATCCAGATTCTCCCCTCTAACGACGAGCCCCCGCGGGT
Source organism: Branchiostoma floridae x Branchiostoma belcheri (assembly GCA_019207045.1). NCBI lineage: Eukaryota > Metazoa > Chordata > Leptocardii > Amphioxiformes > Branchiostomatidae > Branchiostoma > Branchiostoma floridae x Branchiostoma belcheri. The sequence continues at coordinate 3,850,136 of CM033024.1, forward strand.
GGCTCCTGGAGTGGCCTTACCGCTGGGGATTACGGTACGACGTTTTTTTTTATTTCTTAAACTTCTCTGTTCTAGCAAATCAGCATCTGTCAACTTTGAGAAAACATCAAAACATAAAGTTTATGCATGTTTCATGTACACAGGTTTGGATGCTTTATTTACTGAGCAAAGTTCAAACAAGTCACCAGATTTTATTTTTCCATAGACATACATGTAGCACTGTTGACATTGACGAATAAAATCAAGATTTCCTGAATCGTATCATTGATTTGAAACGTTCCTCACATCTGCACTCAGATTCAGGTATATACAGTATAAACTTTTAGAGACTTTGAGACTTTATTTGAAAATCCATTAGTGACGTACCCTTGGGCATGCCACTAATCTTCCAGGACTTCATACAGACGACATACTAGTACATACAGTGATCATTATTTACATACATGTGAATTAAAAACAGTCATCAGCCATGCCATTATTATATACAAACTATTATATATAAACTAAACATACTTTGTTTAGAGCCAGAGTTAGTTGTTAGCACAGCTTGACCTGACCTTTGCTCTGTGACCCCCAGGCCATCGCTGACAAGATCACCACCATCACGCCCACCCACCTGGCCTACATCGACCTTGACTCCGAGGCACGTGACCTTCAGTACGAGGTGACGAAGACGTTCCCGACGGAGTTTGGGATGCTCGAGCACGCGGACCGCCCGTATGTGCCGCTGCAGCGCTTCACACAGGCCGAGCTCGAGGCAGGCAAGGTCATCTACCGACCCGCGCCCAGGAGCGCCGCGCCCGGGTCATCCAGCCTCATGTTCCAAGGTCAGCCAAGGGCAAATCAAAAAAGCTTTATGGGTTATCCGGGGTTAGATCCATTAAGGAGCGTCGGGTCGGGGTCATTCAGCCTCATGTTCCAAGGTCAGCCAAGGGTAAATCAACAGGGCATTATGGGTATCCGGGGTTAAGGCTTAGAACCTGGGCCTTTGCATGGTCAGGTTAGTTATCAAGACAGAGTAGGGATTAAATTATGGTTTCAAATCTAGTGTGGAGCATTTTGACAATTGGTCAATATCTTAAACTACAGTTATAGAGTGTGTTGCACAGAAAAAGATGTAGTGGTCTAACTTCTCTGTCATTCTTGAGAAAGACGAATTAAATGAAAAGTTAACCCGTTATCTCAGAGTCAGAGGTGTAAATTTCCCAATGCTATGAATAGTGATTGTGAAGGATATGCATTAATGCAGTTTTATTGCATCAATACTCTACTGTAGAGATTCTGCAGAGGTTGGGATGGTTCGACAATGTAAACAGTTCACTCCTGCTTGATAATTTTTAATATTTGCCATTTCCAGGGGCGAGGCCTGCTCAGAGGGACAAGTCCTTCCAGTTTGCCTTCACAGGTACATACATACTTACACAATGCTTGTACGTTGTTTCCTTTAGATAACTGTACATTCTTTTACTGTTACAGGTATATCACATAACGCTTGTTGTTTCCTTTTATGAAAGACAAACATAACGCTTGTTGTCTACAGTATCTATAGATACATCTAACGTTAACCGCCAATGCAAGGTTGGCTGTCTGCTAATAGCTCATTCATCGCACACAAGTTTGGGTGTGCATCCAGTGTAAACTTGCAATTCTCAGCCGGAATTTCAAACTGATGCACATATTTATATCCTTGAAGTGAAGCTGGCAGGAAGTACATGTAGATGGATTTGATGTAAATTTTATTAAAAAAACCTCACATTTCTTGTATCTCCAATCTTCTGTGTGACCTTTGAACCTTTTGTCCCAGTTTCCGACGGGGTGAACACCCTCCCAGCACAGCCCTTCGTCATCAGGGTCGTTTCCGACGGCAACGCCCCGCCCAGATTCAGCAGCCCCAACAGTGTCATCAAGGTCACACAGGTAAGGTCACTGTATGCTTTGTCATTTGTTTCATAATTGTATTCAATGACAGGTTTGTTTTCTGTTATCTAACTTGCACTTTTGAATTGCTGTTGTCCAATAGAACAGGTCATTATAATAATTAGTTTACAGATACATGTCTGTGTATTGCGCCTGTCCAAATTCATTTTTACATTCAGTTTGAGAATACCATGTCAATTAGCCTTGTGTGAGGTTAGACTGGACTGATAGAAAGAGTACTAGATCAAATTTCACCCCATCCCTGCTGTGTACCTGCATTGTTTACTATTGTGTAAATATGCCCCCACCCCAGGGAGGAACCGTACCCGTGGGGATGGAGCAGCTGGCGGTAACTGACGCCGACACGCCGCTGTCCGAGCTGCGCTTCACGCTGAAGCAGGCGCCCATGATGGGCAAGGTCATCCAGAAGGACAGGAACAGGCAGGAGGTCCTCAGGGAAGGTCAGTAAGGGTCAGGGGGTAAAGGTCAGACTTGTTTGGGTCCTAAATAATATTTTATGCCTTTGCAGACATTGTTTCATTATGTTAGCTACGGGTCTTTAGTTTGGAGTAGAGGTTACAGGGGTATAGGTTATAGGGTAAAGGTTATGGGTCAGGACCCCTGAACATTCTATCTGTCTCTCCACGCTGCATCTTTTGTCTGCAGGACATCAAAAGTAACACATTTCTTTAGCTTAGCTTGGGTCAAGTAAAGTAAAGGTTGGGTCTGGGGTTTAGTTGGGGTAAAGGTTTAAGGGTAAAAGTTGTGGGTCAGGTAAGTGTGACCCCTGAAATTTCCTTCTGCCTCTCCAGGCTACAGCTTTAGTTTACAGGGTATCAACAGTAACATATATGGTTAGCTTCCATGGGTCAGTGTTTAAAGGTTGGGGATAAAGGTTCAAGGGTAAAGGTTATGGGTCAGGTTGGTGTGACCCCTGAACTTACTCTCTGCCTCTCCAGGCCACAGCTTAAGTTACAAGGGTATCGAATCAACAGTAACACAAATGGTTAACTTGGGTCAGGGTTTAAAGTTGGGGGGATGGTTGGTGACCTCTGAACTTTCTCTCTGCCTCCTCAGGCTACATCTTCAGCCTGCAGGACATCGACAGGAACATGTTCCACTATGTGCACGACGGCTTCAAGGGCGGCTCCGACCAGTTCCAGGTCTCCGTTAGCGATGGCTCATCTGTCGTCACGGCAACCATATCTGTCTCTGTGATGCAGGTAGGAACTGTTGCTAGGTAACAGTTTCTGATAAGATGTCTGAATGGGGTGAAGGAAAAAAACAAACTTAAGATTCAGATATTTGTAATGTTTGATGAATAACTTAAAGTAAGGAAGGCAAAATTTACTCATTCAGTGACAAGTAAGAATCTTGGCTCAACATGTCTTTGAGGAAAATGATTTTCTTGATGACCTCCTGTTTGCAGGTTGCGCAGACAGGTCCCGTGAAAGGTCCCTCAGCGACCTTGACCCTGAGTGTTCCTGAACTTGGCAGTTCCACCCTGAGTCGGGACAGCCTGTTCTACAGCACAGACAGCAGCGCCCCCATCAGCTACAGACTGGAGTCGGAACTGCAGCAGGGACAGCTGGAGAGGCGGTGGGCAGACGGAAGCTACCAGGCACTGGGGAGGGGGGCGACCTTCACACAGGAGCAGGTCAACAGTTTCAATATCAGGTGGGTCAAAGGGCAACAGCTTGCAGGCACAGGAGGGGGGCGACCTTCACACAGGAGCAGGTCAACAGATTCAATATCAGGTGGGTCAAAGGGCAACAGTTACCAGGCACTGGGGAGGGGGGCAACCTTCACACAGGAGCAGGTCAACAGTTTCAATATCAGGTGGGTCAGAGGTCATGATAAACTGGAGCATAAGGGGTCAAAGGTGATTATACTATTATTGTTACCTGTGGTAGTTGACTGCATCACTAGAAAATCCTGAAGGTTATGTTGACGAAACAAGAAGAGCCTGAAGTGAAGGTCATCTCCTGCCTGTTCCAGGTACACGTCGCTGGCAGAGGTCGGGGACCAGCCCGTCTCTGAGGTCATCTTCTTCAGCGTGGAGGACACGGAAGGTCATAGGTTACCCAACCAGGTGCTGAGCGTCACGGTCTCCCCGGACAACAACCAGCCGCCAGTGGTCAGCGTGGGGAAAGGGCTCGAGGTCAGGACGCAGTTTACATGCTTTACATATTATGTTATGTATTAAAAATATGCTCTGACATATGAAAGTAATAATACAATACATGCTCTTTATCTACAAAGCAGTACCAGACTTTCAAATGTACATTTACATGTAGCTACATCCAATAATAGTAATCTGTATCTTTGTTACATTTTGTCTCAGCCTTCCCTATACCGCATTACCTCAATGACAAACAGCCTGCAGGTCGATTGGAGCTTTCATGAATAATAAACATTAAGAGATTTATATTATTTTCTCTTTGGAGCGGATCGACCATTAATAGTTGCATGTCACAGTTTTTCTTCAAAGATGAGAATATGAAAATTTAAAGAGGAAAAATATTGCCCAACAAATCATCCGTAAAGCAAAGTTGAATGTGTGAAAACTTCATGTAACCCGATCTGGTGTCCTGCAGGTGTTTGAAGGTGGGCGGGCCCTGCTGACATCACAGGACATCGTTGCCATGGACGCAGACACACCCAAATCTGAGTTGATTGTTCGCGTGGACACCCCGCCCAGTTTTGGTTACCTGGAGAACACCAAGCAACGTAGGTTCTAGGCATTCTGTAGAACACCAAGCAAGATACTATTAAGTTCTAGGCATTCTGTAGAAAACTAAACAACATAGGTTCTTTCAATATATATTCTGTATTTCTGCAGTAAACGGTTGTTCTGTAACACAGAGTTCTGTAATGATCTATATTTCCTCAGCAGAGGTTGTTGTGTAACAAGTTCTATCATGTTCTGTGTGTCCCCAGCGGAAGGTTCCCAGACCACGATGGCGGGCCTCCCCATCACCCAGTTCAGCATGCAGGACCTGCTGGACGGAGCGGTGCACTACGTACAGAACCTGCACCGCAACCTGGAGCCCGTCTGGGACGGCTTCCTCTTCCACGTCACCGACGGGACCAACCATTCACCCACCTACCGCTTCAACATCTCCATACAGGTGGGTACGTCACCATGGTAACCAACATCTCCATACAGGTGGGTTCATCACCATGGTAATCAACACTTCACCCACCTACCGCTTCAACATCTCCATACAGGTGGGTACGTCACCATGGTAACCAACCAGTCTCCCACCTACCGCTTCAACATCTCCATACAGGTGGGTACATCACCATGGTAGCCAACATCTCCATACAGGGGGGTACATCACCATGGTAACCAACATCTCCCTACAGGTCACAGGGTACATTGTACATCACCATGGTAGCCAACCAGTGTTCCAGCTGACCTTTGACATCACCATGGTAACAAGGGTTTGTTTTGTTCCAGCTGACCAATGACGAGCAGCCCGTGATGCTGATGGAGAAGGTTGTTTGCCCGGAAGGTCACGGCGCCATGGTAACGAACGTCTCGCTGTACGCACACGACATGGACACGCCTGACCAGGAGCTGACCTTCAGGGTCAGGAAGCTGCCGCAACACGGTGAGTAGGGTCAGGGGTCAAAGGGTAGTAGCCAGGGTATACCTAGGTGTCATAGGTTAGGGGTCAGATTACTACTACTCATCAGGTGTTGTTTGTTCTGACAGGAAACTTGAGGAAGAGGCAGTTTTCAGACCAAGCCATGCAGGAAGGTTCCATTCTGCCTGTGGGGGCCAGCTTTTCTTACCAGGTCAGTATTATAATTATATATACAGGAGGGGCTCTCTTGACTGGTAGGCTTGAAGCTTTATATCTTGAAGTGGAACTCCTCTTCTTTTAGTGTCTGGAGTCACCAGTGGGGAGCAGTACAGGTTTGCTGTATGTGTAGAACAGAAAGATTCTCATGAGGATTTTACCATGGTCAATATTGACCAAAGGAGGACATATACCGAACAGAAAGATTCTCATAACCATGCCTTGGAGTGGAGATTGTGGCACTGTAAGGATTTTGCCCCAAACGTGGGTTTCTCTTATTGACCTTTACTTACCTTCAGGACGTCCTTGACGAGCTGATCTGCTACATCCACGACGGCAGCGAGACCCAATCAGACGAGTTCGCCGTGACCTTGACCGACGGGCATTTCACGGAGGAGGGAAGGATCAAGGTCGCTGTCGGGCTGCTGAACGACGAGGCGCCGCGGGTCACCATCAACCGAGGGCTGCAGCTGCCCGCGGGTACGGAACATCTTCTGTTTGTTTATTGTTTGCTTACTCTTTAAACTAAATAAAAACACAGGACCTCCATTTAATGTCCTGCTGTTGTCATCAAGACAGATTTGCTACAGAGTTTTTCCCCTGAAGATTCACTTCAATGGATCTGTACACTTACTGGAAGCTTTAGAAAGGCAGTCAATTTTGGATTTTATTATTGACCTATAGGTCTATCATATACTGACCTTTACACCCTGACCTTTGACCCCCAGGCACCTCTGCAGTCATCACCAGGTCGATTCTGAGGGGCACAGATGTGGACTCCGACCAGCACAAGCTGACCTTTACCCTGACCTCCAACCCAACCCTTGGTGAACTGCAGCTGAGGAGGGACGGGCAGTTCATGGCGGTGTTGGCAGGGGGCGCCGTTAGCGAGTTCTCACAGGACGACATCGACAATGGTACGTGTCGTGTTACTGTCACATTTCCATGGAGACAAGGATGTTGTCTTCAATGTAATGACTAAGAGACGCTTATCGTTAGCATCAGGTGGAGTCCTTCAGAAGACAAAAGTAATGTAGTCTTGGTGACTGTTTGACCAACTGGATTGCTGGTGTGCATTGTTGGAGGTCGATTTGCAGAAGGGCTATATTATTTAGGGAAGGTTGCAATAAACTACAATATTGTGATTTCCTCCAACAGGAGATGTGCGTTACGAGCACAGCCCAGGGGAGCCCAGCGGATCCACAGCCTTCAAGTTCAACCTGATTGACACGGAGGGGAACAAGATGATCGACCAGTCTTTCCTCATCACTGTCACAGGTGGGACACTCTTCTTAGGTTGCACACCTGTTACTGCTATAATAAGTACGACAAAGAGAGAGAGAGGAATGTTTACAATGTCTTAAACTTGTTTTCAGTTAGGAAATATCTTTGTCCTCACTAAGGCGTTTATCGTTGTGCGAGGGTTAGACCTATTTGCTCATGTGGGGGCTTGATGGCAGCTCACCAGCATTCTCTGTCTTTTGGGTTGGCACTGTGTAGGTTGGGGATGTAAAAATCTACCGTTGTGTTGTCAATCTCTTTCTGTTACAGGGACTTTTTTCCCTCTGTCGTTATTATGGTGATCATCCTGGGACGCTTATCTGCCTCCATTCTCTGGAAGTGGCTGTACCTTATGCCATTGGCAATAGGGGGGTTGATAGTCTCAATGAAAGTGGCAATACTGTTCAGTTTTTTTAACTCTGTTTTCATACTGTTTCTGTGCTGTTTTGCAGAGGACTACCTGCCGCCGTCTGTAGTAGCCAACAAGGGGCTGGTTCTGAACGAAGGTGACTCCAAGAAGATCACCACCAACCTGCTGTCGGCGACGGACGCAGACAGCGAGCCGGCCGACCTCATGTTCACGGTAACGGCGGAACCGCGCTGGGGTCACCTGGAGCACGCGGCCGTCCCAGGCGCGCCGGTCACGACCTTCACACAGAAGGACCTGGCAGCCCATAATATCCTGTACATCCACACCAGTGAGGAGGAGGAGCACATGGACAGTTTCACTTTCACTGTCTCAGATGGCAAGAACCAGGTAGGCGCACACTTTCACTTTTAGAGAGTAGGGGTCTGACCTAGGGGTTGGTTGTACGGAGCATCAGCATCAGCTAGCTATAAACATGTTGGTTGTGTACAAAGGACGTTATCTACAGTTAGACACTCCAGTCAAACAGTCTGGAGTACAAAGGAAATTTCTCATCCTCCCCCTACTGATGCCCACAGGTGAGCCAGACCTTCTACATCACCATCCTGCCCGTGGATGATGCGGTTCCCATGGTTACCAGCCTGGGGCTGCGGGTGCAGGAGGGAGTCCGTAAAACCATCACAGAGTTTGAGCTGAAGGCAGAGGATGCCGACACAAAGGTAAACACTTCGGGTTCGGACATCCATGTAAACACTTCAGGTACACTGGAGACGGCTTTTAATGTCAGAATCCGTCAATGACATCCCCTGTAAACATCTCCAGCATTTTATTACAGACTTTGATGGGGTTTTGTATGTGCTTGTTTTGACTAAAAGTGAGCTGTATGGTTATGCAATATTCTTCATCTATTTAACATCAATATGACCCCCCCCCCCCTCCCATACAGGAACAGCAGGTGATGTTCACCATCACCCGCCCGCCCTACCACGGCAAGGTCGAGATGACCTCCAACGAGGTCACGTACCGCCGTGTGTCAAAGTTCACCATGACGGACATCTACGAGAACCGGATCAGCTACAACCACGACGGCAGCAACACCCAGGAGGACAGCTTCGAGTTCGCGGTTTCCGACGGAACCAACCCGGACTTCACGGTCGAACTGGACGGACAGGTCGTCACGACGACAGCACCACAGGTGGGGAAAGGTTCTCGCTGTCAAAGGCTTCCCCGTTCCAGGGCTAAAATTTGCTTGTTTGGACGAATGAAAAGTTCATTTCAACCATCCAAGCTATCAAAATTTCTTTTGGAGAACCTTTGTGGGCAGGCAGACTGCCCCCATGGCTAGAAGTTATGGAACTGAGTGAGTGAGATAATGAGTGAGCGTTGGTTCGTGATCACTAATATCAGTGTTTATGTTTCCTCCATCAGAGCTTCCAAATGGGGAGGTGTAAGGGGTTTGTGTATAGTTACAGGTGGATTGTTATCACCATGTTTTTGTATCCCCCTTTAGACCTTCCCGATCGAGATCCTGCCGGTGGATGACGGAACGCCGCGGATCGTCTCCAACCTGGGCCTGCAGTACCTGGAGTACGTCGACGGGAAGGTGAGGGCTGTCAATCAATCAATCAATCAATCAATCAATCAATCAATCAATACCTGTAGTATGAGGATGGGAAGGTGGGAGCTGTCAATCAATCAATCAATCAATCAATCAATCAAACTATCAATATTTTGAGTATGTGTGGGTGGAAAGCTTAGATGAGAATTGATGGTAAGGTACAGTAGGAACTTTGCTGTGCCATACATTATATGCATCATGATTATTATTAAATATCAGTAAAATTTGAATTGTTTGAATAGACAGTGTTGTACTGTCAGAATATGGTTTTAAGCAAAAAAAGGTTTCATCTATAGCAACTGAGAAAACATCAAAAACGAATGTGATTAAGATAAATAGCTAGATTTAAATTTTTGTTCATTTCAGGCCATGAATATCATCAGCAAACGGGACCTGAAAACCACCGACCCTGACACGAAGGACAGTCAGCTGGTGTACACGGTAACCTCGCCACCCAGACATGGCCACCTGGAGACCGTGGCGCAACCGGGCACTCCTGTGTCCACCTTCACACAGGGTAAGTTCAGTGTGGGTCATCTGGGAACGAGAGTGGAGACCATCAGGAGCAAGCAACTTTGCAGTGTCGGCACTTACTTCTGTTAACTCAAACCGGATAAGCTGGTGTGTTACACCGAAGGGCGTTTATACCGGTTATATCGATAACGGTCCAGAAGCTGATGTGTTACGCCGAAGGGCGGTTATACCGGCTATATCTATACAGATACAGATATATGATGGGTAGCAGGCTTTTTCGGCTCAAAAAGTCTGAATGAAAGTTCGTTTGTGTTTTTCAAGAACTTTGTACTAATGATTACAACATGATTTTCCAGTTTGCTGTATTACTGTATTCTTTTTCATAAGCATTTCGATACGATAAGAATTGATGAAAGATAGTTATGGTAACAATCACTGATCTCAATCCTTGCACTAAGATCTGGTTTATATCAATAAAAGATAAAAAGAGATGTCAGGTGGTTACAATCACATGGCAGCCATGACTTTGATGACTGAAATATTGCCGTTTGCAGAGGAGGTAAACGTTGGGATCGTGCGGTACGTTCTGGACGACGATGTGACGGGGAAAACCAGCGACCGGTTCATGTTCGACGTGGCGGACAGCAAACCCAACGTCGTCAAAGGCAACGTGTTCCGGATCCGCTGGTCGCTGCTCAGCTTTGAGCACGTCGCGTACAACGTGAGCGAAACGGGAGGGACTGTCAGTGTCACGGTCAAAAGAACAGGAAACCTGAACCAGGTATGCTCCGCTGTTGTGATTCCCTCTGTTTCTTCTTTTTTATCAGCTGCTAGTCTTCGTCCATCTTGTTATTTTATCATTTTTCTTTTCACTAAAGTTTGTCCTCCGGTTTGTCCTGGACAGTATGCCATCGTGCTGTGCAGAACAGAACCGGGAACGGCCACGTCATCAGACAAGTCCGGAGCCAGGCCAGGACAGTTGGACTTCGTGCAGTATGCCGGGCAGGTAAGCACAATTCCTTCTCGCATTCTAACAAACCATCAACGCTGTCTAGCAATCGTGTACGGTAAATTCAGGTAGGTTTACAGTTTGTGGCATATGAAAATTAGGAGCTTACAGTGTCTGTGAGTTTGCAGTTGAATGTAATGTTAGCAAAGCAATGAAAATACTCCCACTTTTGCCATGATTTTACAAGGGAGAAGTGACTGAAAACCCCACAAAATTAAAAGTCAGGTGTGAATATTTAAAGATTTACAAGAATTGGTCTCACCAATATGTTTACATTGTGGTCTCATCAACATGTTTGCATGTTGGTCTCCAGGTGCAGTTTGACGAGCGGGAGGACACGAAGTACTGCACGATCGTTATCAACGACGACAGTGTGTACGAGGGTGTCGAGAGTTTCGGTGTCGAACTGAGCATGCCGGCGTACGCACTGCTTGGGAAAACTGTCCGGGCCACTGTCAATATCAACGACACTGAAGACGGTAGGACAATGCTGGTTGCCACATCTTCTACTTGTAGCTCAAAAAACGTATAAAACTTGTTTTTGTTATAACAGAAACATTCTCTGCTACACCGCTAACAACATGTGTTATGTTTCACTCATGCCTTCCGATCTGGTACCAGGGTTGCTAGCAGCTGTAAGTCACTCCATACAGCTTTATGTACTTATTTATAATAAATGGCAATTCATTGATGCATATTCTACAGTATTAATCAGACCAAAGGTGCTGTTAGATAACGTATGAAGATATACAGTATATATTGTTCATATAGCTCTTGCTTTGCAAGACAAGTTTATTTTGTTTTGTGGTTTCCTGCAGAGCCGACAGTTGAGTTTGTTCAGAAGATGTACCACGTGAACGAGAGCGCCGGTTACCTGTTTGCACCCATCAAAAGGACAGGTAGGAGTTTCTCCTTTCTGTTTCCCTTTCAACTTGCTGATTCTGATAGTAGTAGGCCGATGTTGTCCTGCCTTGTTTGCAAAAACAAACAAGATGCAAACAGTTGACGGACATGCTGACAGTCGTTCATTGGTTCTACCGTTGATTGCCATTCTCTCATTGGTTGAGCTGCTAACAGTGATTGACAGTCAGGATCAGTCTGGTAGTTACAGTGGAGGAAGTAAGTTTTTTCACTGTAGCAACCTATATTTTCTAGTAGGATAATCAATAATTATACAATGGTGTTGAAATAGTTGTTGATTAGCTGACTGACATTTTGCACAACCAGTGCAATGGCCATCATCATCATATCATATCTTGCCGCTCCAAGTCCCAATTCAACAGCGGGCCACGTCGTTTCCAGAGCCCATTCCTCCACAAGCTCGCCATCCTTGTTAGTGTTGCTGTATCCCCAATTGGTGCTGTGGCTGTTAAAGTCCCCGATGACCAGGTGCACCCCGTTGTCAGTCTGGAGGTCACGGGGCCACTTGAAGGAGATGGGAGGTGGCTTGTAGACAGATGTGATGGTTATTTTGTCAGTCTTGACCCTGAGTATTTCCACACCATCAGCAGAGTGATCAGAACTGTTCTTTACAATTGTTTTGTCTCGTACATAAACTGCGCTTCCGTGGACAGGGCTGCCATGAAATGTCACAAGGTGCATGCCCAGGATCTTTGGGGGGGCAGCTGGTTTGTGTGTTTCTTGGAGACAAAGCACATCAGTATCCAATTGTGTGAGTAAGTCAATCTTCGCTGCAGACAGTCCTTCTGCATTGAAGCTCGTCACTTTGAACTTCATCTTCGGGGCCGAGGGGCTATCCTTTTACCACCGCCGAAGAATATTGGGGTTTGAGCGAGTTGTAGCAATTGGTCTCCGCAAGCGGATTAACAGGGGCACCACGAGAAGGTTTGCTACACGCCCCCAGTGCAATGGCCAAGTGGGTAGAGTGTGTGTCTCATTAAGTGGTGAGGTTAATCCTTGGCCAATTTATTCTTTAAAAATGGTAGATGCTGCTTTCTTTGCTTAGCACTCAGCATCTGGGAAAGAGCATGGTAATTGCACAGTCACACATGTCCACTTCTAGTGGACTACGTTGTGTAAATGTAGCTCCCGACTAGCAATTGAACAAAGCTGAAACAGAAAGGGGCACTGCCATTTGCACCATTGGGTGCAGGAAGGTCTTTAACTTTTTAAATTTTTTCCCCAGGTGACCCAAGTGGAACGGTGTCGGCGGTTTGCTACACGACGGCGCGGTCAGCGCAGGGCAGCAGCCTGAACCGGCTGGAGTCGGGGTCAGATTTCCGAACCCGCGGCATGACGGATCAGTTCCGGGTCATCTTCCCTCCAGGGGTCACGACCTCTACCTGCGATGTCAAGGTCAGCTTCTCTCTGATTACAAATAATTATCACGTAATGTTAATCTTTAGGTTCAAGTTCAAGTTTCCCTCCCACTGTATATCATAAGAAATGTGTTGTTTTATTGCATGGTAACATATTTCTTCCATGTCTGCCCCCCTCCCCACAGCTTGTTGACGACAGTGAGTATGAGAAGGAGTTTACTGTTATGACTACAGTGTGTGTTGTTTTATTGTGTGGCTAGGATGTGTGTAGAATGTAATGACATGTCAGCCCCCCTTCCCACAGCTTGTTGACGACAGAGTGAGTTTAAGTGAAGGAAGAGTGTGCCATGGGCACTGTACATGGATATCATATTTTGTTGTTTTATTGTGTGGTAATGTACATTGTATTTCTTCCATGTCCGCCCCCCTCCCACAGCTGGTAGATGACAGTGAGTATGAGGAGGAGGAGGAGTTTGAGATCGCGCTGGCCGACACGTCCCTCATGGCTCGCCTCGGAGACACCAGCAAGGCCATGGTCATGATCGACGGGCCCAACGATGGTCAGTTTCCATGACAACATTTTTCCTAATTTTGCCAGTTTTCGCAGATAAAAAATTTGCCAGATTTAAGGACAAAATGTGCACACAAAGACTGTAAGTCTAGGAATTTGAGAAAGTTACGCGGACTCAGTTGTGTTGGAACCTAGAAAACGATGAATTGGTATCTTAGTCATGAAGTTGTGTAGCGAATGAATGAATGAATGAATGAATGAATGAATGAATGGATGGATGGATGAATGAATAAACAGGGAAATGAACAAATGAATGAATGATTTTGTTGTGTCATGCAAAATAATTACCCACTGAATTACTCCCTACTACAACAAACTTTGAAGTTACATGACTATGAAATTATGCATTTTGACTGTTTTCTCTGTGTTCCAGTGTCCCACGTGTTCCTGGCCGAAGGCAGCTTCGCCTTTGAAGAGGATGCTGGGACTGTTGACATTGAGGTGGTCCGCCAGGGGACGGACCTATCCCACAGTTCCCGGGTGTGGTGTGCCACGCGCCTGTCGGACCCCGCCTCTGCGCGGCCTGGCGAGGATTACGTGCCGAGCTCCGCACAAATCACCTTCGGACCCGGCCAAACCTCGCAGGTATGCTGGAGATGGAAGTTTCCTGTTTCTGAACCTGAAAGTATTACCATTGCAGGCAGTATGAAGTAGGAGGAAAAGAATCTGTACAATGTTGCATGTTCACAAATAAGTTTATGACATTGGCAGCATTTTTTCTCAGCTTTTGTTCATTTGTTTAGGAACTTGTAAATTGACTTGCTTTAGTTTCAGATGCGTTGTTTTTGGCTGTTGCATGCACAAGGTAGAATGTTGAACGTTTAGACCCTAACCATGTGTTCATCTGACAGACCTGCAGCCTCACGATACTTGATGACGTCCAGAACCCTAAGATCGAAGGGAATGAGACGTTTGTCGTGTTTCTCAGCTCCGCGGTCGGCGCAGAACTCACCGAACCGTTCCAGGCGGTCGTCACAATAAACGATACAATTGTGGACGGTAAGTGTGCGGTCGTCAGGTGGTAGCCCCATAGTAACGTCAGTCCACAATCATCAGTTGACTTTCTTAGTTCTTCTGAAGAGATTGAATTTAGGCTTGGTGAAAGTAAATGTCAACGAAGAAACATAAACTGAATCTCACAGCAGAATTTTTGTCTGAGGGAAACAGGAAACTTGAGTGCAGGTAAATATCATGAGTTAAGCTCAGTCTAGGAAGGTCTGATTTGATTCCGGTGTGATCCTTGAACTATTCTGTAGTTCCCAGCATGCAGTTTTCCGGGTCAGAGTTCACCGTGGAGGAGTCGGAGGGGGTCATCCATGTCCCGATCACGCGGACGGGCGACACGTCATACGAGTCCTCCGTACGCTGCTACACACGCCAGGGGTCAGCTCAGGTCATGATGGACTTTGACGAGCGGCGGAACACTGACGACTTCCGGGTCGTCTTCGCTCCTGGTGAAAAGGTAACGAACTTGTCTTGATATATATGACTTGACTTCTAACGGAGAGGAGCAAGAGGCCAGTCCCTGGCCTAGGCACTTAGGCAAGCATATTTATATATTATTATCTGTGTAAAGGGATTTTTAAAACAAGGGAACAGGGGCTCTGCACCCTCATGCCCTGACCATGCGCCCCTTACCCTGGGAGTAGATCCTCTGGCAAGCAGAATTAGAAGGTGAAAATTGATATTGAGTCAAAACAACTTCATTGAATAAACTTAAATCTGGTGTTCCCGTCTCAGGAGAAGAACTGTACCGTGTTTATCGTGGAGGACGAGATCTTCGAGCCTACGGAGGAGTTTGTTGTGCGGTTGGGTCACGCGGAGGGGAACCACTGGTGCGGGGCAAAGGTCGGCAAGCCGAACCGGGCCGCCATCACCATCACTAACAACGAGGACGGTAGGGTCAAATATCTCTCACTTAGATTCTCATTCAAATTCGGTTCTTAAGAATTGAGCAGTCATACTACAGTCATATGCATGGATGGACTAAGGAAATTTTATCATACCTGTTTCTTACTTTGCTGATGATGACAACACCTACAGCTTGCAGCTGTTTGATGAGGTAACACTGTGGTAGATGGCTTGGAGCAAGGAGGTTAGGTCTTTTTTTTAACCTCCTTGCTTGGAGTCACCAATGCAGAGTTATTCAATGTTGACATATTGATTTACACAATTATGAACAAGAAACCAGCATGTGGTTAAAGTTTATTGTTGAAAATAGTGTCATGGACATGATATGGTCTTTATTTTTGAATGGCAGATAGCTTTTGACATCAGGAAAAAGAGGTATAGGTTTAAGCCCCGTGGCATGTGATTTAGAAACTGCAGGGGCATTTTTGTGAAAGCTTTTAGATAAGGATGATTTAAGTAAAGATAAGATTTCCACATTTTTTGTACTAATCCTTTTCTTATGATAGTTAAGTTTCTAGATCACTGTATCGTGTAGTTAAATCTCATTAGAGCCTGATTTCCCATGGTCCTCTGCAGCTCCCACGGTGCAGTTCGAGGCGAGCGAGTACAAAGTTCGGGAGCCGACCAAGCCGGACTCCATGGCAACGGTGACGGTGAAGGTCGTGCGTACGGGAGACTGTAACGACACGGCCGTGGTCCGATGCAGCACGAGAGACGGGTCAGCGACCTCAGGAGATGACTACAGCCCAAAGAGCCGCATCCTCAAGTTCAAACCAGGTAATGTTATGTACAGTCTGCCATGTGTGTTTGAATTTCACTTTAATTTTGTGTTTTGATAATTAGTCAATCCTAATTATTGAGCTTTAAGTATAGTATGTGGGGAAGGACAACTTCAAGCCAACTGTTCACACTTACGCCACATCTTCAGAAAAGAATAAAGTTCCTAAACGGGGAACATGTGGCTCCATCGTCTTTTCTGAAGATGTGGCGTAAGTGTGAACGGTTCGCTTAAGGTTGTCCTTCCCCACATACTATATTGAGCTTTAAGTAGTTATTATGGTCATCCCCTTGCCCCCTCCCACCCCTGATAAATAGAATAAGTTGTATTTGGATGACTTTGTGTGACCATGCCCCCCTCCCACCCCAGGTGTGAGGTCGCTGGAGTTCCCAGTTGACATCCTGTATAATGACAAGCCGGAGTGGCATGAGTCCTTCAGCATCATACTCGGACCCGACGAGCCAACCAACGCCGTGCTGGGGAAGGTCGCCATGGCAACCGTCACCATCATGGACCGGGAGGCTTCAGGCAGTCTGGTGCTCCCCTCCTCACCCATCGTAAGTGGTACAGTCCAGTTTGGTGCTCCCCTCCTCACCCATCGTAAGTGGCACAGTCCAGTTTGGTGCTCCCCTCGTCAGTGGTGCAGTCCAGTTGTAATTATTTAAAGCCTTTCATGTAACCTTACCAGGATTAATAGATTTTAAACCCTACTTTAATGTCACATGATAAGATCGTGGTGTAGTATAAAACAATCATTGAGGGTAACCGGAACGGACTTGTCAATTTCTGCAGCTGGTGTCTCTGATGGACTATGATGACGTAGAACTCGCCCAAGAGAAGGAAAAGGACCCCTCGCCTGGGTACCCCCTCGTCTGTGTCACGGTAAGTACCCCCTCCCTGGATACCCCCTCGTCTGTGTCACGGTAAATACCCCCCTCGTGTTTAACGGCTCTGCATTGAAATATTCTTTCTACATCTTACAAAAACTTTCCCCATATCCATGATGATGCATGTACAAATGTAGATGACTTGTGAACCATGACATGACTTTGACCTTGTGTCTTGTTCTATCCAGCCCTGTGACCCCAGGTACCCCAAGTACACGGTGACCTCTGAACTCTGCCAGCAAGCCGGCATCAACGAGTCCATCATCACGTATAGCTGGGAGGTTGCCATGCCAACGGACGCCATGGGAACGAGACAGCCGTTTGAGACAGTAACGGACACGACGGTTTACACACGGACTGATGGGAAGGTTTTGGATAGTGTCTACTTCAGCAGGAGGTTTGTTTGTTTGTTTGTTTAGTAATACATCATGCACTTAATTACAGGTCCTCCTGTTGTCTTTTGTCCTGTTGCCGTTTTCCATGCTTCTCAGTCCAGCATTCAAAATAAATGTTACCCAGCTCCACCGTGCCACTCGATAGTTTTGCCAGTTTCATTCAAAATTAGTGTGAAATTTGTATTTTCAACAGTTATTTTCAGATTGTAATCATATTATCTCAGTAATTTACACTCAATGATCTTTGATGATTGCAGGTTAAGAATCGACATTACAGTGTGGATAATAACTATGAAACAATTATGTCTTATCTATCAACCGAGTTGTCATGGGAACCACATCTATGAAACCAGTTGTCATGGCAACTCCATCTATCAACCCAGTTGTCATGGCAACTCCGTCTTTCAACCCAGTTGTCATGATAACTCCATCTAACAACCCAGTTGTCATGGTAACTCCATCTAACAACCCAGTTGTCATGTCAACTCCATCTATCAACCCAGTTGCCATGGGAACCTCATGATATTTACTGTTTACCCTACAGGTTCCATGTGCGCTGTGTTGCCCAACCGGTGGACGGGTACGGCCACAGGGGCGTGGCTCTCCGTAGCAACATCGTTACCATAGGAACAGAGAGCATCTGCAACACCCCGGTGAAGGCGGGCGTGTCGCGAGGGTTCCAGGCGCAGTCGTTCATCGCTAACCTGGAGTACATCGAACCGGGGAAACCGCGACATCCCAACCGCCTGCACATCAACATACAGGTATGTCTGAACTGGTGTCCATGTGTTTGTTTGTAATGTTTATCTATAATGTTCATTTGTTATGTCCTGTCTGGTCCCCACCAAGATGGCACGGTCCCACTGGTGTGTCCATGTGTTCATTTGTTGTGTTTATTTGTTTTGTTTATTTGTTTACCCCAGGTCCCCCACCAGGACGGCATGGTCCCGCTGGTCTCCACCTTCCCCCTGCACAATCTCCAGTTCCTCCTCTCCAAGTCTGTTTACCGCCAGCAGCACGTCTGCTCCAACCTCATCACCCCCCGCGAGCGCAATGGGCTGACCCACACCGGTTTCCTGGACGCCGTGCGTGACGATGACATCCTGGCGCGGACCGGGTACGCGCACCAGTTCGACGAGGACCTTCGCGGGAAGGAGGCCGTGGAACTCTACAAACACCTCGACCTGAAGAGCTGCATCTGGAACTTCGATGCCTACTATCACATGACCGAGCTGATTGACATCTGCGGAGGGTCGGTGGTGACGGACTTCCAGGTTCGTGACGAGGCGAAGTCGTACTTGACGCTGACGGTCCCGCTCTACGTGTCGTACATCTACGTCACCGCGCCGACGGGCTGGGGCGCTCTGGAGCATCACACAGAGATGGACTTCTCCTTCTTCTACAACACCATGCTCTGGAGAACAGGTAACCATAACCTTTAACCTTCGAACCTTAACCCTTAACCTTCCCATACGGAGATGGTCTTCTTTTTCTACAACACCATACTCTGGAGAACAGGTAACCTCAACTTTTACCCTTCGAACTTAAACCCTTAACCTTCCCACACGGAGATGGACTTCTCCTTCTACATTCACCATGCTCTAGAGAACAGGTAACCTCAACCTTTAACCTTCGAACCTTAACCCTTAACCTTCCCACATGGAGATGGACTTATCTGGTGTACCAGCCTTACTGTTGAAGTCCTTGTTCCAACTAGTTACAAACTGGGAGACCCTGGTTCAGGTCCTGTGTTTAAGGAGGTGCCTTCAGTACCTTTTAGGGAATTAGCACCTTTCAGTACCTTCCCTGTAAGAAAATATTTTGCTACTGAAACAGCAAAGTCTGAGCTGCCTGAGCTACAAATGTATGTACCACTAGGCACTACAAGAGTCTGAAAGAACAAATACTTGTAAGTAGGGTTTAACCCAAAGAAAGCATCATCTATAATGTCTCGAACTGTTCCTGCAGGTCTCGAGACGGAAGGAGCGCTGAACGGGCACCTCCAGGTCACAAGGATCCTGATCGGTGATGACGGACGTCTTATCATTGACTTCAAGACACAAACCAAGTTCAGAGGTCAGCAGGCTGCACTTCTTCTGTCTGTGTTTCTTGGTGACAGTATTGAACTAGATCCCACCAGAAACAATAGGAAGCTTGCTTTTGTTACGTGTTCATGAATAAAAAAGAAGAAAAAGGGAACCTGGCATCATCAACTGAAAGGGCACAGATAGCATGTGGCGAGGACAGACAGCTACTTACATGCTCTCAGAATGTTACCTATTAAGACATGATTAAACAAGCATTAGTCTATAGTAACCGCCAGTCCATATAAGCCAGTTTGTAATTATGAAGTACTCTGAGTGGTCATCTTGTGTACTTTCGATTGTACTAGCTTATGCATCATAATGTTGTAGAAGGGTCTCATTATGAAAATCATTGTACTTTTCCTGTGTGATTAAGTTTTGATTCCAAAAAGTTTGATCCCCCCCAGGCCAGTACGTGACCTCTCACCCGACCCTCCCGGGTTTCGAGTCTCGTGTGATCGCGCCGCTGGCTGTGAACACGGAGTTTGAGCTGGAGCTTCTGTGGAGCCAGCAGACGTTCGACAGCCCGC
The DNA here is from genome assembly GCA_019207045.1 of Branchiostoma floridae x Branchiostoma belcheri. Taxonomy (NCBI): domain Eukaryota; kingdom Metazoa; phylum Chordata; class Leptocardii; order Amphioxiformes; family Branchiostomatidae; genus Branchiostoma; species Branchiostoma floridae x Branchiostoma belcheri. The sequence goes on from CM033024.1 coordinate 3,870,046, forward strand.
GGCAGATCTGGCGCGCCCGCAGCGCCTACAACCTCAAGGACTACTCCGGAGAGTACGTGGTCGAGCTCATCCCGTGTACCGTCAAGCCCACGCAGGCGTACGTGTTTCCTGGGGACAGCTCGCTGATGTGCACCGCGCACCAGACTGAGAGGTGGGTACAGATTCACACACACGCAGACACACTGCACACCAGACGGAGAGGTGGGTACAGATATGTACAGACACACACACATATAAAATTAACACATAAACATGTATCTCCCGGGGACAGCATACTGTTGTGCACCACGCACCAGACCGAGAGGTGGGTACAGATTTGCACGCTCAGACTGGCACTCACATTCACACACATAAACATTTACACACATACACACGCTGATGTGCACCGCGCACCAGACCGAGAGGTGGGTACAGATGATACAAGACTATGTTGTTGTTCTTTGTTGTGGCAGTCTTTCGGTATGGAAGATGACTCATCAGTTACAGTATATGCACTAAGGCATATGTCATACACACCACAAACACACACACAGACGTAGACCTCACCTACACACACAGTAACCCTGACCCATACAGGCTACATGTAGTATGTGGTCCAAGTTTGTTCCCAGACTGTGATAAACTACTGTTAACCGTCCCTCCCTCTCCGTCCGCAGGTTCACGGTGCCGATCGCGTTCCAGCAGACGAACCGCCCGGTTCCCGTGGTCTACACGCTCAACACTGAGTTTCACCTGCTCAACAACGAGAAGGTCTTCCTCACCGACCCCACCAACAGCAACCTGCTGCCTCAGGAGCTGGACTACAGGGGGGCCTTCGCACGAGGTGAGGGGGTCTTAGGTGCTTAGGGGGGTCTTGGGTGCTTAGGGGGGTCTTGTAACACAGCATCCTGGGGGTCTTGGGTGCTCAGGGGGTCTTCCTCACCGACAACAGCAACCTCCTCCCGCAGGAGCTGGACTACAGGGGGGCCTTCTCACGAGGTGAGGGTCTTAGAGAGGCTCTCGGGTGCTTAAGGGGGTCATGTAACACAGCAATCTACTACCGCAGGAGTTGGACTACAAGGAGGTCTTTTCACGAGGTGAGGGTGTCTTAGGGGGGTCTCAGGTGCCTAAGGGGGTCTCATGTGCTCGGGTCTCAGGCGCCCAGGGAGGGTCACAGGTGGTCAGTTGGGTCTCAGGGGGTTTTAGATGCTAGCTGTAGGGTCCTATACCAGACGATCAGGTTACATCATGTCCGTTTCCCGTTGTCTCCAGGCCAGACGATCTTCGGGCGTGTCCTGTGGAACCCTGAGCAGGACCTGAGCTCGGCTTACCGGCTGCAGATCGAGAAGGTTTACCTCTGCACCGGCACCGACGGCTACATCCCCTTCTTCGACCCCGACGGAACCATTTACAACGAAGGGCCGCAGTACGGCTGTATACAACCCTCCAGACAACTGAAGTACAGATTTCTTTTGCTGGTAAGATGTCCTCTGGAGACTTAGTAGTAGGCATCCTTCCATCTGGAGACTTAGGATGATGTATATTCTGTAATTCTGCTATTCTGTTTTATTCTCATTTTGCCCACACAAGCATTTCTAGTCATGCAGAAAGCCATTTGCAGCATATTTTTCAGGTGATATACAGTTTTATCAAGACTCTGGCATGTTGAGAAAATTGCAAGACACAAGAACACTGGAGTTCCTAAAATGAAGCTAAAATGAAGGGAAGTTTTGTAATTTGGTAAGTAAAGTACATGTAGTCAGTAAAAAGATTTTCTCCAACCATGGCTGTCATTTTTGTACAGGACCGGTCGAACCGTGCGCGGGAGGACCGGTACTTTAACCAGGTCCCGTTCGAGGCGCACTTCTCGCAGGACCTATCGGATTACACCACCATGTCGGACCTGGCCGGAGTGGACGGCTTCATGATGAAAGTCGATCCCCTCTACAAGGTAGCTCTATGTTTTCTCATGTCTTGTACTTATTTTGTCTTTTTCTTGAATTGCTTGTCATGTGGTGTAACAGTATATGGTATATGGTTGACATTGTGCACGGTATTTGGCCTAGAACTCTATAGAGGTCCCGGGTTCAAATCTGAGGATATGTCACAGATCTTGTGCCTTTGGGAAAGGGTCCTTACTTCACTCAGTACCCGGCTTTTGTTAGGGATGTCCCTCGGATAGGACGTTAAATGGAGGTCCCTTATTTGAGGAGAGCCACACCTAAGAACCTGTCACATTCTGGTCTCCGGGTTGACATTGTGCACAGGTGATAGTCACGTGATATGTCAATCCTTCCACCGCTAAGTCCTGAGTTTAGACTACTTTCTTGTCCCGTTCCCTAGGTGGAGGCCGGCCACCAGTGCTATGTTAGCTTAGACTGTGGTACAACCACTATTTATAAGTCCTGAGGATTGTACATGTGTGTAACTACTTTCCTGTTCCCTCCCACAGGTGGAGTCCGGCCACCAGTGGTACTGTTAGCAATATGATATATAATACGACCGCTAACTCCTGAGATTTGACCACTCTTGTCCCGTTCCCCAGGTTGAGGCCGGGCATCTGTGGTACCTGCAGGTCATCTACATCATCGGTCCGCAGGGCATGATGCCTCGCTTCCGCCGCTCCGCCGGCCTGGCATTCCACAAACGCGACTTCTCCGACAACCACGTGGAAAACCCCGCCACAGGGAGCAGCGACGTGAAGAATGGAACCAACATGCGGTCTCTCCGGCTGGATTCCGACAGTGATGGGCTGTCCGGCAGCGCGGGGGCGGTCGCCGCGTCCGTCACGGTCCTCCTGCTTCTCCTGATCATCATCATCATCGTGTTTGTCGTGTTCAGACGGCGCCGGCGCGAAGGTCGTCGGGACAAGAAGGAGAAAACGTTTGACAACCTGAGAATGGACATCATGAAAAGGTCGGGGGGCAAAGGTGAACCCTGTGGGAAACTGGACAGCACGCCGGTCAGCAGCGTCAAGGTCAAAAGGGTCAACTTAGAGGTCAAGGTCAACAACAAAAGTGTCTCCAAAGGCACAGAAGTATAGCATGATATCTTACCTCATTGTGCGTGCCAGATTGTATATTGTAAATGGACCAAAGGACTATTTTTTGTACAATATTTTGTAGCCCGTGAAGGCCCAATTGTTGTCATGTATAAATGTTTGTCATTCCAGTGTGTGAGTGAGAAGAGAGATTGATGTTTGTGTGTATTTTATAGTTTTTATCGAAAAAGTTGTGCCACAAAATCACTTTTAAGTTATCCTTAGTCGTCCATACTCTGTATCTAGGAGCTGATATCAGGTCACCCCAGGTTAACTTGTTGGTTCTTGGATGGAAAAAAAAATTAATACTAATATGGAAGATCAACAAGAAACAAAGCCTGAGCGTCATGTTTGGTGCATTTAGATTCCAGAAGGGAATACACATCTACATGTATCTATGGGTAAATGTTATTTTAGTCAGATCAGAGTCTTCAACTTATCCCATGATTTTGTGGCATTGTTTCCTCACCCATTGCCTTCAAATGTTCGGAAACAGAGGACAAGTTTTGCATGGTCCAAAGACAGAAAATCTGAAGCAACATCATGTTTTCTGGACACCCAAAGTGGAACTGTGTTTCAAGATGTTACAAAAATTACATTGTCCATACTATAGATCCTTCCATCTCCAGGGTACATGTACCAGTGACCAGGTAGTGGTTATGGACTTGTCTTGTTATTTATTGTTGTAGTGTGCCAAACTCAAAGGACCTGGTCAGGAACTGACTGGTGGTTTCTTTCCGTTTAAGATTTTGATATTGTCGTCATCAGGGAGCTTGTGGGAGGCAGTTTAATTTGTTGTATTTCTGAAATGTTTCCATTTTTATTGACCATTGTACATAAAACTGGCATTGTTGTCACCCTCGGACTTATCCTGGGGTGGTGCTAGTAGGTCAGAATCATGTATTTTTGTGTAGCTAAATCATGCAGTATTCTGTGTAAGAAAGCACTTGATGATTTACTGCTATTTTTGTAGGACTGCCACATGGCAAGCATTTACAAGTTTATCTGCTGGTGCACCGTAGGTCTTAAAACTTTTGCGCTTGTTTTATTATCTGCAGTGACCACTCCACCTCTAGTGAACGATACTGCAGATATGCATTTCTAATGTTACTACTACTACTGTAACTGTTACAATAACTGTACCTGACAATCGTGAATATAAAATAACATGTAAACCTCCATTTCCCGCCATATAGAACCAACGTGAAAATAAATAAATGAATTAACTGTATTCATACTAGGTTTGTAGCAACTCTTAGTACACTAGTCAGGGATTTTACTATTTACCAGCATATACATCTATGTATGTCCCTGGAATAGTAACTGTATGTAAATATCATGTAGTAACTTTACATGGAGAATTATGTAGTCACAAGAACTGAGCAACTTTTGTATTTTTAACTTGACGCTTCTACTCTAACTTAAACCTGTTGTACTACACTGTACTGTGCGAAGCCTGTAGTGTAACAATCTTCTACAGTAGAATATATTTTTAATTTAATTTAACTGCCCGAGTGATTTGAGTCTTTTGACCATAAAATACAAATGTCAATTATTTCTTTCTTGAATGATTTTTGTAACCCTTGTAAGTTGCAGTTTTGTCTGTTATTCATTCACAATTCTAAGAGTTGTTTTTTTAGAAAGAGCAACTCTACACACACTGATCCAGACAAGGACAGTTTCGTCAGTGTGAATATTTCAGAGGAATTATGGTACTAATCATCTATTTAGTGAGTAGTGAGGCGCCCTCTGGGAGGGCAGTGGCCTTAACGCACAGAGATGGACTCATCATTTAGTCTGCACGTTTAGCCTTTAGAATATATGCTCCTCTTTTAATCGTTTATATGGAAATTAAGCTAATCAAATGCAAAGATGAATGTTTTTGTAATATTAAAATGATATGGATGAACTTTCTTGGTATTGTTTCTTGCTTTGGCTCATATTTCTGTCACAAACCACCATCCAGATGTAACACCGATCACACCCAAGTTTTTGACCAGTGAGTGGCTTGCTAGAAGACTGGAATAAATGAAATTACTTCAGGAATAAACCTACATTTTCCAAAGTTGCATTCAGTGTACATGTGTCACGCAGAGGGCACAACAGGATTGGGCTTTGGATAACAAGTTCAAGGTTCTACAGTCAAAACCATAATGTACCCAAGAACAGCGAACATCTCGGTGACCGTCTGTCACCTTCGTTGGGGCAATACTGACCTGACCTTGTCCTTCTTCACACCGCAGGTAGGTGGCGCTGCTAACAAGGCGGTTCCAAGTGTAAAGTATTGTCACATATACAAATAGGTACTGTCCAGCAACGATAGGGAAAACAAGCAATTATCAGTTAGTGAGTCACTGAGTACTTCTTAAAAATGCAGCCCAAAACATGACTAAGCCAATATCCCCCCTCATGATTCATGTCTTGCTTTAAATGTTTGGGATTGCATGGTTAGCAGCGCCACCTAGCTGCAGTCCAAAACAGAACCAGTCAGTATGGAGGAAGGTGACCGAAACATCTGCTGCTGCTGTTGTAATAATCGTATATACAAAATGCATCTTGGTTGTGAATAAAGAAACTTGTTATGATATCCACCTACCAACCTGATAAAATTACTAAAAGAGGATTGTCCTGTGTTTATGGCACATTCTTCTTCACAAGTATATATGCAAATAAGTTTGCACTCAAAGAAAATGATCAATATTAAACGAGTTGTCATCATGAACTATTGTTACTGATCCAAGACCATTGACACATTACTGGAAGATATCGATGATGTTATTTGTTCATCAGCTGATACAAATGTTAGACTAACTTAAATATGAAGACAAAAATACTGAAAGGCCCAGAATTCTTACAACCTACTGCTGGAACATTTCACAAAAATTGTCAGCAATCCTACAAACATAAGTAGTATTACATCTTGCACAAACTCTTATGTTGAGCTCTACATATGCTATAAAAACAACTAAAATGCCTCACATTATCGGCAGTGTACAACAGAAAAGATCTAGTCTCTAGCAGAAATACATATAAATGTATGGTGTAAAATAAATGCTGATGTAATGTACATCGTAACTGTGCTGCCTACCATACATGTGCCTCCATAGGACCAGTTAGAGTTAGTATATTTTACTTTACCATATACATTTTCCTATGTTTAACCTACAGTACATCAGATAGAGCTCTACAGTACAGGGTAAGGGTTAAACTATACACTTTGAACATACTGTATAAGCTTATCAACAAGCTGACCTCCCCAACAGTCGGGCCAGGTTCTATCAGAATTAATAGGGGTCAATACTTCCATGTACATGAACTGGTTTTACGTCAGCCTGTTGAGTCTGTTCTCTAAGCTTAGCGTGATTCAGTTTGTACATTTTCTTAACAATAACTGCGAGTGCACAGAGTCTGGTACAGATACTGTAGCTATAGACAATTATGAGTGGACAAATTCCTTATTGTTCATCTCCATATGACTCATTCTGTTGCCTCTGCAGTTCTTTCAAGAAAGAAGAAGAAAAAACTGATGCTGAGAATGTACAAGCGATTGTGTTCACATTGTTATCCTTGATTTGGTGATGCTTCGTCCTAGTTCATGATAATTATAGTTTGGAATTCTCAGATGCCTTCTCTACTCAAAAATATGCTCAAAGATTAGATTTGAACCGCTTACACAGACGTGTTACATGTACATGCAACTGTACAGTACTTTAACTTCCTATTTGGCAGTGTCTCCTGAATCGTCATCCCAACTCCACCTCTGCTCTACATGATGTACCAGCCAAGTATGCCCACAGGACAGGCCTAAAGACTTTCCTAAAACAGCCCTGTCACATCTACAGCTGTCTGAACTGTCCTAGTGCTGTGTGCTGCTGTACTATTCTGCTGTCACATGTACAAGTATCACTCAGGGCTGTCCTAGTGCTGTACCAATGCTGTGCTATTCTGCTATCGCATGTACATGTATAGCTATTAGTATTACTCAGCTGTCCAGTGCTCTGCTATATGTCTGCTGCCATATGTACAGCCACAGCCAGCACTGTCCTAGTGCTGTACCTGCTCTACTGTGTGTTGCTGTTCTGTAAGCAGCTCTGCTGTCTGTTGCTGTGCAGCGTGCTGTCCCGCTTCATGCTGTTCAGCCGTGTGTTGTTCTGCTGTGTGCTGTCCTGCTAGCTGTTCCTTTACTACCAGTGCCAGTGGAGGCTGTGCTGGCCCGGTCGCCTGTTCTTGGCCCCCCGACGGCCCGGCCGCCTGCTCCTGAACCCCGGACAGCCCGGCCGCAGGCGGACCCACGGGGACCATGGAGGCGTAAGGTCTCTCACCGGTGTGTTTGCCCATGTGCTTGTCGAGCCCCTGCTGGGTGCTGGCTGAGAAGGGACACTGTTTACACTTGTAGGGTTTGTCCCCTGTGTGGATCTTCCTGTGCTTGGCGAGGTAGGACCTGTGCACGGTCCTGTAGCCGCAGTCCTCGCACATGTAGGGCTTGTCCCCGGTGTGCTTCGCCATGTGGCTGTCCAGGTTGGTCTTCTGCGCGGCCGAGTAGTCGCACTGCGTGCACTTGTAGGGTTTCTCCCCTGTGTGGACGCGCATGTGGCGGGCCAGGATGGCCTTCTGCGTGGCCTTGAAGTCGCACTCGGTGCAGGTGAAGGGCTTCTCCCCTGTGTGCTGGATCACGTGGCGGTCCAGGATGCTCTTGTACATGGTGGAGTACTTGCAGTGCGGGCACTTGTAGGTCTTGTCGGTCACGTGCACGGACATGTGGCGGCTCAGGTTGTACTTCTGGGCGGTTCGGAACCCGCACTGGTGGCACATGTACGGCTTCTCCCCGGTGTGTTTCGCCATGTGCCTGTCCAGATAGTCCTTCAGGGCGGCCGTGTAGTCGCACTGGTCGCACTTGTACGGCTTGCCGGAGTGGCTGGCGGCGAAGTGTCGCGTGAGGCGGTGTTTCTCGGCTGTCTGGTAGCCGCACTCCACGCAGACGTGGGGCTTCTCTCCGCTGTGCTTGGCCATGTGCTTGTGCAGGTGCTGCTTGAAGGTGGTGGTGAAGTCGCACTTGGTGCAGCTGTACGGCAGGTCGCGGTGCGTGAACCGCACGTGCTTACGCAGGTGGTACTTGGCGGTGGCGATGAACTCGCACTCCCCGCAGGCATAAGTCTTCCCCGTGGCGTGTTTGGCCATGTGCCGGTCCAGACCCCGCTTCTTGGTGGTGGAAAAGTCGCACTTCTCGCACCTGTAGAGCGTCAGGATGACCTCCCTGTTCCCTCGTGTGTACGGCTTCTCTTCTTCCATCTCCTCATCCTCATCCTCCCAGCGCGGCTCCTCCGCGGTGTGGATCCCCAGGTGCGCCACGTGCACGGACTTGCGCGAGGACTTGTGCCCGCAGTCCTTGCAGACGTAGTGCTTTCGTTTCCTCCGAGACTTGCTGGTGGTCGGCTCCTCCTCTGGTCTGTCTGCAGCTTCATGTTTGTCGCTTTTCTCTCCGGCGGGATCTTTCCCGTCCTGGCTGCTGCCCTCCTCTGCCTGCATGTCTCCGCTGGGCTGTGATTGGTCCTCAGGGCTGGGGGCCGGTTCTGCGGCCTCGTGTGGTGCCTCTGCTGCTTCTGCTTCTGCGCTGAGTTGTGAGTCTTCTCCCGACGTACCTGCCGGAGCCTCACTGTCACTCTCCCCACCTGCAGGGTCCTCCCCCCTCCCCTGTTCGCTCCCCGCCTCCTGGTTGGTCAGGTCTAGCTGGTTGGTTTCCTCCATTCTGTCTGCTGTGTCCTCCGGAGAGGCGCTCCTGGGTGGGTCCTCTGCTGGGGATGCTGGGTGGGTTTCTGGGCCATCCTCCCTGTGGTACATACGGGGGGACTCCCGCTCCAACTGGCTGACATACACGTGTTGGACGTTCCCGGCGTCTTCCCGGTCTGCCACGGTGCGTATCGGCGACCTTCTGACGTGCGGGCGCGTTTCGGGCACATCCAGATCGCTTCCGCTGTCCGGTCTGTCGTGTGTGCTTCGTGACGGGGACCTCCCCACGCGGACCCCAGGCCGCACTTCCGGAACCTCGCGCCCGCCGTACCCAGACGAGCCGTTTCTGTCCTCGCGGACAGGAAACCCGACACTTCTCTCCGCCCTGTTCTGAGTCGCCTCCACCAGACTCTGGAAGCGTGCCACTGGCATGTACATGTCCTCTCTGTCCTGCTGTCCGAGCCCCCCGCCAGGCCCCCCCCTGGAGGGCGCACCCCCCTCCCAGCGCCCCCCTCCTGCTGCAGGCTGGTGCTCGGAGCTGTACCGGTTCGATGGCTGGTCAGGACGGCTGATGACTGATGGCGGAGAGTCACGGTGAGGTGCAGCCATCTCTGCCCTGGGGGGAAACAGTGCCGTGGTTAGGTAGTTCATAGCAGGTATTGTAGGAATTTATTCATGTTTGATGTTTTCAGTGAGACCCCTTCACCACAAACTTAGCCATTGGCTGGTCATCATGTAACTATTGCAAACTAAAAAAGTAAAGCCACCACAAATTGTGACAAAAAATCCACGAAATTGAATTACCACAAACTTAAAGGCATTTTTTACAGCAGTTGGCACTACAAAAGTACTAGTGCACAGTCTTCTACAACATTTTTTAGCAAATACAATGACTTTAAGTGTTACTTTCACATCCACTATACTAATATTATTTACAAGGCCATAACTACATTTCTACTTCTAGTACTAGTATCTTATTGATAGCATACTAATCTCTCTACACACTGTTAAGGACTGTATACTCCTAAAGTACAAGTTGCAAATGCAGAAATGTTTGTGGTGGCTTTATGTTTACGGTTGTCGCAAGTCCGCTTCACTGCGAAATTGAAATCACCACAGATATTTTTCCTTTACAGCATGTGACTCCAGTATTTGGTGCTACGGCAAACTTAAAACGATTGCAAACACCGTATTTTCCTGCTAATGCAAAATTAAAGCCCTGCAAACTTTAATGCATTTACAGTAATTAAATCTACAAAATGAACATCATCAAATTATGTGCGGAAAAAAATGAAAAATTATCGTAAACGACAAACTTTTTACTAGTAACCATCTCCCTTGTGGTGCACAGTTTGATAAGTGTAAAAAACAAAACAAAAAAATAAATTATTCGCATATATTTCAGGCAAGAATCATATAATTAATCAAAGCCTTTTACTGGAAGTTTGGTCAAATCATGCATAAATTGTTATATTCACACTTTCATTAAAGTTTCAAATATATTATAATTGCAAGAGACTAGAAAGTAGTAGAATCAAGGAGGCTATATATCCTTGCTGGAATGAATGGCTCCAAAACAAATAAAGATAAAGTTTACAGAATAGAGTAGAGTAGGAGTAGAGTTCACGAATCAAGACAAGGCGAAATCTAGAAAATTAGAAACGACCAAACGTCAAATCTCCGCAGGGCTGTGACTTGCTTCCCGTGTTTCAATTATTCTCCGAGCAGAGGTTGGGTCGCAGGATTTTTACCTCACTTCTGCCCCAAAATGGAGCGAATCAAGCCTTTAAGAGTAACCACAATGACATATTACAGCCAATTTGTGACTAGGTGTGGATTTGTGGCGGGAATTTGGTGTTTCCCGGCCACTACTATCCCCGCGACCCAACCTCTGCTTGGAGAATAGGTATCAATGAAATCCCAGCTGCCCCCCTCCCCCACTTATCACCATTCACTCGGTTTTGCAAAGATTTCAGAATTCACTTCCCTTTAGCACACAAGAGATGCAATGAGAATATCTATAACGGTTTTACAAACATACTTCAGCACTTACTGTTCGTCTGTGGTCCCAAAGAGATCAGAAAGGCGCCAAATTTTTGCCAGCGGCTTTGGTGGAAGAAAACAAAATGGTGGACAAAATTTTCCAGCTAACAGGTCAGAGGTCAGGAGTGAAAGGTTGCATCATCTCTGATAGTGATAATAGTTGGGAACAGGTGTGCTTAGTACTAATAGTAGTCATCTTGTATCCCGTATACGCGAAAAGAAAAGAATGTATTTCTAGCAAAATGTTTGTCACATTTTTTTCTATCAGTGCGCTGTTACTAGCTCTTAATAATCATGCTTGGGGCTAGACATCTAGGTAAATAAAACTCTCTTTACGGTTTACCTGGATAATATTCGCATCTCTTCCTTGTGACACTGAAGAAGAGTTATTGATGTAACGTTAACTCGAAAAGGACGGATGTCCGGGCCAAGAGAAACATTGAAAAAAAAAACTGCTATGATATCATGATAGAATGTTCTCATTAATTATGCAAATGCACTCCTGCCCATTTTTTTTCACTTATGAAGGCGACAGATGGTCGTCAAAACGTTTGCTGAAGACTTTGTGTAACGAAGAAGACTTCAAAAGTGTTCGGGATATGCTTGATTGTACGTTTATTGGACCTCGCGTTTGGGTTCAGAGGGTGCGGTCATCTTGAAATCAGCTCAGTCAATGACAAACTATTAAACCAAGAACAAATTTAGATATTTCAATCTCAAGAGGATATGATGCCCTTGTCATTGACGAAAGGTAGTGGATTTTGCCTGAAACGTCTGACCGGTTCCAAAATTATACCCAGTTCAGTAATTGCTATTTGCCGTAAATGGATACCTGGATATGTGTCATTTGTGCTCAACTCATTCGATCAAAAAATGAGTATGATTTAACGTGAACCACTCGTATTACTTTCTAAGTTTTTGGCTCACCCTCGTATCACGTAAAACAATAAAAAGGTGAGAAAATATTTTTTCCTTTATTCCATTTTGATAAAGTCCTTGATTAAACCCGTAGCCTGGTACTTCATGATACCCCTGTAAATGCATTTAAGTTCGCGGGGATTGAATTCCGCGGAAGTGTGAAAAAGGTGGTTTTAAGTTCGCTGTACATAGCACCATGTACTGTAGTCTCTTTATACTGCCATGGAAAAATGTTCGCGTTGGTTTTAAGTTCGCGGTGAAGCGGCCACCGCGAAAACCACGAACATTAAACCAACGCGAAAGTTTCTGCATTTACAAAGTATCTTATTACCTGGATGTCTAACCTTCATATCGTTTTTGCTCAACTCATTCGTTTAAAAAAATGACTTGAACCACTTGCATTACTGTTTGATTCACCCTCGTATCACGTAAAACAATAAAAAGGGGAGAAAATGATTTGATATTAAATGTCCTTGATTAATTAAACCGTCAGTCTGGTTCTTCAGTATATTCATGTGCATGGGCAGATGACGTCTGTTGGGTGCACGTGACTTTTCTGGCCTGTGCATGTGTACATGTATTACCAAGGAGGTTAAAAAGGACCTCTCTGCGTTCTCATGAGTTTTATATCCAAAAGTGAAAGTGTTCACTGTGCAGTGTCAGTGGTTCACTTTCTCCTGCCTCCGAGGAAACCTTGAATTGACGCAAAGACAAACAGCCCCTGATAACTCCAGGGCCCTCCAAGCAGAGGCGGGTTGGTTGGAGCTTATTCCGGTGAGTTCGCGACGTCTCCGACACACACATGCGGAAACTGTGCCGGTTCTGACTCCCAGGAGCGCTTTTCGGGGAAACGGGGCACAATTTGTCTATCGGCCTTCGTACGGGAGGAATGACCACCTTCATCATGCCCACCTAAAATGTCGAAAAGATAATGAAAATCAAATGTTCAAGGACAAATTAGTTCTGACGAAAACGTAGATAAAAAGTAAATGTAGAATATTCATATTTCGTCTGGTTAGTTTTCCAAATTCTGTAGTTCTACTGATAAAATATAAAAATAACGTCCGTATTTTATTTTATTTCGTCCTCCCGCTAAGTTTGTCAGGTCAAAGGTCATCTTGACTTCCGCATTTTGGGTGTGTGTCCCGAACAGAACGTTACTCCGTGAGTCACCCCTGTAAAAGGCCGGGATTTGGCGCTCCTTTCCCGACATTCAGACATTTTCCCCGTCAGAGGTCAGACCAGCGGGCCCTCGCGCCCCTCCGACATGTTGTTTAGGGCGGCGGTGTGAGATTCTGAGCGCCTTTTCCAGCCGAACTGTCCGGGTTTTATAAAACTCGCGCGGGTACCGAGGACTAGTCGCGCTCCGAGTGTGTGTTTCCGGCGGCGGAGCGACCGTTTCCTTTGTTGTGGTCCGGCTCTGGCAGGTAAGCTCACCTGCACAAGGTGTAAAACTGCACGTGAGAAGCTACTAATAGTCACCTAGACTTCATGTAGACCAAAGATAGACGATTTTATCACGGCCTCCCGCTGAAGACATGTAATTAGTAGCCGTAGTGTAGTGAAAGTCTAACGTTACACTATACACTTGGGGGTAGTGACCTCTAGCGTGACGCAATTCTATGTACAACCCTATCGTACATGGAACGTTTTGTGTCATCCGAGAACGATTTGAACGATTTCGAGACTCTAAACCCGTTTAAAACGCTCTATAGTTTCCTTGTGAGGAATCCATTTAGGCCCCATAGTTTGACAGCAATGATCTAACTTATCTAAGGGGTAAAATGATTTTATTCATGGTCTGCCTTCTTTTGAGGCTACTAACTTCGACTTATATCAAAAGCCTGTATGCCATACACTGTAGCCTATAAACTTTCTTCCACTCACACCGGGAAGGACCCTTAATGCTTTTCGATACGCATGTTGGGTTCCTTAAGTTTGTAACAGTGGGGTTTAAGTGCTGCCAAACTGACCACGCCAACGGCTCTACTACTCTAGAGCTTTTGGTGTTGTGGTTTGCACGTTGGATTTATAATCTGCCAGACTGGGTTCGATCCCGGGTGTTGGCATGTTTGTTTCTTTCTGTTCTTACTCGCCCCTTCGTGGCTCTCCTCCACTTAACGCTAGTTAACCTTTATTCGTTCAGTTACCTTAATTCGTTTTTTCAAAAACAGGGAATCTACGGAGACACGGTAAATGCAACATCAGTAATAACCACAGGAATGCTTAACCGAGAGACTTAAGTGTTCAGAATATTCATGAAAAGGCTCCGATGACCACGCATTTGAAAACAGCGAGGTCAAAAACGTACCGTCCCTTATTGTAATAGCCTACCGCTCTATGGGAGGATTGCGTCACCGTGTTGTTCGCCGGAATGGCAGAGATCTATCACATTCGCTTCCAGTTCACAATTATCATGCACAAGGCAACTCAATAATGTTTGTGTTGCTAACCAGTAACTGGACTCAAAGTGTGATCAATTGTCGAAAACCGTCTCTTTGTTGCCACAAACTGTGGCGCACGATCGAACGTCGCCATGTTTTTTCCCAGAAACCTACGGTCGCAACCGCGGGAAAAAGATTGGATGACGACATTAAAGGGTATTTATTAAACTTACCTTTAATAACTCACTAACTCGCCTTTTTCTCTTAGATCATTAAGCAGCCATCTATCAGACAATCTATGCACCACCAAAAATGGAAATGATATTGAGCATCGACAAGTTAATTGATTTTACTCTGGTCCCCTTTTTTTAAAATGTGAAAGTCCCAAGCCAGAGCATGTAAACTGTTGCAAATACGGCCTTGAAGACGATACCAACTGTCTCAGTACGGGTATGGTACACCGATAACAAGATTTGCACAGCATATTTGTCGACCACAAGTCTGACAGCAATGTTTTATATCATTTATTGTGGAATCTTTCGTTCTTTGATCCAGGGCATTGACAACAGCGGGATATCAGACTTCACACCCCTTCATCTTTAGTGTTGTTGGCCGCCGGAATAGACCTTTGACACAAATATATCGGGTTACATTTTGCCGCGTGGAGGATGCAAAACACTGTACAGATGGTTGTACTGCAAACTGATGATTACCCGCTTGGAAGTAGCCACAGCACGCCGTTCAAGTTGCAACGAAAGGTGCATAAGTTTCATGGAACGATCATGGCGCCAGGATCGATTTCACGTCACGGTCTACTGACCCAACAACCTCATTTTTTTTACCAACACGCTACTGCGTGTGACGGTAAATACTCAGCGGTAGTTGTCGGGATTTTTTTGTTGCCTGAATAAGTTTGTAATCTAGAGCACTCCATTCATGTCAAGAAAGGAACAATAGCTTCAGCATAAAGTAATTAGCAGCGGACAAACATAACGAGTCTCGTCAGAACGAATAAAGGTCACGCCCCCCGGAGCGCCGTCGTTCTCAACGCAACGCGACGGTGTTTTCAAATTGAGACATTTTCATATTAGCATGGTAGGAGAGAAAATATATCGTGGATGGGATGAATGACAAAGGTAAACAACAATATCACCATGTTGAATACAGAAATTATGCTTTGTTCTTCTGCCAGATTGGAATAAGCTGACTCTTGGTGAAAAACGCAACGAATAAAGGTTAACTAGCGTTACTGCCCTATCCGAGGGACATCCCTACCTGAGTGAAGTGAGAAAACTTGTCTTAAGTGCCTCTGCCAAGGAATTTGTAGCATGACAAGATTCAAACCCAGTACCTCTGGGTTCTGTATCAAATTGTGAAAGGATGACCAAACAAGGACATCCTATGTAATTGGATATGATAACCCCCTGCTTACTCGCTCAGTGGTATCGCCCGTCATTCAGAAGCGAGCATCACCTGAGCAAGCACGCTTCTCTGTCTCCGAGCTATACCGGTGAAGTTGTGTTTTCCCCCAAATTACACCACACGACCCCACTGGTATAGGCCCATGTACATGTAGTGTTATATCATGCTCATGGACATGGAGCAGGAGGTTTTGAAGTGGAAGTGAAGAGGAAGAAGTACAGACAACACGCCTCCAGGTAGACTGTAGTCCTCCAGGACTGATGGTCTGGTATTGTCCCTGGAACCCTCACATCCTGCCAGTCCTTATGTAACAATGGGTGGGAGAATTACACTACTACTAGTACTAGTATTATCAATAGCATTTTACAGTTATATGTATATACTTTATCAGCTGAAATTCATGAAGATCGGTGGAGAAGGGGTGCATACTTTATTCAACTTCAAGTTTCTCCATTTTACATGTCAGCCTTCCATATTTGCCTGGAACTTACCCCAAATCAGGGGTGCGTACTTTAATTGGGATGCGTACCGAAATTGAGAAAATACGGTAACAGAAATTATGGAGCTAGAAGTAGAAGTACATGTCCCTGACCTATTGTATGGGCATGAGTGCCTGACGTCAGACCACGTGTACACATGCAGTCAGTCAGCTGGGTGTGAAATCCTGATTGTGTTTGGTTAATGTGTCGGCATAATGATACCACAACACACAATGGGACCTGGAGTAGCAACGGGCAAGGACATACACATGTACACATGTAGTTTTCCCGTTATTCATCAAATGGCAGAACATCTCTAGTACAGACAGTTAACGGAAAATGTAAGCTATGTTTGGGGCAACTACTAGTACATGTATCTGTATCTATATAGCTGGTATAACCGCCCTTCGGCATAACACACCAGCTATCTGTCATCAACTTCCTTTAATAGGCTTCAGTTTTTACTGCAGTCTCCAAATTTGTGTTCATTGAAACATACAAGTGTTAAGTATATATGAATGTGAGTGTTTTGACGTGAGGACAGATGATCCAGTGGTATAATGAAGATTGAGTCAGAAAAGAAAGCAAAAAAACAAAATGAAAAGCACAAGAAAAAAGTTGAGTGTCAAATTTAGCAAACGTGAAGCAGCGATTTATATACAATTATGATATAAATCAATAAATATTACCAGAACCAGAACAATACAGCAGAAACTGTCTGAAGCCCGACTGGAATGGGAAAAATTCTGAAACAAATATTCATGTAAAATACGCCATGCCATAACTATTCACGCTATCCATATTATACATGCTCTCTCTGTCATGTTAAACAAAAACTATTTGATATGCTAGACTTGGGAAACAATATAGTTATGTTTGGAAAGTGGCCTGTGTTTTGGCACATAATTGGTAACCCTGCCAGCAAGTGTAAACCATGTTATGCGCATGAATACATGATGTATGTTGAGTTGAGTGTGAGTTGAGTTGTATGTGTAAGGTAGATAACAATTCTTACATGAGTGTGTGTTAAGGTTTGTTTATTGTTGGAACACTACAATTATAATGTATGATCCCCACAAGTGCAGGTGGTTGTAAAACATGTTATCTGAGTACAAGTATCAGATTGAGTTACACTTCCTCATGGCCCGGCCTCAGCTACCAGGAACAGGAAACCGCAGCTTTGATAGGATTGTAAAGTTTGTCCTTCGACAGGTCCAACTGCAGTTGGAAGACCAGTGATCCTCTGGCACTGGGAAAACTCCTCCTTACTCCTGTGTGTGCACACACAGCGTTTTCTGCTTTTTAATCATCATCATTGTCGCCGCTTTGCACTAGTTTGCAGTGCTGGCACTGAGGTGGGCCGTAGAAAAATGTTGGTTCTGTCAGTTTAAAATACTCACAAAACTAGTGGCAGTCACTGGAAAAGCAAAAAAATGCCGTTTTTTGATATTGTTCTATCAAAGTGATCGTTAGCTGTCGTGCTTGGTTGATTAGAGCCTAGTAAGGAGGCACTTAACTCCTTTCCGAAACGGTCTAGAAAAAAAAAAATCTACAAATTGGTGGGTACCAAATGTTTATACTTGCCAAAGAAGTATATACAAAACTTTATTGCACAATAATTGTACAAGGTGTATAGATGTAATGTGACTGTTGGTGAGGTTCTATGTTTAAGGAAACTTAATTTCAGACATAACAGTTTCTGGCCTCCTTTCCATGCATTTGTCATGTAGGATGTCTGAAACAGTCAAAGTTTTGGTCATGTCCACTCAGTTTTACAAACTGCCTAGCTGCAGAAGAGTTTGTTTATTGTGAAGACAGAAGCTGTTGTGAGTTTTAATCAGAAGTGTGTGATTCTACCTAAGAGTGCTGCAGTATATTTACAGTAAACACAGATCACTTTACGGGAAAGGAGTTACAGATTTTCCCTCAGTAACAGGTCTCTCCTTCTGTACTAGCCTAGAACCCAGGCACCATGCCGCAGCAGTAGCAGATTTCCCTGTCTCTAGCCTAGAACCCAGGCACCATGCTGCAGCAGTAACAGGTCTCTCCTTCTGTACTAGCCTAGAACCCAGGCACCATGCTGCAGCAGTAACAGGTCTCTCCTTCTGTACTAGCCTAGAACCCAGGCACCATGCTGCAGCAGTAACAGATTTCCCTGTCTCTAGCCTAGAACCCAGGCACCATGCTGCAGCGGTAACAGGTCTCTCCTTCTGTGCTAGCCTAGAACCCAGACACCATGCTGCAGCAGTAACAGATTTCCCTGTCTCTAGCCTAGAACCCAGGCACCATGCTGCAGCAGTAACAGATTTCCCTGTCTCTAGCCTAGAACCCAGGCACCATGCTGCAGCAGATCCTGAAGACGATGTACGTGGATCCCGAGATTCTGTCGGAGCTGTCGGAGGAGCAGAAGCAGCTGCTGTTCTTTAAGATGCGGGAGGAGCAGGTGCGCAGGTATAAGGAGTGGGACGAGAAGGAGGACAAGAAACCCAAAAAGCCTCCAAAACCAGGTGAGTGGACTGTCTCAGAAAGTTAAGAAAAAGGCCAAGATAGCTATAGATGAAAGGGAGGGGTGGGCTGTTTGTTTGTGTGTTTTTCCAGCAAAGAAAAGGATTCAGTTCCTGATGAGTTAGAGTGTTTTTGTATTATTTATTTATTTGTTTGAAGAGAAGGATCCAGTTTCTGAAGCAAATGGATGGAGAGCCTACCTGAATGATGGGGGGGGGGGGGGGGGGGAGTGTTGTTTGTTTACTTGTTTGTTTGTTTATTACAGGAAAGAGAAGGATCCAGTTTCTGAAGGGTGCAGACGGAGAACCGTGGACCTGGGTGATGGGGGAGGGGCGCGGGGATGCGACGATCGAGGAGATTATGGACCGCGAGGATCAGCTGAGAGCGCAGAGGCTGGCCGAGAAGGAGGCTGAGGAGCTGAAGTCAGTCTTATTATTTTCCTGGAAAATCAGACTTAGAACCTTCTCTTGGAAAATCAGACTTAGACCATTTTCCTGGATGATCAGACTTAGATGGAAATTTTGTCTCAGGTCACTTCTAGAAAATTACTTAACATACATTTACAATGTACTAGTTAATTCTTAGATTTTTTTTGGAAATTTTTCCAAGAACATTTTTTCTCTCTCTTGACGAAAGTAGAAGTACATGTCTTCACTCTAAGATTTCCTCTGAATGCTCCTTCCAGGAGGAAGAACGAGGAGTTGATCCGAGCGAAGCTGCAGGCGGAGAAGGAGAAACTCGAGCGGGAGAAGCGACAGCTCGCCGAGGCGAAACGGAAAGAGGAGGAGGCGTACGCCAGCAGGAAGGAGGCCAAGATGGCGGCCGAGCGGGCGCGCAAGGCGTGGGCCGAGCAGGAGAGACAAGCCAAGGAGCTCGAAAAGAAAAAAGAGGCGGAACTCAAGGTCGGTACCCCCCACAGCAACCTGTTATGGTATGGTCCACAAGCCAGTCTCCAAGCAGATGTTTGGAGGCTGAATTTGAGTTTGTTTTCCTAGCTGTTCCTTTCTGTGTCAAAAACATGTTTCAGGAAAAACCTCCCCTCCCTGTGCCCATATAAAAGGCCATGTTAACATGGTGACTTAGGAATGCTTTTTTGACACAGAGAAAAGGGCAGCCAGAAAAGTGTAACAATTTACCCACCTCCAACATCTGCTTGAAGATGATGGAAAAGCTGGCAAGCTGACAGAACTAGGGATAGGTATCAGCTGATAGCAAAAAATATGGAGCTGAAATCTGACACTGATACACGAACAAGATGAGGACAAGCAAGTGTCAGCACAAAACAGGCGACAAGCTTTCTAACAAAATAACAAGGTCTCAAAATAGACTCCAGTTTTTCTGCAAATCTAATGTGAATTGTGAATTTCAAGATACAAATTTTATTTGGTGTTCAGGCTACCACTATTTATAAATTCACTGAAATTTACTGCATTATCGAAAAAGCAGAAAATGAAGTCAAATATTACAAATAATGGACGTAGACATCAATGATAATGTTTTTTTAACAAACTTGCAGATAATTGATAGAATTGTGATAACCACCACCCCTGCTTACAAGTGGAATCACCCACATCCTTGCACCTGAAGTTTTCACAGTCAAGTAAAACGTATGCAATTCCGCCTATGGCTGTGATGTACCTTTTTATGATCATAATAATCAAATATTTCATCATAAATGCCTAACCAGACCATAAAAGCATGACCTGCAAATGCTTAAGTCAGAAACCAATAAAGTGTCTGATGTGATCTGTTCACACACACCCTGCCAGTAAGTGGAATCACCCACATTTCTGATCAAGAATGCCAGAATGAGAACAGACCACTCGAAAAATCGGGGTCGTAAAAGCTGCTGCTTGTTGGCTGAAAGAGCAGTCCAGTCCAGGACTTTGATGCATATTCAGAAGTCAACACAACATCCAACCTGTGCACTTCGTTTTGGGCTATCTGGGAACACATAAGATGATTGATTAGTAATACACACATACTAAGGCTTGCGTAATTCCATAGTTTTCTTGTAGAGGGAGAAACCACAAGCTGTAAAGGCTTTTGTGCCATTAGACCAATTTTTCTGCCACGTAACTGGACTGCTCTTTCTGCCTTCTGAACTGCACACCGCGCTTTCCACCAACCTGCTGCTTGTAAAAGCCAGACCTTGAATTGGAAACCAAATAAATCCTGGCAAACGATAGTCTAGTACCATGTTGTTATTAAACAGTTTTCTGGTGTTTCTGGTTTTAGTGCAACCATTGCCAGGAGCCGGTACTACAGGTGAGACCATGACTTCTGTAGCTGTGCCTGTGGCTCACTGTGGCGTTGCTTTGTGTCCGATGTGCTGCGGAATGTCATGTTCAATGTCAGACTCGGAAAGCTTTAAGTCTAAGGTTACACTCCGGACAATCTGGGGGAAATCAAGGTTGTCTTTGCCACAAACTCAAAACACTGTAAAAAAAACATATTCTTCATCAAGTCGCGTAATGAAAAAGCAAATGTCATGAAATGAATGTACAGGATAAAATAATGGCTGTCTTCACAAAATTTGTTTTATTACCTTTTTGGACTGATAATAAAATCCAGATTTCAATGTGAAAATTGGCGTAACCTTGATTTTTCAAAGAAGTTCTACTTGCAATAAATTGATCCTGACTGTCAGCTCAGAATTATCAGCTCGACCAATGATAGCATGGCAGTTAGAGGTTCGACCAATCATAGCATGGCAACTAGAGGTTTGACCAATGATAGCATGGCAACTAGAGGTTTGACCAATGATAGCATGGCAATTAGAGGTTTGACCAATTATAGCATGGCAATTAGAGGTTTGACCAATGATAGCATGGCAATTAGAGGTTTGACCAATTATAGCATGGCAATTAGCGGTTCGCCCAATGAGAGAGTGGCTGCACGTCCATTCAAATGATTGCATTTTAAGTTTTTATTTTCCATTTCTGCGCTTTGACCAAAGTTGTTGGGCTGATGGCCTGAGCAGTTTCCATGGGGAGGTATAAGAAGTACTCAGCTGCTGTTTTGTGATCATGTTTGTTTGCTCTGTGATGTTAACCCTGGCCTTGCCAAGTTACTTGCAGTGTATGGATAAGCTGGGGGCATGAGGGTTCATGTTCTGCATAAAATCTCATGGTCTTAATATTCTAATTGACATTTTTGTTGTGAAAATGTAGGCCTAAGGCTTGTATATTTCAGTCAAAGATGACCATTGCCATGCACTATAATCTGGCAGAAAGACCAAGAAAATTTAGCCTGAATCAGTATGCTATAGCTGCTGCAGTCAAGATCATTTGTCTACTAGTACTTGTTTGTTGGAGTTCTCAGATATAATCTCTTATTTTGAGGCTCACATTCAGGAACTTGATTTCATTTTCAAATGATGAATCCTTGTCTAGATACAAATTGCGATTTTTGAAACTAGTTCAACAATTGATCAAATATAACATGCATGATGGCCCAGGCACAAGATGGCTTCAGTTTAAGAAACGTCACTGAAACTTTCTTCTCTGCTTTCTTCCAGAGAAAAGAGCAGATGGAGAGACGGAGGAGTTTTGAGGAGGTGCACAAGAAGGCGGAGAAGCGTGCCAAGGAGCTGTACATGAGTCTTAAGGAGGCGCGAGAAACGGCCATTAAGGAGGCGGAGCAGGAACAGGAGAGGAAGGAGCGCGAGTGGAGGGAGCAGTGTGAGTAAGGGAGGGAGGGAGGGAAAGGGGGAGGGAGGATGGATGGATGATTGAGTGAGTGAAGGAATGAGTGACAGAATGCAGGGTTGGACAAGTCCAATAGTCCCAGGCAAGTGAAAGTACTGATCGTGCAAGCAAATTTTGATTTTGATATACCCGTTACTATTAATTTCCAGTCATGGTATCTAGCATTGGTCAACAACAACAAAAATAGAGACAATGATAAAATATTCCATTACTGGAAGTAACATTGCCACATTCGGGGCAAGTAAAAAGTTTATTCCAGCAAATAAATCTTTTATGTTCTTGCCCAACAGGACAAGTGAATTTTAGAAAACTAGTTTAACCCTGGAATGGTATGTTTTCAGTACAAAAACAGGCAAAAGAGAGGAATGAATGGATGGATGGATGGATGGATGGATGGATGGATGGATGGATGGATGGATGGATGGATGGATGGATGGATGGATGGATGAAGGAATAAATGAAGGAATAAATGAAGGAATAAATGAAGGAATGTATAAAGGAAGGAAAGGAAAGAATGAATGAATATATATATTTTGTTTTTTTGCAGTACAAAAACAGAAGGCGGCAGACAAAAGAAGAAGCATGCTGGCGAGAAACGCTCGGGAGGAGTTTCGCCGGTCGGTCCACATGGCGATGGCCGACAACAAGAAGCAGACGGTGTACGACGTGGCCACGCAGTTACAGAAACAGTCTTTAGGGGGCGCTTCACCAGCCACAAGGACCAGCAAGTGAGTAGACGTGGTCTTGAGAAGTTTTAGTGATGAGGACAACTTAACTTGAAGAACCTGTCTAGTAACGCATATGTCATGCATGGGATATTGGAGAATTTTTTTCCACTGCCTGTTGACATTTCGGTGCCTGTCAGACATTTTCCTCAGGGCTTCTTAATTCTGCTTCTCACCGCTATGTGCAACTGATGTAGGTGGCGCTTTTCTGGCGAGAAGACAATCCAAAACATGGCTTAGTTTGTATACCCCTCTTTCCAGTTCATCACTGGGGTTGACTTTCTTAATTCCAGATCCACTGATCCACTGGGTCCGGCTGTTGTCTGCAGGTATCAAAGAATCACTGGTTGTGAAAAATAATTCTCCAACATTCTATCAATCACATAAAATTATCTTTAGAAGTCATGGTTTACCTGATGTCTAATCTTTATCAACATTTCTTTAATTGTCGACTAGTTGACAGTAGAGATTGATCAATTCAATATCACCCACTTTGCTTATCTATCAATGCTGCGACACAGTGGAGCTACAGTCAGCCCTCCCCACAGCAGGTACAACAACCGTTCCTAAAGTACCACAGTTTTACATACATAATAAAAGTACCACAAATATTTCTACAGCTCCAGTTTGACATAACAACTTGATAGTCTGGTTTTTCTGGAGGTGGAGAATGGCCAGGTTTACACACAGGTTTTCAGAGTTGACTTGGAGTATAGGCGAAAATCAGTGCACTTGGCACAAATATCTTTTTCCTCTTTGCTGCTTGAATACAAGAAGGAACATTTAAAAGACCAGGATGTTGATTTTTCTGTTTGAAATTAACTGATTCATTTTATTTGCAAACTTTTCTCTATTTCAGGACCTCATCACCAACGCAAGCGAGCCTCCCGGCACGGCCGACCTCACGGCAAGAGGTCATCCGGTGGTTCCAGGACTTCGAGCAGCCGCGTCAGGCGGGACTGGACGCTCGGACTCACCAACCAGCGGCCTGGTTTCACGGTCAGTACTCTAAGTTTCACACATACGCACCAATCGGCAGCCTGGTTTCACGGTCAGTACTCTAAGTCTCACACATACGCACCAACCGGCGGCCTGGTTTCACGGTCAGTACTCTAAGTCTCACACATACTCACCAACCGGCGGCCTGGTTTCACGGTCAGTACTCTCTAAGTCTCACACATACGCACCGACCGACGGCCTGGTTTCACGGTCAGTACTCTAAGTCTCACACATACGCACCGACCGACGGCCTGGTTTCACGGTCAGTACTCTAAGTCTCACACATACGCACCAATCGGCAGCCTGGTTTCACGGTCAGTACTCTAAGTCTCACACATACGCACCAATCGGCGGCCTGGTTCATGGTCAGTACTCTAAGTCTCACACATACGCACCAATTGGCAGCCTGGTTTCACGGTCAGTACTCTAAGTCTCACACATACTCACCAACCGGCGGCCTGGTTTCACGGTCAGTACTCTAAGTCTCACACATACGCACCGACCGGCGGCCTGGTTTCACGGTCAGTACTCTAAGTCTCACACATACTCACCAACCGGCGGCCTGGTTTCACGGTCAGTACTCTCTAAGTCTCACACATACTCACCAACCGGCGGCCTGGTTTCACGGTCAGTACTCTAAGTCTCACACATACTCACCAACCGGCAGCCTGGTTTCACGGTCAGTACTCTCTAAGTCTCACACATACGCACCGACCGACGGCCTGGTTTCACGGTCAGTACTCTAAGTCTCACACATACGCACCGACCGACGGCCTGGTTTCACGGTCAGTACTCTAAGTCTCACACATACGCACCAATCGGCAGCCTGGTTTCACGGTCAGTACTCTAAGTCTCACACATACGCACCAATCGGCGGCCTGGTTTCACGGTCAGTACTCTAAGTCTCACACATACGCACCAATCGGCAGCCTGGTTTCACGGTCAGTGCTCTAAGTCTCACACATACGCACCGACCGGCGGCCTGGTTTCACGGTCAGTACTCTAAGTCTCACACATATGCACCGACCGACGGCCTGGTTTCACGGTCAGTACTCTAAGTCTCACACATACGCACCGACCGACGGCCTGGTTTCACGGTCAGTACTCTAAGTCTCACACATACGCACCAATCGGCAGCCTGGTTTCACGGTCAGTACTCTAAGTCTCACACATACGCACCAATCGGCGGCCTGGTTTCACGGTCAGTACTCTAAGTCTCACACATACGCACCAATCGGCAGCCTGGTTTCACGGTCAGTGCTCTAAGTCTCACACATACGAACCGACCGGCGGCCTGGTTTCACGGTCAGTACTCTAAGTCTCACACATACGCACCGACCGGCGGCCTGGTTTCACGGTCAGTACTCTAAGTCTCACACATACGCACCAACCGGCGGCCTGGTTTCACGGTCAGTACTCTAAGTCTCACACATACGCACCAACCGGCGGCCTGGTTTCACGGTCAGTACTCTAAGTCTCACACATATGCACCGACCGACGGCCTGGTTTCACGGTCAGTACTCTAAGTCTCACACATACTCACCAACCGGCGGCCTGGTTTCACGGTCAGTACTCTCTAAGTCTCACACATACTCACCAACCGGCGGCCTGGTTTCACGGTCAGTACTCTAAGTCTCACACATACTCACCAACCGGCAGCCTGGTTTCACGGTCAGTACTCTCTAAGTCTCACACATACGCACCGACCGACGGCCTGGTTTCACGGTCAGTACTCTAAGTCTCACACATACGCACCGACCGACGGCCTGGTTTCACGGTCAGTACTCTAAGTCTCACACATACGCACCAATCGGCAGCCTGGTTTCACGGTCAGTACTCTAAGTCTCACACATACGCACCAATCGGCGGCCTGGTTTCACGGTCAGTACTCTAAGTCTCACACATACGCACCAATCGGCAGCCTGGTTTCACGGTCAGTGCTCTAAGTCTCACACATACGCACCGACCGGCGGCCTGGTTTCACGGTCAGTACTCTAAGTCTCACACATATGCACCGACCGACGGCCTGGTTTCACGGTCAGTACTCTAAGTCTCACACATACGCACCGACCGACGGCCTGGTTTCACGGTCAGTACTCTAAGTCTCACACATACGCACCAATCGGCAGCCTGGTTTCACGGTCAGTACTCTAAGTCTCACACATACGCACCAATCGGCGGCCTGGTTTCACGGTCAGTACTCTAAGTCTCACACATACGCACCAATCGGCAGCCTGGTTTCACGGTCAGTGCTCTAAGTCTCACACATACGCACCGACCGGCGGCCTGGTTTCACGGTCAGTACTCTAAGTCTCACACATACGCACCGACCGGCGGCCTGGTTTCACGGTCAGTACTCTAAGTCTCACACATACGCACCAACCGGCGGCCTGGTTTCACGGTCAGTACTCTAAGTCTCACACATACGCACCAACCGGCGGCCTGGTTTCACGGTCAGTACTCTAAGTCTCACACATACGCACCAACCGGCGGCCTGGTTTCACGGTCAGTACTCTAAGTCTCACACATACGCACCAACCGGCGGCCTGGTTTCACGGTCAGTACTGCGAATCTTGACATATGGTGTTATCTTTCCCTACCTCTATGCACCAAAAGGGGTGGGAAGGATGTATCTTTTCATAACCCCTCTCCCAAGGATTTTTATAATATATTTTTTATGTCTACGCGGCCTGAGATTTAACTGTTTTATAACCACCTGTCCCTAAGATTCTAACATTTTGTATAACAGCCCCTCCCTAACCTCCCCTCCTTAAGATTTTTACTTTTTTATAACCTCCCTTCCCTAAGATTTTACCCTCTTAAATCTCCCCATCCTAAGATTTTAACCCTTCCCTCCGCAGGCATCATCTCCCGGCAAGAGGCGGAGTCTCTCCTCGAGGGTCGGCCGGTCGGCAGTTTCCTGGTGCGGGTGAGCGAGCGCGTCTGGGGCTACACCATCTCGTACCGGGCCGAGGGGCGCTACAAGCACTTCCTCATCGACACCTCTGACAACACCTACCAGTTCTTCGGCACAAACCAGCTCTCTCACACATCGCTCTGGGACCTCGTCAACTTCCACATGGTGGGCTTGTTTGTTTGTTTGTTTGTTGCATAACCAACTCTCACACACATCACTCTGGGACCTGGTCAACTTCCATATGGTGGGCTTGTTTGTTTGTTTGTGTGTTTGTTTATTGCCTAACCAGCTCTCACCCACATCGCTTTGGGACCTGGTCAACTTCCACATGGTGGGCTTGTTTGTTTGTTTGTCTGTTTATTGCGTAACCAACTGGAGGGCTTACACATCTATTAGAATCTGTGTGCAACTGCTGCCCTATACCAAAGTCAATGTTAAGTTGGTAATACAATTAATTTTTGGATTAAGATTATCTGCACAACAAGAAAACCTGCCTCTGGAGTTGAATCACTTTAAAAATCATTGGGAGACAAATTTTCATTGGGAAACTCATTCTCCTTTGCATTGGGGACCAAAGTCGTCTCAAAACTTCCCTTGTCCCCAGAGGAGACAACTTTGGTCCCCTTTGCAAAGGAGAATGTCAAAACCAGACTCAGCCCTGAAGTAAGATACAGGTAACTGTAATCCTACACAAGAATTGGATGTACACTGTACCACTCAGCCATTTGGACTTGTGCAAAGACCAGAGTTGGACCCTCTAAATATTGGGTAAGTCCAATTTTCAGTTCACCTTTCAGCAGATTCAGAATGATGAATATATTAACCCAGATGACCTTGAAACTTAGACTGACCCCTTGTGCCCCCCTCCCCCCCAGAGTGAGCCGATCTCCAGTACGGGAGGGGAGGTTCTCAAGGCGCCGTGCGGACAGAAGAAACAGCCGCCCGACTACCGGGACCTCATGGAGCAACAAAACTCATCATGGCTATAACTACGTCTTAAAGACATTGCATTACGTCTTATTCAGTAACAACATCTTAAAGATGTCGCATAACGTCTTATTCAGTAACGTCTTCTAACCAGTACAAGACACATGTACATTTCCAAACCAGCGCCCGGAAAGGCTGTTAACAGGATTGAAAGATAAACATGTACTGTATCAAGAAAGGTAGACAGATTAATTATGATTATTGTCTTTCTTCTTTTTTTCACTTTCTGTGTGTGTTGTATCTCTCATATCATGCTTTTCGTTACCGAAACCTGCCCTGCCGAGTGCTGGTTTGGATTTGTGACAGTGGTATGTGAGAAACTGGCCCAGGACGTCAGCATGGCTCATACAGGAACATCAGAACTCTGCAACCTGCTGAAAATTCTCAAGATCGCAGGAAAACTGCACGACCTTGGATTAACCTTGGTATAAGGACTGGCTTATTGCAGGTGACAGAAGACTTAAGTCTTTAAAGCCCTGTGTTTGCCCTGGAGTCTAAGAGTTGGGTAATCAGGTCGGATGTTGTTGCGTAGAAATGAGTTCTCTTGGAGAACGGTCGGTTCTGCTGTCCTTGCCTGATCATCAGTGAAGCGCTCCACAGTTGCAGGTTTCTGTGGGGGTGAACCTTGATACAAAACTTCTTCCAAGTCTGCGTGAGCTCCGAGTGAAAAAATGTTCTATAAGCCACATGTAGTTACAATTTAGCTTAAAATACACAGCAAACAGCAAAACTTGCCATCCGAGATTACATGTACAAACAGTACTAGCTAACTTTAGTAGTAATCATATATCAAACAATTGATGGTGAAAATGTGTCATGTAGAAATGTGTGGCCAAAATAACTCATTCTACAGTAGGACAGGTATCATGTTAACTGACTTAAGAAAATCATTCACTATTAATCCAAATCTAGGGGACTTTTGGAGCAATGTTTGAAGAAATTTAGTATACAGAATATTATGAAAGGCCAGACGAGTATAAACATAGGAAAGTTCTTGCAATGATAAAATGTTTAAACTATCTGGAAGCAATCGGAAAGTGAATCATGGCAATAATTCATGATCATGATCTAACCTTCATCAATATGGCAATACTATTATGCAGTATATCTCACATAAAGGTCCAGCAATATTGATATGAAATTATGAATTAGATAAAAAATTATCATCTATCTTTGAATGTATGTTTTTTGATATTGGAGAATTAAGTATAACCATGAATAAAATCATTACAGCTTATTAATCAAGCTGTTGGCTGCGTATTTAATCATCAGACTGAAGAAAGATGACAGCAATCGGTATGAAACGGACGTGTGTAATATTTACATCATGTACAAATATGTGTGTATGTACAACACATCATGTAAAAGTGCAAGACTGGCAGTTATAACTAGTGTATAAGCACTGGTGAACACTCGAGGGACTCAGAAATAGTGTTCATTATACATACTTACATATTCTTACTCTAAAAATTGGAAGCATTCACAAAGTACAGTTTTGTGATGACTATAGATGCTTGAGTAGACACCATGCACAAGGACAATCTATGGGACCAACAAACATAAAGGTCCTGATGCAGACTGAGGTGTCACTAGCACAGGTTTGACTGTAGAAACATCAAAATTTATGGAAAAGTTCCACTTTCTTGTGTCCTTTTTGAAGACCAGTTTCACCCAAACTTCTCAATGTGTTCAAATGGTGTTCCGAGGAAGGAAAATATGTAGAAAGCATTGTTATTAATGTTAATATGATGATAGTTACAATGTTTGTTAGATTGAATATCAAGTATGATACACGATAGTCAGCGAAACTTGCCCATGTACCTTCTCTACTTTAAGCAATGTGTGCTGCTTTTTTTTGCCATTTATTATCAGGTTCTATAGTGAACAGGACCCTGCATGTAATCATAGTACATCACACCAGCTAGGGGAGCCCCCTAGTGGTGAGGAAGGGTATGACAGGAAGGTGGCCGTGGCTATCCCAGCTCAGTCCAATGTAACTCACTGATCTGTTATCTGCTTCTGAACATTACAAGTCTTTCTATCCAGGATTTACCTTGTACCACTTTAACATTTCTGGAAGTTGATAACAAACAATAATGTTGTAAATCAATTTTTTGTGCTAGGTAGAAATTGAAAAAAGCATCTTTAACATGTATATGCAATCCAACTCTGCAAACGTGTATAAAACTTTTGTAAGCATGATAATGATATTTGTATGTAATGTTTTCCAATTTTGTATAATTGAGATTATGATTATCCGCACACAACGAGGCATACATTGTACATAACTTCCTGTATGTATACATTTGTACTGCTGCCAACTTTTTGACCAAGTACTGTAGCATTGAGGCCAAACTGATTTCAGTTTTGTTGGTTTTCCAGTACAAAAAATCCTGAACTAAAAGATAAACTTGAAAACTGTCTGAGGGGAAATTCTGAACCTTGGTACTCACAGTTTCAGGGAGTGGATATAGACATAATATATACTAAGTCAAGTATTCCTCAAAGTCTTTTTCCGTTGCCATCTTCCAACAGTTTGCGTAGAAACAAGCAAAGGAATTGGTCTGGCCTCCTAGCCCAGTAGAATAAAGAGTTAAGCAAGTTTAAGGGCAAAAATGTGCAGTACCAACTAGGCCTGGTACCAACTTTCCTAGGTGTTTAAGAGGGTCTG
Organism: Branchiostoma floridae x Branchiostoma belcheri; assembly: GCA_019207045.1. Classification (NCBI taxonomy): domain Eukaryota; kingdom Metazoa; phylum Chordata; class Leptocardii; order Amphioxiformes; family Branchiostomatidae; genus Branchiostoma; species Branchiostoma floridae x Branchiostoma belcheri. Next base: position 3,900,552 of record CM033024.1, read on the forward strand.
CATGGGGGGGGGGGGGTTCCGACAATGATTTACGCTGAATTCAGAACCCCCTACGTATTACGCTAAATCAAGGAAGGCAATTACGCTAAATTTGGTCGCATCACTACGAATTACGTAGGAAACATGGTTTTCCCAAGAGTTATGGGAAATAAAAATAGGCTGCCTAATGCCTTACGGAAAAGAGCATGCAGACCCTTGTTTAAGTCTGAGATTTTAAAACTCATGGAGGCCCCCTACCTGTTTGTGAGGGTACTGCAGAAAAAATTCTGTCTACTGGGCAATATCTAATCTTCGAAAGTGGAAGTAATTCTGTTGTTGTTATTCTTCCAGCGATTTTCTACAATTCATAGTCTTGATCTTAAACTGTCTTATCGATAATCAAGGCAGATGAAGATACATTACTCAAGAAACGGTTACATAATAAAGTCTGTACTGTTGCTGGAGTAAGTAATCTAGCCAAAGAGAAGGCCCATCCTCTGTAGCATACTTTTGTACTTGTGAATACAAACATGAGTCAGCAGTGGGAACTACTTACATGTGGGCAAAGGAGATGCAAAATCTTTCTTCCACAAGTTGATATACAGGTTGTATAAAATGTGCTACGTGTTGTACCTACCATGTTCATTGTTGTGAATGTCACAAGGATCAAGGAGCTTTTGATATACTAGTTCATGTATCAGGCTTTGAAATGTGCAAACCTGGAGTCTTCACTTCAGCATCACTGTCATTCTGTTATAATGTTGGCTCAAAGTCAGCTGACTCTTGCCTTTTGGTGCACGTTTGCTTCATGTTTACTAACTTGTTTACCTGGTCATTGTCTGTAAAACGTGGATGTTTGTTCTGTTTACTTTTTTGTCTTTCGCCGCCCTTCGGCGGCGAAAGGCAATCAGACTGATATTAGATTGCTGTCCGTCCGTCCGTCCGTCCGTCCGTCCGGGTCGACCATGCCATACCGTGCTAGCGAGATATTCTACCCTGCAGATTCGATGGTATTGCCAAAGGCCATGCAAGTACTAGTATGTATGACATACGTATCGGCCTGCCATGAATGTGCTGCTTGGTTTATGCATGGCTTATTAGCAGGAATAAAGGACCTGTAATGTGCCCTGCACAACGTATTTGTAGACGTCTATTCAACCAAAGACCTCCGCGATTCAACTTGTACTATATCTGCAAGGTAAAGAGAAAACATTTAAGGTATCTTTGCGTACGTGTATTCGATGGATATCAGTCACACTTCGTTTCTCTTAGTGAACGCGGCGCGTACGAAAGGGTCCAAACGTTGTGGTGTCTTTCCTCCCAGTAGGTAGGGGTAGGTTGGACCTTATGATTTATAATAGGCGGTCGAGAAACACTGGGCAAGTTCCAAGGACGTTATCGTCCTTGGCAAGTTCAGAGCATAACAACGTTACAATGCCAGCAGTTGAAGGAAATCTTCATCTCACAATCTGTCACTACCACACGGCAATATTGCAAAGTAATTGTGGAATATAGCGTTTTTTGTGTGCGTAGAAATGTAAAAGAAATTTTCTTTGACACGGGTGGGCGCAAAGCATCATGGGGCAGCAAAGAAAGTAGATAGCGGGGAACCCCCTACAGCTGTAGGATCAACCAATCAGAGGTGCGTATTGCGATCACGTGCACGTCTTAGCTAGCTGCAAGCGTAAAAAATCCTGGGCGGGCAGTCTTCAATCCCAGTGTCAAAGATATTTCCACGGCTTGCGGAGCTAGCGGCAATGCGAAAAAAATCCTCGGCTTGCGCTGAGGAACTGGGCGGGCAGTCTTCAGTCCCAATGCCGTCGACTGGACAGCGGCGAGCACGTCGCTAGCTCGTGAAACACACAATGACGTAATTGCTGTTTGTTTCACCATGTTTCACTCTTTTGTCACGTAGGTGCAATATTTGCTTTCACCCTTCCATATTTACATGGGAACAATGCGAATCCGGGTGACACATTTTCACCGTGTTTCACCAACATTCACCCATTATGTGCCATTTTCACCGTACGCCGTGTGGTAATGATCAAGGAGGTTAAAAAGAGATGGTAGTTGCAATGGAAAGAGATCCTAAAATCTTCCTAAACTTCAACCTACACAAGAACAGCATCGGCTGTCCCGACATAGACAGGAGAAAAGCAAGGTAAGGGGTGGACACAATAAACTATACAGCAAAATATGACTTTTAGCAAGGAGGTTAACCTCCTTGCTTTTAGTCCTTCTTTAACCTCCTTGCTTTTAGTCTTCAGATGCGCCATATGCACGACGGGTAAAATGTTGATTTGTACCTGTTTTTACAGATTTCATGTTTTTAAGAAACTGACAAATGTCGTAAGTATTGTCCAAAATTTAACATTATTTGGCAAATATCCACAGTACTTGTTGTAGCATTCTAAAGCTATGAAAACTTCATAACTAAATAAAATGATAACATGCTCTTGGCCACAAAAGAAGTGACCAACAGTAATTATATTGTCTGGCTATGTTACATTTGCTATTTGACCTGAAGTCCAAATTTCTGGAGAATCATTATTTGTTTGATTGTTTGGTTGTTTGGAGGTTTGGTTGTTGAACCTCATATTTAAAACAAGGAGAGTTTTCGGTTTTTACAGTGTATAGGTTAGTTCCAGTGCCACAAAGCCTGTGTCTACATCAAACATGTGTCTAGTTGTAACATATTTTGATTACCCCACAACTCGCTCATTTTTGCATCCCCTTTCCTTACAGAGAGAGCATTAAGCAGGTAGCTAAGCTGTTGGTGCAGATCCATGCCTTGGACCACGCCCTGCAGGTCGCCAGAGAACACAGCCTCAAGGATCTCAAACAGATGGTTGTCGGGCGGTAGCACATGGTTACCACACAGGATACTATACATCCTTCAGAAACTTGGGAACATGGGCTTTCAAAAAACTTACCACCTGTAGCTTTTACACTGGTCAGCTTGTGGTCATCTCATATGGTAAAGGATATCTAGTCCATTGTATAGTAAGTCCTTTCATGAACTAGTGATATTGAGTAGCACAAACTTAGATGGGGGAGGGGAGGACCAGGTCGGATCAAAGAAATCTCCAATTGTTTCCATCTCATGTGAACTGGGTTGACAGACATGATGTAAGATTTTGGTGTAGAAATGGCCATTGTAACAAACCTATAATTACCGGTATGTAATTTTAGTACGCCTTATTCTTATAAAGGATTCATACCTTCTGTAACATCTGGAGTCTGTACATGTTCATAGTGTGTACTGGTGCAGTCTCTCTGCTAGCAGGTAGTGAAGAAATACAATCAGAATATGATGTCCTTTCCACTTTTACATTGTACAACTCAAGTGATGGCTATCATGAGGAAATATCTGCCTTTGATCAACATTCATTGAACGGAAAAAAAGCATCCATCCTGAATCTTAGCACATTCTAATCGTGTTTGGTGAAGACTGGTGACAGTGTATAGATTGACTTGAGTAGGGAACTGTGAGCATTGTACATACAGGAAAGATGTGAAAGCTATATACAATGTATCTACTGAGTTTTGTGGAGGTCTACTGTCAAAAGAGTCAAATAAAACTTGATTTTTTTTTTGCATACAAAAATCGTTACCGACTGAATTTGTCACAGTTATTCTATTTATGAATCTCCTAAAGGCACAGCATCAAGTTCTCTGACGAGGTCTTTTTTAACCTCCTTGGTGTTATTAAACAGCCGTCGGGGTCTCGCTGGCGGCGTCTCGCGTCCTCCCCAGCCATGTGGAAATTTTGGAAGGTCGGTGACCGGAGAGAGCTCGCCCGGAACGTCGCATGTATAGACAACTACTTTTGTATAGTTGCATATGTTGGAACAAATAGCAATTCATTACAGGCCTGCGATAACAAAACCTACTAGTATATTGTTTTCGTTGGCGTCCATGGGCGCCACCATTTTGTCCCAAGGGAGTGTCGCATGTTGGGAAGGGGTGTCGCGATTTTGATGTGTTATTACGATGTTACAATTTTAGGACCATATATCCGTGCACAAAATAAAGCGCTTATATACCGACGCTTTCGATCAGTCCTCTGATCCTTCTCAAGTTGAAATGACCCAGAGCCTAAGTCACGATGTGGAGAATTACCTCTATGAAATCCAGAATTGTGCAGAGATCTGACGTGGGGTGGGAGGCGGTTGCATGTGGAAAATTGCTTACTACTCGAAATTTCAAGGGATCTTCGTGGAAGAAACTTCAACAAAAGTGTATCCCTCTTTGATATATGTAAAATACACTGACTAATATTTTATCTAATTGATTTCAAATGAGAAGATTCCAAGCTACCCCGATGGAGTGAGTTTGTGGCCCATAACCACTGACGTAATGAATCAAAATCTCAATAATTTTGCATTCCGAAAAGAAATGAAACGTTCCTTTCAACATACCACAATGAAACTGCATTTGCATTTTGAAACTCATTAAGTACAATTTTATTAACAGACACAGACCTGACAAAAATCAGTAAACTGGATGCTGCACCAATTAGAAAATGAACACATTATATCAGCAGGCATCTATACGTTTAAGGGCTTACTGGTGCAATAAATTACGAGAACAAATTGAATAAACTTTGTACGTCAACGTACAGAACAAGTGTTGTTCACATGAACATAGGACTTTATAACACCAGTGGTAATCAGATACTCCACTAATTCCTTAGTAGCGAAATGGACAATTGTTTTGAGTATCGCCCCTTCAAAAGTTTTCACAGACCATCAAGTCCGGACCTGCACCTGATCCTTTGTACCTGTACCTGAATTTTCTGTTCCAGTACCCACCCCTAGTTCATACCATTGAAACTGTTCTGAAACTCATCTGGTAAAAGTTTTACCTACACAATATAAGTAAGCGAAAGACCAGCTTTTTTTAAAAGCTCTTGTTTTGTTTGCTGCCTATAAAAACACTGAAATACAATAAAGCAATCATGTATTTGAAAGGATATCAACTTGTCGTAAATCGTTTTTTCACTTTGTAACATTTTACATATTTTCTTTTCAGAATAATTAGGTACACACAATAGTCAGGTGGTTTTTATGTCTGCCTTTCTTGTTTTGCAACAGAAACTGGGCAGTTGTCATGGAAACCTAATGTTGCCATGGAAGCTGCTGTCATGGAGACAGACTTGATAAAAGAGATTCATGAATAGACATCAGACAGTGCTACATACTTTATTCTTTATCAATATTCACAAAAATACAAATGTATGGCAATAGAGAAGTTCATTAAAATATACATTATACATAGTTACATACATATACTGTACAACTGCAGTGTATCAGAGTAATAGATACTGCACATAATCAGTAAAATTGTCATGATTTTTGTTTGACTGTAACATTGAGAATTTCCTTCTTAATTTATTTTGAAACGAGGCTATGTCGTACATTCACCTGTTAACAGAACGGCCTCCCATACTGGGCTGAACTGGTCCTGGCAGCTTTGGGTTTGTTTGCAGAAACCCACTAAAACATTTCTGTGGCAACCTTGCTGAGTCCCTGCTCTTACCACAATAGTTTCCACACCTGCACCTTAGACGTGTATATGTTAAATTATCTAACACTTTTGGTTGGTTACCTTGTAGGACCTCTTTCAGTCATTGGTTGGCATGGACAAAAACCAGTGTAGTGACTGGTTGGCCATTCTCCAATCACGAGTCGCACCTGGATCAATCCAAGCCAGTGATTGGTTGGCAGTCCTCTGACCACAAATTGCACCTGGATTACAGCCATTCTGTGATTGGTTGGCCATTCTCCAATCACAGGTCACCCATGTACACCTGGGTCAAAGCCAGTCAGTGGTTGATTGGCCGTCCTCCAATCAGAAGTTGTCTGGAATGTTCTCTGCACCTGGGGGGAGTTCCAGAACCATCTGATTGGCCGAGAGATGGCTGAGCAGGCGCTCGACGGGGTCGTACCGGGTCAGCGTGCTGAGGGACCCAATCAGCAGCAGCTTGTGCTTGGCTCGGGTGATCGCCACGTTCAGCCTCCGCCAGTCCTGCAGGAGCTCACCAAGCTGAGGGTACAAGGTCATGGAACAAGGTCATGGAACAAGGTCACTGAACAAGGTCATTCAACAAGGTCACTGAACAAGGTCTTTGCAGGAAGTACAAGGTCATCTGTCACTGACCTACGCAAGGAGGTTAAACTAAGATCTTACTTTAACCTCCTTGACGTAAAGTAGTGGACGCTGTAAGAAGCGTCAGACAATCTAGAAAACTTTTCCAGTCACGTGAGTAACTTCAGTGGAGAGACACCACAAAAATACAACTGCTGCAAATGTTTTAACATGTACATGTCAGCAGCATGTCAGTACTACATGTCAGTAGCATGTCAGTAGCACACATCAGTAGCACGTACCTGCCGCCCAGAGTTACTCCTTACAAAGGACACCATGATCACACTTTTGTCTCGGCTCTGGTACTTAGTTACTAGTACTATGGTAGATGACTACATGTCAGTTGCATGTCAGTAGCACATGTCAGTAACACATCAGTAGCACGTACCTGCCCTCCTGAGTTGCTCCTGACGAAGGACACCATGATCACACTCTTGTCTCGGCCCTGGTACTTATCCACCGTGTTGATCTCCACCCCGGGGTACCCTGGGCTGTTCTCCTCCCCGGGACAGGATGCTCCCTGCAGCAGGTCAGACAGGACCCGGAGCTGCTTTCTGTAGGGAGCGATGATGCCTATATCCTCCTGCGGGCACCCAGCCTGGACACACAGGACAGCTATGTCAGGACTAATAAATGTGTAAACAATGGCTGGCACCCAGACTAGGTGAATAGAACAGCTACATCAGAAATATTAAACACGTTAACTGATGGTCAAAAGTTGAATAAGGAAACTCTTTGTGAGTTTGTTACAGAGCTGCCTACCTTGACAAGAGCAGATGTGAGCGTCCGAACCAGCTGAGCTTCTGTCCGGTTACTCAAACCGCCCTGTTCGCTGGTCTCCACTGCCGGTACCTGGGGAAACACTGACATGTTAACTAGCTAACCAGCTGTGCTAACTAGCTAACCAGCTGAGCCGCTGTCCGGTTACTCAAACCACCCTGTTCGCTGGTCTCCACTGCCAGTACCTAAAGGAGTAGAGAGAGAAAGCTGTAGTCGAATTACTGTCAAACTTTGTCAAATTTTCGATCTGGCGCCATTGAACCTCGACTCCAACCTGATGAAAAGAAAGTCACAGATGACCTTTCATGCTAAGGTTCCCTGTCTGTGTCCAGGGGTGTTTGTTTGTTTGTTTGTTTGTTTGTTTTCTCACCTTGTCTGTGTCTAGGGGTGTTTGTTTGTTAATGTTTGTTTTCCCACCTTGTCTGTGTCCAGGGGTGCTTGTTTGTTTGTTTGTTTGTTTGTTTTCCCACCCTGTCTGTGTCCAGGGGTGTTTGTTTGTTTGTTTGTTTTCCCACCTTGCCTGTGTCCAGGGGTGTTTGTTTGTTTGTTTGTTTGTTTTCCCACCTTGTCTGTGTTTAGGAATCTGACAGGTGCGTCTGGCCTGAGAGCTTCCCGTATCCATGACGCCGCCACGCCCAGCCCTGACATCACTTCCTCCAGCTGTGTCCAGGCGGGAAGGTCGAGCCGTGCTGTGGCGACCTTGTCTGAGCCGCAGCGAAGCTTCCCATCATACATCAGGGTGTTGCTGAGGTCCATGATGTCAGAGTTCATGCGGTACTGCACGTTCAGGGTCGCTGTCGCGCTCTGCAGGGAAAACATCGCGTTATTGTCTGTTTTTATACCATACCTGGTCCGTATTTACGTTCGATATCGGTGTTCCGACCGGTCCGGATTTTACCTTGTTCAAGTTTTTGACAGCAGCACACTCAAGCGAGTTTTGAATCGTTTGAATCGAACTATGGAGCTCCGGTCTGTACTGTAAAACACAGACCAGTTGGAACTTATTATTTTAGTCTATTTATTTGTTTTTTATATCTAGCTGATGATTACCCCATAGGTAGGCTGTGTCCTTACCTGATGATGACCCCCTAGGTAACCTGTTTCCTAACCTGATGATGACCCCCTAGGTAAGCTGTGTCCTTACCTGATGATGTCCCATCTTCTTAAAGAGACTCTCGTCCATGCCCATCCTGCGGGCCGTACCACTCTGCACCAGGGGGGGCAGCTGCTGGTGGTCCCCGACGAGCACGAACCTTCCCGCGTGCACCAGCGGCCCCAGGCACACTGGCTGGGCAATCTGCGACGCTTCGTCCACAATGCACACGTCAAACTTACGCCGTGAGAACAGCGCGTGTTTGGCGCCCAGGCACGTGGTCGCCACTACTGGCTGTAAGGAGGTAAGGAGTCAAGTTAACATGTCAGCTGGATGTCATGTCATGATTATTGTGTGCATGTCCCAATTATATTGTCTGTTTCTGTATGTGCTAAGGGGCACCTAAAAAGCAGGCTGTAGCCTTAGTATGGTTTTACCCTGGTAAAAATTTAAAAGATGATGATGATGATCTGTAAATGGCAAAAACATAAAAGAGAACAACTTGCACCTTGTCCATGTAGAGTTTGTCCAGCTCGGCCACGGTGGTCAGCCCTCGGGTCAGCTGGTCGTCGGTGTGGGGAGCCACGCCGGGGTGGACTCGGGAGGCACTGCCCAGCCGCAGGAAATCAACCTGGGAAACACGGAGATACAATATTATATATGTTACAGTTTCCTCATTAAGCTATTGCAAGAGGCTAACATCTGATGACACTTCTGATTGTATAGTCATTGTTGAGGCCACAGAATTTCCAGGCAAGGTTCTAAGAGAGCCAAACAGCTGGGTTTTGAGATGAACCACTGTCCAAAGAATGCCCTGATCATAGGACAATCACACAACCTCTGTTGTCTAGCTCTATCTGATTGAAGATTGAAGAGTATCTCTCAGTTGACTTTTCCTCCCAGCTGCCTATTCAGGAGCGCTACAGAACCACAAAAACTTTCTTTACCCTCCTGCTGTGAAATCTATGTCCCTGTAAAAATAAGTGAGCTTACAGTATCATCTGGGTATGAGATCTACACTTACCTTGTACTTGGTGAGTTTGAGCAGCATGTTGTCGACGGCGGTGCATGGTGTAGAGTTGGGGTTATAGGGTAAAGGTTAGGGTTAGGTTCTGACCTTGTACTTGGTGAGTTTGAGCAGTACGTTGTCGACAGCGGAGTTGGTGTAGAGTTGGGGTTATAGGGTAAAGGTTAGGGTTAGGTTCTGACCTTGTACTTGGTGAGTTTGAGCAGCACGTTGTCGACAGCGGAGTTGGTGTAGAGTTGGGTTATAGGGTAAAGGTTAGGGTTAGGTTCTGACCTTGTACTTGGTGAGTTTGAGCAGCACGTTGTCGACAGCGGAGTTGGTGTAGAGTTGGGGTTATAGGGTAAAGGTTAGGGTTAGGTTCTGACCTTGTACTTGGTGAGTTTGAGCAGCACGTTGTCGACAGCGGAGTTGGTGTAGGACGTCAGCAGGACAGAGTTCCCGCACGCCAGCAGGATGCGAACCAGCGCCACAATACTCGTGGTCTTCCCTGTGCCGGGCATCCCCACGATCAGCGTGTAGTCCCGCGCCATCAGCACCTTCTTAATCGCCTGCTTCTGCGGCTGGTTCAATCCTGGAGGAAATAAATGAACAAACAAGAGAATAAGCAAACAAACAACAAATATAAAGAACTCAACCTAGCCAATCAGCACCTTCTTAATGGTCTGTTTCTGCGGCTGGTTCAATCCTGGGGAAAATAAACAAACAAACAACAAATATAAACTAGAAAGGCCGACATTTGCTTGAGAGCAAATACAGCATATTTCAGCCATCTCCCTCCTCATGTAACAATAGACTGTTCCAAAATCACTCATGTGCAAAAATGGAACACTTCTGCTTAAAATGTCTTCTAACTACTAATCACACTTATGAGCAAAAATGAATCTTACAAAAACCCCTTCAAGAATGGACTCAAAAAAATAGACGACTCCAAAAACACTTCCGCTAAGAAATGGAATTTGGAATCATCAGCCGTCCAAAACCATATTTGAAAAAAAAATCCCCCCTCTGTGCAAGAATTGACTCTTCCTGCCTTATACCCCTATGTAAAGTGGAGCGATCCAAAAATATATCAACTAAAATAGTCAGCAAAGTCCACAAAATGAATTTAAAAAATACCCCCTCCGTCGAAGAATGGAATCTCCCAGCTCACCCTGTTTGAAATTGCACAATAGACAAGTCCAGAAATACTCACAGTACATGGCCTTTTGTATAAGAAGCAACCCAGTCCAAAACTGAATTTAAAAAAAGTCCCCCGTGCATGAATGGGCTCTTCCAGATAACACAAGGCTTGCTGATTGGCTGCCGAATCCTCCTCATGTACAGTCTTCAGGTGGGGGTAAACTTCCATTTAACAAATGGAATTCGGAATCATCACCCATGTCCAAAACTGATTTTTTTTAAATCCCCCCTATGTGCAAAAATGGACTGTCCCAGTAGTAGTCTTATGTCAAGTGGATCAGTGCGAAAACACTTCCACTAAAAAAACATTGGCATTATCACCAAAGTCTAAAAGTAAATTTTAAAATACACCCCCTGTCCAACAATGGACTCTTCCAGCAAAATAAGCTCTCTCATTGGCTGGCCATTAATTGGATTTACCTTGTCCACCAACCACCTGGATGTCTATGGACTAGGTAGATAGGTAGATAATTGGATCTACCTGGCACACCTGTGGCCCTGACACACCAGAATGACCTAGAGGTCGTTGACCTCGGCACTCCAACCTTACCTATCCTAAACTCTCCCACAAAAACCCCCTTAAGGAGCCATTTTGAAGTGATTTATACCACATATTATACATGGATCCTTTGAATAAGTATCTAGGGCACCTCTGTGCCAAATTTCAGGTCATTTGGATGTAATACCATGGTACAGGGGGCCAAAATATACAGTTTTGGTCCAAAAGTTGCAATAAAACCTCAATAAAATCATTTAAGGAGCAGATATGAAAAAAATGAAAAAAACACATTTGGGTATTTGCCCACTCTACCCTTGTGCCAAATTTCAAGTCATTTGGTCCAGAAACGGCGGAGATGAATCGCTTTGAAAATTTGACAGGAGAAAGAAAGAAAGAAAGAAACATTACGAATACAATATATTTCACCATACCTATGGTATGGCTGAAATATAACAACTCAACGTGACACCTGAAGAAATAACCACACAGTTTTTCCCGTGACACCTCCCCTCAATAGGTCCTCTGGGAAGAACGGTCTACATGTTGGGCGACAGGGCTTACCAGTATAAATAAAGGTGAACTGAACTGAACTGATCCCCTGAATGAGATGGGAATCGAAACCTGCACCATTGTGATAAAATCATTTGGATATGATGGGAATCAAACCTGCACCTTTGAGTATCCTGCCGATGGCATCCCTTGCGCCTGCCGGACACATGTCGGAGACTCTGGTGTGGAAGCGAGGCTCGCACTGTTCCACAATCAGCTCCCGGAGTCGCTCGGCCGTCGCGGTTTTCCCCATCAGACGGGCGAGGTTCGCCAGGCTGGTCGCCGTGGAAACGTACCCGTCCTTCTTGTCGATGGTGAAGACGGTGTCGGCAGGGAACTTGGACAGGTCCCTGGGGGGAGTTTAATTTAAAAGATGTTTTGCAAACCTTCACATTTCTGCAAACTGTGATTGATATGACTGAAACTGCTCTGTCAAACTACACAGTAGTTTAACTGTTTATACCTTTACTACAATTTAACTCCTTTATTCAAATTGTAACGAGACAATACAGTATGCTGTACCTGGCAGCAAGATGCTGATGTTGTGCAGCATACTACAGTTTCAACATGATACCTAAAAAATTGCGGGATGCTGGCGAGAATTTTAAGAATCACTACAAGATTTGTAATTTTTGATTTGAATTCATTCTAAAAATCAGGAACCCCATAAATGTAAGATTCTGACCTGTCGACTCTGACAGACAGAGTTTCCTCTGCCAGCTCGGTGAGAAATCCAGAGCACATCGCCACCATGTTCCTGGCCTCCACACTGACAAGGATGTAGTCATCCACGCACAGCCGCAGAGACTGGACAGGCTGGGAGCTGTGGGGATGGAGGGAGGGAGAGAAGGGCTGTAGAACGTGTACAGACATGTCATCCACACACAGCCGCAGAGACTGGACAGGCTGGGAGCTGTGGGGATGGAGGGAGGGAGAGAAGGGCTGTAGAACGTGTACAGACATGTCATCCACACACAGGGACTGGGAGCTGTGGGGATGGAGGGAGGGAGAGAAGGGCTTTAGAACGAGTACAGACATGTTATCCACACACAGGGACTGGGAGCTGTGGGGATGGAGGGAGGGAGAGAAGGGCTTTAGAACGAGTACAGACATGTCATCCACACACAGGGACTGGGAGCTGTGGGGATGGAGGGAGGGAGAGAAGGGCTTTAGAACGAGTACAGACATGTCATCCACACACAGGGACTGGGAGCTGTGGGGATGGAGGGAGGGAGAGAAGGGCTTTAGAACGAGTACAGACATGTCATCCACACACAGGGACTGGGAGTGTAGTGATGGAGGGAGGGAGAGAGTGGCTCTAGAACGAGTACAGACATGTCATCCACACACAGGGACTGGGAGCTGTAAGGATGGAGGGAGGGAGAGAAGGGCTTTAGAACGAGTACAGACATGTCATCCACACACAGGGACTTGGAGCTGTGGGGATGGAGGGAGGGAGAGAATGGCTTTAGAACGAGTACAGACATGTCATCCACACACAGGGACTGGGAGCTGTGGGGAGGGAGGGAGGGAGAGAATGGCTGTAGAACGAGTACAGACATGTCATCCACACACAGGGACTGGGAGCTGTGGGGATGGAGGGAGGGAGAGAATGGCTGCAGAACGAGTACAGACATGCAGGGGACAATTAGAAATTGTACTAACCTGTGCAGGACAGGTATAATTGTCCCTGCATCCCTCGTTGTCAGGCAGACTCCCTCCCTGGCAGGTAAGGAATTTTTCTTGTTCCTGTGAAGTCCCTCCCGAGACTACTTCGGCCAGGAGTTCTACAAACAGTAGACTGATGCGCATGCGCGGCGAGGAATCATGGGTAACCCGTGACCTTTCAACTTTGGGAGCTACCAAGTGAGGCTATATGGGGGTGGTCAGGCTCAGATACACCTGAAGTCATTCTCTGATTCAGTCTGCCTGACAACGAGGGATGCAGGGACAATTATACCTGTCCTGCACAGGTTAGTACAATTTCTAATTGTCCCCTGCATCCTCTCGTTAGTCAGTCAGACTGAATCAGAGAATGACTTCAGGTGACTTTGTAGCCTGAGGCCAGGACATAAGACCAGTACATGAATATAAGATAGCACATGGATATCGCATGAAGATATCCCATGAATAAGATATTACTAGAAGATATTACATGACAGATGTAAGATATCACATGAAATATGATATCACATGAAATAAGATATCACATGAATAAGATATCACATGACTTCTGTATTAGTTCACAAATAAGCAGAGGGAGACCAGATGGTTGACTCAAACGAGCCCCCCCCCCCCTCTTCTTTTGCCGCAGCAACCACAGAAGCACTTCTTGTGGAGAGTCCAGGAACTGGGTATGACCAAGGTTGGCTCCTGTAGAAACAGAGATAAATCATACCACAGAGGTTGCAGGAGTCACGGCCTGATGTGGCTCCAACAAGCACACACAAACAATCCTGACATAAACCGTGACTGATGTTGTTGATACCTAGACTTTCCATAGAGGGGACTGGAGAATTCTCCTACCCCGCGGCAAAAACTTGGCAAACACAACATGTGCCACCATACCTTACCATGTAACCATAACAACTTATTGAAAGGTGACACTGAATCCGTCAAGAAACTCTTCTTGTAGTTGACCTCCAAAAAGGAAGAGATGGAACTCTTACTGCCAAGTAAAATAATGATTAATGAACAAGCTGAAGTGACAGGATCTCCTGGAAAAAACATTATTAGAAAACTTTACCAATGTCCCATGTGAAACATACTTAGGTAAAGCTGGCCGTCTCTCATAAGAAACGCCTTACCAGCAGGAGTGTTCCTAAAGGTTGACCTTCTGCATTGTAGATTGAAGATCTGTAGAGAACAAGGTCCTGACTGTAGAACTTCTCACACAAGAACTGTAAAAAAACCAGCAGTTTGTTAGAGATGCAGGGACCCTAGTCCTCCTGACTGCACCACCTACTCAAGTAGTAACAAATTGAGGAATACTGAATCTGTACTCCAAAAACCCCAGTACGCCCTCAGGAACCTGCGTAGTACTGGCAAAAGTCTGTACTGACTGTACTGTCACCGACAACATGCTGTGCAGCTTGTTGAAGCCACTCTACCTCTGAGTGAGTCGCACTCAAGATAGTAGACAGTAGATGTGAAGGAGTAGCAGAACTGGTTCTTCGGCTTACATCTCCAGCAGGTGTGAGTAGTAGACTGCTGTGTCTCAACTGGAGTGATGAGAAGTAGGTGAACCTCATCCTGTTGTACCTCCCAGATTGTCCAAACAATCAGAAGAATGGGCAGAAAGTAGACATCTGCCTTCAGTCGTTTCATTTATAGTTGTTGGCTTGATCGGAGTGTGAACCGATCCACCTTCTCACCAAGTAGAAAAGGACTCTGAAAACTCTAGACGTTAGCCGGTCCAGAGTCAACCTACAGTGGTAGCTGGAGTTGTTCAGGATGCGCACATATCCACCCCCTTAAGAGTAGTGGAAATGTCGTCTGAAGACTCAAGAACGTATGTCGATCTAGAGTCCAAGTCGTGGCCACAGGTAATGCCGGGAGCCGACATCCTGTCACACATATCCCCATCTGGGGAGTGCTGTGCTGATACAGACCATCTCTGTCTGTGTACCACTGCCACAGGTCGAAGATCACCCTTAGCAAAACGGTGATCTTGCACCTCCTGGATGATTCAGTTGAGCCATCACTGTTGAGTTGTAGGAGCCGACTGTGTCTGCTCACCATCTCCTTGTAGAAACCAAGGACTGATGAGGAGGTGTCCTGCCGTCCCGGCTGTGTGCTGACCTCTCTTCTACAGACCAGTGTCTTCCTGTGGGAAAGCTGCTGAAGAACTGCCGAGGTGCCGAGGGCTGCACTGTAGTCGTGACTGTACAACTGATGTCTTCACCAGACTTCAGCGTACCTGAGCTGCATCTGACGGCAGCCCAAGAAGCTGAGTTCCTCTTGTCACTTGAGGAACTGCGATGAGCAGACACCTGAAGACTTCTGAAGTGCAGAGACGAGAGTTGTGTGCCAACTGACACTGTTGTGGCTTGCGCTCTCCCCGTCAAGCTGCCAACTTCTCTGCCAAGATGATTCTGTCTGAAGACAGAAAGTTGTCTGGTAGATGCTGCGACTCCAGCACCCTGTAGTCGGGGACCAAGTTGCCCTCTGCATAGCGTCAAGCCGACTGCTGCGTTGACTCTCGGGATGAAACCTGGGTTGAGAGCAGTTGTTGACTGTAGTTGTCAACAGTTGTCGTCCAGAAAGACGATAAGATGATCTGCGCTGTCTCTGCTCGGGAAGAACCATAAGGTGAGAGCAGCTCCAGACTCTAGTTGTCAACGGTTGCCATCGTCCATGTAGCCCTAGGCCTCCAGACGATAGCCAGGACCAACATCCACTCAGTTCAGGGATGAACACCTTCAAAACAATTGAAGGCTGTGCGTCGTTGGGACTCCGATAAGGAGACAACGAGCCGGAAGAAACGCCCGCTGGAACCCCCAGCGATGCCGGTTCTCTACGTCTACTGGGATGTGAAGAAGCATCCTTCTGATGACCTTCCCCACGTAGTCTCCCAGCTGGATGAGGTGTTCAGGAACACCCAACTTGGCATCCTAAAGACGAACCTGTAGAAAAAAACTTGTCTAAAAGGCAAGAAAAAGTAAACGGGTGATATGGAAGTTGTTCCATCACACCCCTGGTAAGCAAGTTCTTACCTACCACACTCATGTGAGGTAACCTGTGGAAAGGAAAAAAGAAGAAGCCACACCGTCTTGTGGCGATCTGCTCCCACTTGTACCCCTTCACGCACTGTAGGGTCCAGGAGTCTAAAGACGCCTGCCGCCACCGCCGTAGGAAGTGGACTAGTCTGCCCCCGCGCAGAAGCCGCATACAGGTTGATGGATGGTTGAACACCTAAGTGTCTCTCTTGTTGGAGATGCGTCAGCTAAATGTCCAACCTCACCGCTGAAGAGTTGAGACGACTGCTGTGCAGTACTGACGAGAACCACCCCGACAGTAGCTTGGCCCCAGCAAGTAGTTGTAGTAGAGTGTCTCCGCTTGATGACATGTGGCCGATGCTGTAACGACATCTGTGTCTAGCTGTTGACTTGTTCTGCTTGTCAACATTGCCGAATGGGCCTAGTCTCTGAGGCCAGGTCGACGACCTTTATCCCAGATCGAGGGAACAGAGGATCTAAGAAAAAATCCCGAACACCCTGGGAAAAACCCACATAAAAACCCACATGTGCAAGACAGTTGGGCAAGAACTGAGCCTAGGAAGTAAGAAACTGTCCTAGCAATCAAACATAACAAACTGTAGTTGTTCAAAACTACAACACTGAAAACTGTAGTTGTTCAAAAACTACCACAACTGAATTAACTGCCTAGGTTAATTCATTACTTTGTTACACAAAAAGGTTTTCCAACCTGCCACTAAAAAATAGAAAACATTGTACAAGTACATTGAAACATAAATGTGAGAACAGCTGACTACCGCTCTTGATGCTGTGTAGTCGAAGTCAGCACCGCCAACGTGGACAAGCGTTGTTCGGCGTGCTGTTGTGAAGTCTCCATGTCGTTGCCACGACAGGGCTTGTCGTGCTCAAAGTACATCTTCTCTTCAACCACCAAGTCGTCAGCAACACAAGGTGCCTGACTGCCTTCTTCACCGGGCCTAGCTGCACCCACGAAGACACTGTCGTCCCAGCAGCCGCTAACGCTCCTGCTGTCCCGTCGTAGTAGTCTCGTCGCAAGCTGTGGACAGCCGCGTCACGTCGCCGTTGCTTCTCTGGAACGGCACCCATTGGAGACGAAGCATGCCGGAACCCGGCATAGGTTGACAAAACTGCGTCCTCATCTATCTTGAAAAATCACCAGCGTTTCTGAAATAAAAACAGAAAAATACGTACATCGCTGCTAGCGGCCGGTGAAAACTTCGTTGACGCCAGCCCGGTGGGTGTCAAACAGGTATCGACGGTCCTCCAGTGTCAGCGAAATGCTTCACGACCTTGAGTGGCCAACACTCCAGGAGAGACGACGGAGGGCCAGATTGGTCACTTTTTATAAATACCACTCAGGGGAACTGGCTATTAACTGCAAAACGAGTCCCGCTCCACAAGCTAGAAGCTCGAGATCGACCCATCCCGCAGCATACAAGGTACCGACTAGTAGAACCCAATACAGGCAAAATGCCTTCTTCCCACGTACAACTAGAGACTGGAACGGCCTCCCAGCGGAGGTGGCGCTATCGCCATCCTTGTCTATGTTTAAATCCAAAATATAATCCCCCTCAGTCTGCGCAGTGAACCTCTCCATGTTGCCACGGCTGCAGAATCCTCAAAAAGATGAGGTTGGCAGCCTAACCGAAAGAAGAAGAAGGAGCCCTGTCGTCTTCATCTTCTTTGTGACCGCCGATAGCGATGTCGCCACCTTCTTCTTGGCGCCAACTTCTCAACTTCTTCATGGCGCCATCCTTCTCGGTTCGCGGTCGGAGCAAGCTCGACAACCTTCCCGAACGAGAGACCTCGAACTCCATCGCTTGAGTACCCCCGAAAGTGCACCCAAAACGCCCAAAACTGGCGTAGAAGTCGACGTTGAAAACTGACGATAGTAATGGCGTCGACCCTCGGCGCACATGTTGACGAACTTGTTCGGAGTTCTTGCGGCCCCTGTCGCTGCAAAGCCGCTAAAAACTCCTGCGCCGCCCGTAGAAAATCGCCGAGCCGCCGAAGTCTTCGAAGAAAGTCTTGTCCGGGTCCCAAAACACGCGTTGGGACCCTAAAACCGGAGCTGGAAACTACAGGAGGTGTTTACAGTACGCTCAAAAAAATTAGACTGATGCGCATGCGCGGCGAGGAATCATGGGTAACCCGTGACCTTTCAACTTTGGGAGCTACCAAGTGAGGCTATATGGGGGTGGTCAGGCTCAGATACACCTGAAGTCATTCTCTGATTCAGTCTGACTGACTAACGAGAGGATGCAGGGGACAACTGGGAGCTGTGGGGCTGGAGGGAGGGAGAGTATGGCTGTAGAACGAGTACAGACATGTCATCCACACACAGGGACTGGGAGCTGTGGGGATGGAGGGAGGGAGAGAAGGGCTTTAGAAAAAGTACAGACATGTCATCCACACACAGGGACTGGGAGCTTTGGGGATGGAGGGAGGGAGAGAAGGGCTTTAGAAAAAGTACAGACATGTCATCTACACACAGGAACTGGGAGCTGTGGGGAGGGAGGGAGGGTGAGAAGGGCTTAAGAACGAGTACAGATCAAAGATGTTGGCATTTCTAATGGCACAAACCAACACTTGTATGTCTACATGTGTGTTCTCACCTGGTTGTGAGGTGTTTCCTCCTGAAGGTACAGGTGAAGTCTCCGTCCACACCTGGCTCACACCTGGTCAGCTCCAGCCCGTGGGCACAGTCACCGCTCTTCTCCCTGAATGCAACAGGAAAAGTTCTTAATTCTTAAATCTGGTACAGAAGAGACAAGGCAACCTGAGCTCTGTAGGCAGGCTGTGACATACATGAGATAATGCAGAGCTTTTTTTCAAAGTGTGGACTTCATACCTGTCTTGGACAGGTTTACAGGTGTAGAACTCACCTGTCCTCGGCAGGTTTACAGGTGTGGGACTCACCTGTCCTGGGCAGGTTTATACCACAGGTGTGGAACTCACCTGTCCTGAGCAGGTTTGCACCATAGGTGTGGAACTCACCTGTTGTGAGCAGGTTTACAGGTGTGGAACTCACCTATCCTGAGCAGGTTTACAGGTGTGGAACTCACCTGTCATGAGCAGGTTTACACCACAGGTGTGGAACTCACCTGTTCTAAGCAGGTTTGCACCACAGGTGTGGAACTCACCTGTCCTAAGCAGGTTTACACCACAGGTGTGGAACTCACCTGTCCTGAGCAGGTTTACACCACAGGTGCGCCAGGTGAGACTTGTGCGAGGTCTCCCTGTCCTCCAGCATGACAAGCAGGTACCAGTGAGAGAAGTACTTCAGGTGAGACGTCTTCAGGTGTTCCGTCTCCTGCCTCAGCAGCTCTGACATGTCTCCCTCTGCCTCTCCTGACTCAAACACTCTGTAGAAGGGAGACAAATACAACATGTCTTTCTCTGAGACATTAAAACACTGAAAGCAATTGAAATCTCAGAGTTAGACAAAATTTAATGCAAAATACATACATGCATCTTGTATAAATATTGTACATTGCTGATGTGAATTTAGAATATGAACAACTTAGAATATGAGGGGTTTTTTTTTAATATAGCAATCTAACATAGAAAGTGAGTTTTAATATGACCAGAGTTGCTTAACTGTCCAGGTCATTGGACACCCATGTGGGTCCACAGTAACCCACGTACCTGTTGTATAGAGCACAGTTAGCCAGCTGGGAGCAGTATTTACACCCACGTGGGTCATTGATGACCGGAGGCAGCTGGGCTGGTACCACACTGTCCCCCTCCTGGGTCAGCGAGCGTTTCAGCTGGGTCGCCAGTCTGAGGGTCACATGCGTCCATAAAGGTTAGACATTCAGGTAATAGGATATGCCCCCCAAAAAGTTACTCAAGCAACTGGAAATGATGACAGAAACTCAAATAGATAGAAATAACATAAACACACACATAAAGACACCCAGACACAAATATAAACACACTCACACAGACGCACAAACACTCTCTCACACAAACACATTAAACACACACCCCCTCCCACCTGTTTCTGAGCATGATCAGCTCTCTCCTGTCCACATGGCCTGCAGGAACAGCCTTCATGTTTCCTGTCTTCAGGTACAGCAGCAGGCCAAGCTCAGGGTCAGGGTGCTGCTCACGGGTCAGCAACGTGTATAGGATCACCTAGGCAACAAGGTTAGAGGTCAACAAGGTTATAGGATCACCTAAGCAAAAAGGCCAGAGGTCAACAAGGTCACTGGGCAACAAAGTCAGAGGTCAACAAGGTTATAGGGTCGCCTAGGCAACAAGGTCAGAGGTCAACAAGGTTATAGGATCACCTAGGCAAAAAGGCCAGAGGTCAACAAGGTTACATGGTCACTGGGGCAACAAGGTCAGAGGTCAGTAAGGCTATAGGGCCACCTATGCAACAGTGTCAGAGGTCAACATGGTTACAGGGTCACCTGGTCAACAAGGTCAGAGGTCAACAGGAGTACAGGATAACCTGACTCTATAGAGCCAATCTCACCTGACTCCTGTGTTCTATAGAGTTGTTCTCACCTGACTCCTGTGTTCTATTGAGTTGGTTTCCCGGCCAGTCTTCAGCTCCAGAGGCAGGACTCTCTGCAGGGGGTCCCTGCCCCGAGGCTGGATCCGCACTTCTGTCGTCACGTCCAGCTTCCCCTTCAGCCCAAACCTGCACCACAGCAGCAGTTTGTTTTCAATTATGTCCAAAACACCCTTAAAAATCCGCAGAAACATTCTGTACCACTAAAGGTACATCCAAAGGTAAATAATGAGTCAACAAATACTTGTCATTCTGGCAGGAGTGTTTACTTTCCAAAAGTGGCAAATCTGCCTTTAAAAAAAACTAATCAAGAAGTATGAACACCTGACCTTGGAGCCCACACGTTCTCCTCGATGTCCCTGACAGAGCTGACGGCCACGGTGCTCCGTTCATCGCCACGGTTACGGTACATTGTTCCCGGCAGCTTGACCTCCATCTCCGCTCCCCGTGTCCTGTAGAACCTGACGGCCCAGCTGCGCATCACGGGCAGGTACTCAGCTATCTCCTCCTGCAACTGGGCCTGGGTCAGGCTTAGGCTGAACCTGGGGCAAAGGTCAGGGCAAAGGTCAGGGCAAAGGTCAGGCTAAGGCTGAATCTGGGGCAAAGGACAGGGAAAAGGTCAGGCTAAGGCTGAACCTGGGGCAAAGGTCAGGGAAAAGGTCAGACTCGGGCAGGTACTCAGCTACCTCCTCCTGCAGCTGGGCCTGGGTAAGGCTCAGGCTGAACCTGGGACAAAGGTTAGGGGTTAAGGTCAGACTTAGGCCAAGGAGGTTCTTGCTTAGGCCAAACCTGGGAGCAAAGGTCAGGGCAAAACTCAGACTCAAGCTGGACCTGGGGGCAAAATTGAGGGGAAGGGTCAGACTCGGGCTGAACCTGGGGCAAAGGTAAGACTCAGGCTAAATAAAGGGGCAAAGGTCTCGAAATCAAGAAGTTCATATATAACAATAAGTAGATTTTGTTACAGTAGGTTATCCATGGTCCCTTACATGTCCCGAAGGTGTCTTTGCTTCTGCAATGCCTGCTCGGAGATCTGCTTCAGGGAGTCAGCACTAAACGAGGTAGTTGTGGCCGCCTGGAAGACGTCGTGTAGTATGGTACCGAGCAACATCTGTTTACTGGAGCCGTCTGTGCCCTGGGGGGAGGGGGGCAGAAGACCAGAACAGTTACTAAACTACATATAGACCGTCTATTAGTAATATACACGTATGTGTTTTGCTAAACACGTTTCTGTGCCTTATACCACTTGCTTTATTCCATTGGTTACATCTTTGACTATCTGAGGTCAACTTAGGTGACCTTAATTCAACATGATTGTCCAGGCACTGCCAACAGGTTTGTTAAGATGAAGCTAAAATTTAAGTTAAAATGTAAGTTGAGGACTGTCTGAAAAGCAGATCTAGCTTCGACCACTCAGACCTGAGTTTACAATCCTGGTAAAACAAATAAAGTGACAGTGAAGTGAAAGGTTATTGTATATAGCTGGTAAACATGTACTGATCCTGGTTGGTGCCCACAAACATGAACATACTATTAGATAGGTACTGCTTGGTGCCCACCTTGAACCTCTCGCTGAGAACAGCTCTCCGCAGACACTTGATCCCATTGGCGACTGCTGTGGATGACATCAGGAGGTCAGGGGTCACCACGATGTACCCATGATCCCTGTCCACCGTGCAGATGCCATCAGCGCCAAACTCTGACATCACGTGCACGATGTCCCCTGATTGGACGGGCAGACCCGCCCAGCTGTCGCGGAGAACGCAGGTCTGGCCGCTATGGTGCACGGGATTGGTCAGCTGCAAGGTCAGCTGGGTCACGTACCCATCATGCTCTGCTGCCTCGACCCCCAAAACTCTGAACCTGCCGAACTTGTTACAGACGTCGGCAGTGCCAAGGGTCAGGTCACCTGCAGAACTGGGGAGGGACAAGCAGACAAATAAAAGCAAAACTTCATCGTCTATTAAGTACTGTAGTAAGTCACTCTGCCACTTTGGCTATTGTTACTCACTCGACATGGACACTACATTTCCCTTCATACTAGAACAAATTGCACATCACCTAATCCCATTCTGATGCCTTGTACTCACTAAAAAGGCACCGACCTTGCTGTTCTGCCACCCTTGAAGGGTGACATCTGGCTGAAGCTCCTGGCCAGCTCAGCGGCGCCCCCTGTCAGGTTCTCAAAGAAGCTGTCGTTAAGCTCCTCCCACTCAGCACTGCAGGGGCTCACCGGCTCCGCTTCACCTGGCTGTGCGGGGGACGCGGGGTCAGCTGTCTCCACGGCAACTGGCTTGTCTGTCATTGTAGCAACTGGCTTGTCTGTCTCTATGGAAACTGATTTATTTGTTTCCATGACAACTGTCCCGTCTGTCTCCATGGAAACTGAATTATTTGTCTCAATGGAAACTGACTTATCTGTCTCCATGGAAGCTGACTTGCCTGTCCCTATGGCAACCGTGTGTTGTGCATCAGTTAGCACCAGTTCCTCCGGCATGGCTTGTGGAGTTTCTTCTACAACATTTACCTCTGCAGACTCCACAGGTAGAATACTGGTAAAGTTGTTCCCAGCTTGGTGATATTTGACAGTGCTCCCTCCTGTGTCTGTTTCAGCTGTCTCTACTTCTGTCCTCCCTGCCTTACACACAACGCCCCTGCTGTCCTCTGGGGCTGTCCTGTCAGAGAGGTCACCACTGGCAGGGTGTCTCTGATCTTTGACCTGATTTGGTTCCCCTTTGACCTTGTCCTGTTCACCCTTGACCTCATCCTGTTCACCCTTGACCTGGGTTTGTTGTCCTTGACCCTGAGATGTTTGCTGTCCTTGACCCTGAGCTTTCTGTTGACCCTCACACTGAGCTATGTCCTGTCCGTCCAGCCGAGTTGACAGGTTCATTCTGCAGGTGACACCGGTTCCCCTCCGCAGCTGTGGAGAAACAACAGTTCCAATGAGGTTAAAAAAATATGTTTTACCTGTACCGCAAGATTAAAAAATATTAATACACCACATCTAGTCCCAGAGATACAACTACGGAAGCTTGCAAGATTCAGGGCACATTGGAAAAACCTGAGGAAAGACTCCGCAGTACATGTAATTTTAGGAAACTGGTTATTTACTGGATAACATTACAGTTCTACACAAACACCTGTTTGAGACCACCTGCCAATGCCACCCAGCTAGAGCGGGTCAGTATCGCCCTAAGGGACTTGAAGAGGGCACCAAAACATCTGCATTATATACTGGTTGTGTGCAAAGAATAAAAACACTGAACTGTGACTCAAGATTGATTGCTGGAGGACTGCCACAGATCAACCCCAGATCTCAGCTTAAGCATCTTACCTGAGTCCCTTCAGCTGTGTCAGGTGTTCTGCTCCTCTTGCCGACAGGTGAGCTGCCCCGCGCAGGTGACCTCTTCCCTAGCAACGACCCTGTCCATGACAACCACTTCTTCCCTCCTGTCAATGTCCTGTTCCTGACCTGTAACGACCCTGACGTATCTTCACCCGACAACGCCCCTCCATCCTCAGCCTGAGAAACAATTTCTGTCCGTTTCTTCTCCTCACAATTTTCATCATTTCCTCCTGAAACTATAACCTTACTCTCCAAACTGTTGGTTGCTATGCACCTGTTCTGTTTAGTTCTAGTTGCCAGGGACCTGGCGTTCTGTTTTACTCTTACTTCTGGAATGATTTCTGGAGAGTCGCTCAGGACCAGGGTTGCCATGGTAACAGCATCAGCACCATGTTCCTCCTCTTTGATAGGCGAGTCCTGTTCTGTTGTTCTATCCCCTGTGGAGGGTTCATGTCCAGGTTTGGATTCTGCAGAACCGTTGTCATGGGAACCTCCTGCACAGTTCTGTCCTGCGAAGCTGTTGTTTTTTACTTGTTTGTTTGTTGTTATTGTCCACGCTCTTCCCTCAGGAGAGATCACTAACGACTTGTTCAGCTCGTCAGAAGAACCACAACAGGCCCCTTCCTCAGCTGGCACGTTGTCTGGAGACTTGCTCGAGACGTCTTCTAAGACGTTGTTGCCTCTCTTCCCAGCAGTTCTCCCAAGATGCTTTGCTACGTTCTCCTTACTTGCCCCCCTCCCGCGCAGGGACAGCTTAGCAGTCCGACCCCTCAAGGTCGCTGTCTTCGTTTTCCTGCCAGCCTTGTGTTTCGACGTTGCTGTGACAAAATCTGAGCTGTCGTCGGAGAACTCAGCGATAAACTGCGTCCCCGCTGCCTGGGTGTCGGGAATCCCGATGACCTCTGACCTGGCGCCACAGTGCTCCGAAGTCTTCTGTGCAGGTGCAGGTGTGGTTAGCTGTGTCTCAGGTACAACTGTGACAGCAGGAACAGCCGAGGTGGAACAGCAGGGTCGTTCTGAGTGGACAGCACGTGGGTTTGTTCGGGCTCTACTGGCAGCTGTCCTGCCTGAGGTGGCCGGGCCTTTAGAACTGCCAGGACCTGATAATGAGCAAAACGATACAAAATAAACAACATTACAAAATACTTTGTAAGCAAATAAACCTAAAACATTTTAAAACATACCACACATCTCTGCAATGTTTATGAAATATCTGACGGACAAACCTGAGATCAAAGGGAAAATTTTGAAGCCAGAATTTTAGCTGTTGAAATGACTGAGTTGCAATGTTGCACATGTTGCAATACTGTTCACCATCCTCACCTTTCTTAGCTGGCAGTCCCACCTGTGTGAACAGGCCGCCCCGCTGGGATGGGCCCTGCAAATAGAGCAGAACAGATTACAGAACACAACAGAACATCAACGGAACAGTCTACAGAACAGAACATCATCACTAAAGAACATCCCTCTGTATTGGGCCTTGTCAACAGAACAGAGTTTTTCAAAATGCGATTTTTTCCTGAGAATTTCCAGACTATGCAGCAAGTTCAAACTGTGTATAAAACCTTATGTCTCCCAGCCTCACCTTGGAGAAGAACTGGTCGATGGCCGTCTGTCCCTTAGACTGTTGACTGCCTTCCTTCGTCTGGAGGGGAAGAAAATATGACATTTCAGCAAAAATAAAATACATTATATATAAAATACATCAGGAGGAGGATGGAAAAGGGAAAGATTTGTTTAGTTTAGCAGTTAAGTTGGCATGTGGAAGGATTTTAGTAGTTGGGTCATACTTGTGGTATCTGGAGAAAACTGGGCGACCATTCCTAGGAGTTTGAGCCAATCAACACTCCGTTTTGTCAATGGTTATAAAGATGACCCTTGTGACTTTCTGGTGAGAGAGATTTTTAAGATTGAAATTGGAGTTAGTGTTTTTCTGAAGCCTATGTTCAGTGTATGTTGAAAAGACAACCACTGGGGGCTCTCCATAGGAAAGGCTTTTCTATGGAGAGGCCCATACGAGCGATCGCGATTATGTCACGGTGACGCATTGGTAGGCAAAAGTAGGTGTTTGGCAAACGATTGATTTACATATTAACCGTTAATTTAATCTGCTAATTTCAATGTCAATTTTTAATCCAATCTACTGACGTCTTGGTAGGCACCAACCGCCGAATACCCCGGATATAAACAACAGCGATCGCTCGTATTAGGTTGTCTGATGATGAACAATAACTCACCGTGCTGCTCTTCTTGCGGAGTCTCCCCATGGTCAAGTTCACGCCTTTTCAACCAGAGAATATCCTTTTACAAGACAGATCAAACTGATGAGAAAACTCACGTAACGTGACCAAATTATAAAGTGGATGGAAAATGTCGAAAACTGCCTTATTAGTTAAGTTTCCAAAAAGACATCCCTGTAAAATAACATCTATTTAGAAAAAGTCCGGCAGGAGGAAACTGTTGAAAAGTCCATGCGTTCCTTTGCATTTATTTCAATCGGTGAGTCAATTTCTGAATTTCTGAAAACCACAAAATTTAAAAAGCCCCCCTCCCACAAACCTTCGAAAAAATAATTAGTCTTGAAATCTCACCAAAACTGCCCCTCTCTTCTTACTACAGACGTACGGGGAACTCTGCTGACACTGACCAACATGCGGAGGTGAAAACGGAAACAGCCTCCAAATAAACACTTAAAGTGCTCAAAATACACACTAAAGCTCTCCTTGTAACTTTTGCCGCCAACTTTCACATTTTATTTTTCCCGGCAGTTTCGCGCAGCCGCAGAACTTCCGGGTTTACCCTGTTCCAGGATGTCCTGAAGCTCTCACCTGAAACTGGGCAAAAACGGCAGTCTTGGAAGATGTCTTTATTTTCAAGGCTAACATATACACTAACATTATAACGTAGTTAATTTCTATTGCCTATTGTGTTAAACAGTTTTGCTGATTGTTCTCTTTGTTTGTTTATCATGTTATTTACCTATCGCGGTTCAGGGTAAATTGCGCGGGAAATCAACCTGAGCGAAAATGGCGACAGAAGCGAAGAAAGCTCGTCTGAACCGGATCAAAAGGGTCGCTGTGGAGGGGAACATCGGTACAGGACGGCTGTTTCTACTCTGTGTGACGTGTGACTGTGTCAAGCATATTGCTGTGTAGTTAGAACTCTTACCGACGGCTTAAAATCGTCAATAAGTCTAGGTTTCGATCAGCTGTCTTTTCTCGCTGTTTGCTTTGTTTACCTCCGGATTTTTGAGTTAGAGTTTCCGACTGTCTGTCCTTGCTGCATGCCCTCTGTCTTCATATTGAACGAAAAGAATTCTCATCGCCTGTCAAATAGCAGTCACTCTTTGAACAATAAACGCCCATGATTTTTTAATGCTATATATCAGGACCGCCCCCCTCCCACCAACCTTCTCCAGAAAAGTAAGTAGTGAACACAAACTGTAACTGGCTGTAGGGTGGGGCTATTACCCTCACCTCCCAGGCAGGGACTGAATTGCAATTCGAGCGATTGCTGTTGTTGTTTATATCTGGGGTATTCGGCGGCTGGTGCCTACCAGGACGATTGATTAAAAATTGATATAATATAGCAGATGAAATAATTTACTGGTTAATATGTAAATATGTAAATCAATACTTTGCAAAACACCTGCTTTTTGCCTACCACTGCGTTACCATGACATCATCGCGATCGCTACTATGGTGCGAGGAGCTTCGCTGAACCATACTGTACCTGAGACACAGTTGATAACATCCCACTGCTCCCACACTCATCATCATCACGGGCGGCTTGCCCAGACCAGGTCCACTCTTTCCCTCCTGACATTTCTGTCTCCCATAGCATTCTTTAAGTCCTTGACCCGCAACCCCACATCACAAGCAAGTTGGTGTGCTCCCACACTACAGCCTCAAAAAGGCTTTGGACTACCGTTACCTTTTTAAAATGCTGCTGCTGACATTCCGTGTTGCTGATTTCTCCTGTTTCCCCAGCGGTGGGGAAGTCGACCTTCATCTCCCTGCTGGAGGAGGAGAGCTCTGATTGGGCGATCGTCGGCGAGCCGCTGTCCCGCTGGCAGAACGTGCAGTGCCACAGCGAGAAGGACGAGGTGAGTTACAGGGTCGGGGTTCTAGTCCCGCTGGCAGTGCCATGTCAGAGTTATAGGGTCGGGGTTCTAGTCCCGCTGGCAGTGCCATGTCAGAGTTACAGGGTCGGGGTTCTAGTCCCGCTGGCAGTGCAGGGTCAGAGGTGAAGGGTCGGGGTTCTAGTCCCGCTGGCAGTGCGATGTCAGAGTTACAGGGTCGGGGTTCTAGTCCCGCTGGCAGTGCGATGTCAGAGTTACAGGGTCGGGGTTCTTGTCCCGCTGGCAGTGCAATGTCAGAGTTACAGGGTCGGGGTTCTAGTCCCGCTGGCAGTGCAGGGTCAGAGGTGAAGGGTCGGGGTTCTAGTCCCGCTGGCAGTGCGATGTCAGAGTTACAGGGTCGGGGTTCTAGTCCCGCTGGCAGTGCAATGTCAGAGTTACAGGGTCGGGGTTCTAGTCCCGCTGGCAGTGCAATGTCAGAGTTACAGGGTCGGGGTTCTAGTCCCGCTGGCATTGCGATGTCAGAGTTACAGGGTCGGGGTTCTAGTCCCGCTGGCAGTGCGATGTCAGAGTTACAGGGTCGGGTATCTAGTCCCGCTGGCAGTGCAGGGTCAGAGTTACAGGGTCGGGGTGCTAGTCCCGCTGGCATTGCAATGTCAGAGTTATAGGGTCGGGGTTCTAGTCCCGCTGGCATTGCGATGTCAGAGTTACAGGGTCTGGGTTCTAGTCCCGCTGGCAGTGCAGGGTCAGAGTTACAGGGTCGGGGTTCTAGTCCCACTGGCAGTGCAGAGTCAGAGTTACAGGGTCGGGGTTCTAGTCCCGCTGGCAGTGCAGGGTCAGAGGTGAAGGGTCGGGGTTCTAGTCCCGCTGGCAGTGCAGAGTCAGAGTTACAGGGTCGGGGTTCTAGTCCCGCTGGCAGTGCAGGGTCAGAGTTACAGGGTCGGGGTTCTAGTCCCGCTGGCAGTGCAGAGTCAGAGTTACAGGGTCGGGGCTCTAGTCCCGCTGGCAGTGCAGGGTCAGAGTTAAAGGGTCGGGGTTCTAGTCCTGCTGGCAGTGCAGGGTCAGAGGTAAAGGGTCAGGGTTCTAGTCCCACTGGCACTGCAGGGTCAGGTAAAGGGTCAGGGTTCTAGTCCCGCTGGCAGTGCAGGGTCAGAGTTACAGGGTCGGGGTTCTAGTCCTGCTGGCAGTGCAGGGTCAGAGGTAAAGGGTCAGGGTTCTAGTCCCACTGGCACTGCAGGGTCAGGTAAAGGGTCAGGGTTCTAGTCCCACTGGCACTGCAGGGTCAGGTGAAGGGTCGGGTTCTAGTCCCGCTGGCAGTGCAGGGTCAGAGGTGAAGGGTCGGGCTCTAGTCCCGCCGGCACTGCAGGGTCAGAGGTAAAGGGTCAGGGTTCTAGTCCCGCTGGCAGTGCAGGGTCAGAGGTAAAGGGTCAGGGTTCTAGTCCCGCTGGCAGAATGTGCAGTGTCTGTTAAAGTTTTTTCTCCGTTTACAGGAAATCACCCTGTCCCAGAAGCATGGAGGGAACCTGCTGGACATGTTCTACTCCGACCCTCGCCGCTGGGCGTTCACTTTCCAGTCGTACGTCTGCCTGAGCCGTATGAGGCACCAGCTCAAACCGGCGCCGGGCCACCTCGAAACTGCTGCCGAACCTGTTGTCTTCTACGAGCGCTCCGTCTACAGCGACAGGTGAGGACACACCTCCTGCCAAGAAACAAATACGAAAGTATTTCCAACGGTTTAAACCTTTGTTATACAACACCATGTATGCACATGTGCCCAAAGTTTCACCCTATAGCACATTAACAACACAGTCCTGTCCCCGTCAGGTACTGTTTTGCTGCCAACTGTTTTTCTCTGGGCACGTTCAACGAGACGGAGTGGAACATCTACTGTGACTGGCACTCCACCATGATGGCAGCCATGGGCGAGCTGAAACTGGATGGGATCATCTACCTCAGGGCTGAGCCAGAGGTGAGGGGTCAGAGGTTATAGGTTATGGGTCAGGGTGGAACATCTACTGTGACTGGCACTCCACCATGATGGCAGCCATTGGTGAGCTGAAACTGGACGGGATCATCTACCTCAGGGCTGAGCCAGAGGTGAGGGGTCAGGGGTTATAGGTTATGGGTCAGGGTGGAACATCTACTGTGACTGGCACTCCACCATAACGGCAGCCATGGGCAAGCTGAAACTGGACGGGATCATCTACATCAGGGCCGAGCCAGAGGTGAAGGGTCAGGGGTTAAAGGTTATGGGTTGGGGGGGGTCATAGGTCAGGGGTCAGAGTGAAACATCTACTGTGATTGGCACTCTATCATGATGGCTGCATCATGATAGAGTCAGCTGAAACTGGATTGGGTCATGTACCTCAGGGCTGAGCCAGAGGTTAGGGGTTATAGGTCAGGAAGAGGTGATGGGTCAGGGGTTATAGTTAGGGGGTCAGGAAGGATTTTCGGCAAGTTGTGGAGGGGTAGTGGTTTCCTGTTGACTGACCTCCTTATCGTCCGCACAGGTGTGTCTGGAGAGACTTAAGCTGCGAGGTCGGCCTGAGGTAAGAATCCTCCTGGCTGCCTTTCTCTGTTCTCCTGTGTTTGTTAATGTTGTTTTACAATGGCATCATGCATAGTTGTGTTCAGCCATTCATAATTACGTAAGCCTAAAGTGTAAAATGTTGTGTTCCTGCTACAGGAGCGTCCTGTCTCCCTCGAGTATCTGGATCAGATCCACACCCGACACGAGTCCTGGCTGGTGCATAAGGAGATCAGGTGGGGAAACCTGAGCCACAATGTTGTATGTTGTACTACTGGTGGGGAAACCCTAATCACAATGCTGTATTTAGTCATGCTACTGCAGCAGAGTTAACCCTTTCCCGGCTGCCTTACTTGGTAACTAGTACAGATGTGGTGCCGAATACCAGCCTTAGCAGGGTAAGGGGTAATGAGAAATTTTTGTACACAATGAAGTTTTTGCAGTCAGACTGAATAGTTTTTATCTGGTGCAGTGTTTCAGACAGTCTCAAGGGGGCGCCGATCCTCACCATGGACTGTAACCTGAGTTTCCAGGAAGACACAGACAAACAGAAGGACATGATGTCACAGGTGGGTCAACAACAGGTTTACATTCTGTAGCGTTGTTTAGATCTGACTTTTACAATAAAGAATGTCTCTCTATGTAAGCAGAAAAACCTGAAAAACATGCGATGGACCTGAACATGCTCTGCTGGACAGGTAAAATATTTGATAGAAACTAAAATGTATAAATGAAATGACAGTTCAAGAAAGAGGCTAAAGATATAAACTTGTACACATCTTTTGTTTGGGCCCTGTACAGGAGATGTAAACAACACTTTGTGCCATTCCTACGTGCTGTACAGGAAACATGAACAACACAGTTACCAATAGTCCGCTTACGTTTTCCTACTTGTGTACCATTCATACAGAAGACATGAACAACACTGTTACCAATAGTCCGCTTACGTCTTCCTACCTGTACCATTCATACGTCCCACAGCTGACATCCACCCCTAACGTTGGTAGGAAGGACATCAGACATGTCTACAGAACAAAGCGTTGTTTGTTCCCTCCCCAGGTGAAGGCCTTTGTCGCAGGGCTGTAGGCAGGAACTGGGCACAGGTGTGCACAGGTGTGGACAGGTGCGCACAGGTGTGCACAAGTGCAGCATGGCTGTGAACTTGGCAGGTGCAACATGGCTTTTAACTTGTCAGGTTTACCTGCAGATTTGCTGTATCAGGCCCATTGTACAAGACCATTTTCATTCCATTCTATGCACCCTTAGTCTTATAGAACTGTAGCTATGTATCAGTAGATGCCATGCTTTGTACAATTGTTGTGCAGTAAAGTTACAATATGAAATTAATTAATAATGAGTCTTAGTAGAGGTTTTACACACAGTTTCAGGTGGGGAGATTTAAGGTTTCCTCCCAGCTTTCTGTTTCCATCTTGACATTACTTAATTTTTATTTTTGATGGTGTGAGAACCATGGAACTATATTGATGTGGCCGCCTGTCAGCTAATCATTGATACATAAACTTTCCATAAACTTGTTAGCTATTCTAAATTAGCAAGTTTTAAGCTACAGTGTCCCTGTTGCATGTATCCTGGTTTTATGATGTAATTTTTTGCACTTTTGACAAAACTGGCTCAAAAATGAGTTTACCATAAATTTTAAGACTAATGTGTAAAAATGATTTTGTACATATATTTGAATCACAAGAGGTTGAAACAAGTCGGTTAGTACTGCTCTTTTCAAATCACTTTCACCAGATTATGAAGTCATATTTTACATACTGGGAAAAGTATTTTAACATTAATTTGTGCATTTTTTAGATTCCTTTGTAAATGATCTGTATATGTTGGAATTGTTGATGAAATGTTTTGTCCTAAATGATGTACAAAATTAAAGAATTAATCTTGGTATCACTCCTTTGCATAGTTTTTAATAAAGTCCCAACAGATCTTTGTTGAAGTCTTGGCTCGAAAGATTGTTTCTTTGTGTGGGTCCAGAATCTATCACGGTGGAATGCCCAGGCCAATAATTAGGTGAAGACAGAAGAAAAATGTACAGACTTATTAATGCATAACCAGAGCAGGCAAGAACAAGATGCAGTCATGTCTTCAAGCACCAAGTTTCCAACCAAGGATTGAAAGCTCCAAATCTGACCCCTTTAACTTAAGAGACTCTTGAAGTAATAGAAATAACCAAAATGGACATGGACTATGAACCCTTAGCTGTTGCTCTACTTTGTTTTTATATTGTGTGAAGATATATGTTGTCACATAACTTATTTATATATAGGACTCAAAAAAATCTCTATCTCTGTTATATTTTATCTGTCTCTTACCTCCTTCATGACGTCGGGCGTTAATGAAAAGTGGCCTGCAGGCCAATTTGACCTTCTTATGAATAAATAATGGTTCAAACCAACAAGCAAAGCAAGTGTGTGAAATGAAACTCTCAGCAACATGATCACATAATTTATTTATTCCTGAATATTTCACACACCCTTCACCATTGCACCACCACCCAGGAATTTCACAAAGCCCTTAAATACATTTATCTGACTTACAATTGCATAGCTGGAGCTTGACCAGTAAGTATAAAATCTACTAACACTTGCTAAGTTAAAAATCAATTATAGCAGGTTGAACAGCACAAACAGATTTAGATTGTGAGGATTGGTGGGCTGATAGTGACCAACATAAAGTGTGCTTGTCTTCTCCATGTGGCTATGATAATATTATATGCAGAATTGCAACAAGAAAAGTGAACATGACAAGGTTTACAGCAAGTGGCAAGTTTTACCTATCATGTTGAGTGTATTTCACAAAAGTGGTCTTCCTTTGTATACTTCTCATCCTGTCAGAGTTGATGTTGTCCACAGGATATTGCGATCTCCAGGACAGTTAGTGTCAGACTGGGGATCCATTTTTTCTACCCTGCATTGATATATTATGCCGTTTTGCCTCATTTGTTATATTCATAACTTTACATATATTGTGCCTTTGTTTCCTGTGTAAATCTAACATTGATGTAATTATCTATAGATACTATTATATGCACATTGGGTCCTGGCCTGGGTACATGCTAGATATTGTGCTGATCATCTTCACAACATCTTATTCAATTAGTTATTTTTCCTGCTACTGTCCTCACAGTTTACATATAAATCTAACATTGCTGTTTTGTAAATTTAAGGAAGATTGTTTCAAAACATTACTGAGTACCACAAACCTGCTGGTATATCTTCACAACTAAAAACTTCAGAATCTCCCCTATATAAATATATATATACATGTATATATATCAGCTGTAAAAATTGTCGAGTGTCACACATGGTCAGAGAAGAGAGGAATGTTTATCTTATTGGAATGACAAGAAGACGGCTGCTTTTCACAACCCATGCTGAAGCCTTGTTATGTAATACTGATGGGTTTTTTGTTGAAGACATTCGTTTAATGGTCACGTATGAACACAGATAATAGAGTGTTCATCTAAGTTCGTAACAGTGACTTTATTTGGAGGTACATGCATGTTTATACCTTTAAAAAAAGAAGTCACTGCTATAGATGAAAATTCTATTAACTGATTGTGTTTGGATGTATTGGAAGACTGAAGACTGACAGATTTGTTCCAAACTCACCTGCAAAAAGCTAGAGAGGCATGAAAGGTGGAAAGTGAATTTGACCATTTTAAATAAGGTGCACACGCATGTGGATTATAAAATATTGCTCCAACCGTTGATTTTGCACCAGACTTTGATTGATACGACAGAGTTTTGCTTGCTGTAAGCTGGAACTGCACCCCTCTGCAGGACACCAGTGGTCCGTCACATTACCATGGCACCGACCAATCAGCTTGTCTTCTTGTCGTGACTGGCAGGTCGTTTCTGCAGGTAGGCCCTGTAGTAGAAGTTGCTGAAGAGGGCGACCATGCTGAGTCCGTACGCGATCCCGTAGATACAGAACCCGTGGTACAGGTATCCCAGAGTGCTGTGCACAAGGCCGATAAAGAATTGCACGATCTGGAGAAAAGTCGTGAAAAGGGTAAAACATGTCTCAATGCAGTTTCTGTTCATTGAAAGGCTGCTCTTCCACTATTCCTGACACAAAAGACAGACAATATGCAGAAGGTTTGAATCCTAGGGTATCTACATGTAATAGTCTAGCCTATTCTATGCAATAATGTACAAAGGCAGTCCGGTGTCCATCTGAAGTGGACCCGCTATAAGTGTCCACTTGTGGCTTTCCGAGAAGGTCATTACTGGTCATTACTGAATTCAAAACTCAAATGAATAATACATACATCCATTTACACGTTAAACGGGAATTCCTACATCTATTTTGAATGACAAAGTACAATAATGAACAGTGGACCCATTTTAAGGGCTGCCACCCTTTCCAGTTGCATGCTGGGTGAGAATTCAAACTCTCGCCCTTTGGGACCAAGGACAGGGTCACCTTCCACTGGACCACAGACCTGAAATGGACACCTTGTTTCCATGGTAACCTACCTGTAGCTCTGTGACCCTGCGTTTCCACGGTAACGGCTTGTCGGGGAAGGCGGCGGACAGCCCGTAGTAGAGGTAGAGAAAGACGTGCACAAGGGAGTTGAGCCCCAGGGGGACAGCCATGGCCGCCCAGGGGTAGTGGTGGTAGCAGAAGTCCGACAGGAGGAGGATGGAGGCGTGGTGGTACACGTGGAGGAACGACATCTGTCGCCTTCTGTGCCGTAATACCTGGGGGGAACAAACAACACTGTCAGTTACTGTCAGTTACTGTTCCATACTGTCAGTACTGTTGTTACAGTAGTGTCAGTAGCAGGATGGAGGTGTGGTGGTAGACATGGAGGAACGACATCTGTTTCCGTCTGTGCCGTAACACCTGCGGGGAGCACAACACTGTCAGTTACTGTCAGTTACTGTCAGTACTGTTACTACAGTAGTGTCAGTCCGACAGGAGGAGGATGGAGGTGTGGTGGTACACATGGAGGAATGACATCTGCCTTCGTCTGTGCCGTAACACCTGCGGGGAGCACAACACTGTCAGTTACTGTCAGTTACTGTCAGTACTGTTGTTACAGTAGTGTCAGTCTGACAAGAGTAGGATGGAAGCGTGGTGGTACACGCGGAGAAACGACATCTGTCGCCTTCTGTGACGTAATACCTGCGGGGAGCACAACACTGTCAGTTACTGTCAGTTACTGTCAGTACTGTTACTACAGTAGTGTCAGTCTGACAGGAGAAGGATGGAGGTGTGGTGGTACACGTGGAGGAACGACATCTGCCTTCGTCTGTGCCGTAATACCTGTGGGGAGCACAACACTGTCAGTTACTGTCAGTTACTGTCAGTACTGTTGTTACAGTAGTGTCAGTCTGACAGGAGCAGGATGGAGGTGTGGTGGTACACGCGGAGGAACGACATCTGTCTCCGTCTGTGCCGTAACACCTGCAGAGAACACATTACTACTCTCCATACCTTAAACCTTGAGCGGGGACATCTACATGATAGAGAAAAAAATCAAGCAATTTCTCTAAGGAGTCAGACATTTCAGGTAGCATCACGCATCTTTCATCAGTTCCTGATAAAGCCAGTGGATGCTAAACGCACTGCTGTGAGGTATAAGAACAGCAGAGTGATACCCACCATGAAGATGGTATCCCAGAGTTCCAAGTTCTTGGTGATCCAGTAGAGCAGGAAGACGTGCTTGAGGGCATTGACCTCGCCCTTGTGGAACCATGACGGGCTGAAGAACAGGCCGTACGCAAACGCCGCGAAACTGTACAGGCTGAGGGCGCTGCACAGCAGGTTATACACCACCAGGGTCTGTAGGGATCAATATCCAATAATCAATCATCAATAACTAATCATCAACAATCAATAATCAATAACCACTAACTGTACAGGCTGAGGGCGCTGCACAGCAGGTTATACACAACCATGGTCTGTAGGGATCAGTAATCAATAACTAATAATCAATCCCCAGGAAACTGCAGATGCTGAAATCACAGAGAAAACGTCGCGTCAGCATCGCACATTAATCAGTCTACAGAACACAGGGTTGAAGGAAGGGCTGGTGACTCAATATCACCAAAACTTGAAGGAAAAGGGAGAAAACAGAATTGATAATCAATAATCAAAGATATAGGAGAATTCTCCTCATGATGATTATGCCAATTTTTGGAGATTGGTTCCCCATGCTGAACTGACCTTGCGGAGTGACCTTGGCTTGGTGCTCCTCTGCCAGCCGATGGACAGCGGCACAAGACAGAGGTATGCCACGGCAACGGGCGTGGACTTCAGGCCCCGCAGCGTCTCCGCAAACCGGACGACCCCCGGGGTCAGCGCTGATGCCATCTTGGTCTCCAGCCAAAGGTCACGGATCTGCCGAAGGTCACTGGTCTGCTGAAGGTGAGAAGAAATTTTACCATCATCATCATCAGTTATGTACAGAATATTCAGCAAGTTAACAACTTATACCTGCTGAGATTGGATACTAGAAAGACATTTTGTAGCTCTTGCAGGCCAATTTGAGCTTCTCATGAATAAATAAAGGCCCAAACAAACTCTGCAAGATCATCATGGATAGACAAAAAGACAGGATCAGAGACCTGCCCCTGCAGTGTGTAAGATATAACTGTGACCTGTGAGTAGTAATGATAGAATATAGTCCTGCTGTGTGTAAGGCTTAGCTGTGACTGGCCAGCCACTCCTGAGGTCCAGCTGACCCTTACCACAGCGCCCCGCCCAGGTAGAGTACCCACTCCACAGCTAACATGAAAGACCTGCCGGATTACTTCAGGAGAGACATGAACGACCTGCCGGGTTACTGAAGAGCCAGGTGTTCCACCGTAAAAACAGCGGAGTACAGATATTGTCACCATGGGATGAAAAGCACGATCGTTCTAGCCGTGATGATCATATTAGTTCACCCTGACCTGACTTCTCCCTACATTAATCTTGACAATATGATTTTGGTGCCAAATGGCTACCTTCGGGAAAAGGGTTTATCAAGTCTTGCAGGGTAAGGGCGGTACCAGCCACTTGAAAGTTGGCCTTGACCAAGCCCCGCACATGTAAGTACCACATGGAACACGACTCCACCTGACTTCAAAGCCTGCAGGTTACCTGGAGTGGCAGGTGGGATCTGGGAGGGGTGGTGGGCTGTACCAACTCAAACGGAGGGGTGAGGGACTGTACCAACTCAGCCAGAGGGGTGACAGGCTGTACCAACTCAGTGGGAGGGGTGATGGGCTGTACCAACTCAGCAGGAGGGATGACGGGCTGTACCAACTCAGTGGGGGGGGGGGTGACGGGCTGTACTAACAGGTGGTACCTGGGAGGGGTGACGGACTATACCAATAGGTCAGACCTGGGAGGGGTGATGGGCTGTACCAAATCAGCCGGAGGGGTGACGGGCTGTACCAATGTGAAGGATAAAGATTTTAATCATAATAAGCAGATGGCATTTATCATAAACTGTGGAGACTCTTAGGGGTTGTTTTGCTTGTGGCACAAGAGGGTTATTATGTACAGACATCTACAGGCAAAATACGGCCAAGAGTCGCTCCTAAGTTGTTGTGTCTACCCGCTGATGAAAAATCAATAACCTCACGTCGCACACGTACAAGTGCACTGGGAAATATCTCATCTCCGCAGCACCCATCATCCAAATTATACAGATGCCAACTCTGCTAAATACTTGTCTCAAAATTTTATTTTTGCCTTCCATAAAAACAATACAAAGGGAAATTTATGAAAAACAGACTGAAAAGCAAAATTTATTGACATGTCAGATATTGTCTTTTGTCAGTATGCAGCAAACCTTATAAAGGTTGCGTGCCGGCTATAAACGGTTGCAACATTTTCTCAAATACTGAATTTAACATCCTACATTATATTTGTAATTTGATCAGTTTTCTAATTCATGAAAGCAGCACATGTAAAACTGAAATTCCACTGGACTTAGTCTGGACTGGTCTCTGTAATAATATAAGCTGGCCAGCAGCAGATTGTCATTGGCTGGTTATGAAAACTAAGGGTCGACCAAAATGCAACAAAGATAGCAGATTACATAATAACTGCCAAATAACTTTACTTCCTAAACTTTATATTTCATGCAATTATCCGGCTGGTGCAATAATGCAGATTTATCCAGCTGGACCGCACCGGTTTGGGATAATGGCATGCCGTGCAACTACCAGTAACATATCGTGTGGTAATCCGTTGTGCAATTAACTGGCTTCTACGAGGGGGGTTCAATAAGTTCTTTGCCTCACCAAGAAATAACAAGCACAACTCAGATTTTCAGGCACAACTTCATAGTATGAAGTCTTTTATCAATATCCTCCAAATTACAAATCATTGGAGTCATTACTTTCCAGGCATTCGTTTTTTCTAAATTAGAAGGTAAGTGGGGAGAAAAAAGAAGGGTGAAGTGTGATCAGACAATTTGACCTCACACCTCAGGTTGCAGATCAATTGTCCACCTTTTTTTTTCGTTATCCCTTGCCTAACGTTACTGGGTGTCGCCTGCAACATGATGATCACAATAATTTGAATTTTGGTACACATTTATATAAGACTTTATACATGTACGTGGGGTTATCAATAAGTCCCCGACTTTACCGAGAAAAAATAAGCACAGCTCAGATTTCGAAGCATAGATGTCAAGTATAAAGTCTTATATAAATATGTACCAAATTTCAAATTAGTGTCATCATTACTTTGCAGGCGACACCCAGTAACGTTAGGTGAGGGAGAAGGAAAAAAAAACGTGGACAATTGACCTGACCTGAGTGTGTGGGTCAATTTGCGCTGCTGGAAGTTAGAAACCCAATTCTTTTTGCTTGAAATAGGAAGAGAATCATTATCAAACATTTTGACAACGTCTTTTGTTAATTTATGGCATGGGAAACTAGACCCACACATGTCTGATCACAATTCACACAACTTTTTTCTCGCCACTTACCTTCTAATTTAGGAAAAACGAATGCCTGGAAAGTAATGACTCCAATGATTTGAAATTTGGAGGATATTGATAAAAGACTTCATACTATGAAGTTGTGCCTGAAAATCTGAGTTGTGCTTGTTATTTCTTGGTGAGGCAAAGAACTTATTGAACCCCCCTCGTACCAAGGAGCTTTTATAAAAGCTCCTTGTTTCAACTGTACCCTGATCTGTACCTCCTTGATCATATATGATATATACACAATACCTCAGATATTTGCATCCCACCCCTTTCTGCATTCAAACCCAGACTAGCACAAACACCTACCTGTAGATTCTCCCCTGCTTTTTTAGTTCCGCAGGTGAGAGGACCCCTCAGAGCTCAGCTGTCGTCCTCACACCGGCACCTCCACTCCACCTGACCCGGACACGCCCATCCGTGACGTCATACCCGGAAGTAAAACTCCCACGGTTAAAGGTTGGCCCGCAGGGCATGCCGGGAGCCGGATGGCCACGTCACGCGCATGCGCCAGGAAGGCGGTCCGGCTTTCTGCAGTTTTGGACTAAAAAACACAGAAAAATCGTGCATAAATCATGAATTACCTGAAGAATTTCCTGGCGACTCAGCCGGGCACGCAGCCGACCGGAGCCGAGACGGTAGGAAAAGTTTGGCGGCGCCTGTAGAACCGAAGTCCCGCCTGGCTTCGGACGCAGGATGGTGTTTTTTTGATGAGGGGGGAGGGGGGTAAATATGGACGTGTGGCAAAACATGACAGCTGGGAAGTTTGATGTTGACTTGGGGAAATATTCCGGCAGGCGTCGGTGGGACGTGCTGGTGTGGGAAAGGGGGAACAGCTCATTAGGAAATGGGAATAATCTGATAATCCTTGGTGCAGTCTGACGTGTGGCAGGTGGTTTCAGGTGCCACATGGACAGGTGTGCGATAATTACAGGTGTGTAACGGTGCTGTAGCCACACCTGACACAGGTAAAAACAACCTTACCTGTACCGTCTACCTTAGCAAGAGTGCTGGGATTATTGTAAACAACTCAGCACCAACAGAAATTTTCAGACAGGACATTTATTTAGATGAAATAAAGCACAGCTGTTCGAGGGAAGGAGGTACTTCCTGGTTGACATGTCTTCAGGTTTACTCGACTTTTGTACATTATGTCTAACCACCCCCACCCACCCAACCCCAGATCGAGCGGCTGTGTGACCGAGTCCAGTCCTCCACACTTCTGGACGACAGGAGAGACGCAGTCCGAGCCCTCAAGGCACTCTCCAAGGTGCATCATACGATAATAAACCTGTTCAACATTCTTTTCATTATTCATTATCATTATTACATACGATAATAAACCTGTTCAACAGTCTTCTCATTATCATTATTACATGGTACTTTAATGTCCAAGCATAGAGTTTACAAAGTTTATAGATATTATGTTTTCGATTTCACTGGGCTATTTAAAACATGTAAAACAGACACAAAGTAAAACTAACTATCATTCAGGGCTCGAAATACGTTTTTCTGCATACCTGCACTGGTGCAGGTAACACTGAAATTTACCTGCACCTGACAAATTTTAACTGTACCATTCTGAGTGAGGAAGTATGGATTATGCTAGAATTGTTTTTTTTTGTACAGCAATGTTTTTCTTTTATACTTAATAGGGGATAACAGTCAATCCAGCTAATAGCAATCCACATACACCTACATCATATGATATTTATGTATAACATCCAGTACATAAACTAGTGCAGGTTAGGTGCAGGTAGACACCAGAAATACCTGCACAGCTCCAATTTTACCTGCACTAACCTGCATATGCAGGTGGTATTTCGAGCCCTGAATTATATAAACAGCGAAAATCAAGAAGTTGTAACCCTGTCGTGTATGTTCTGTGGTTCTGCAGAAGTTCCGTCTGGAGGTGGGAACACAGGGCATGGACATCCTCATCAACGTGCTGGAGACAGACAGGTGTGTGTTTGGTGTGTGTGTGCTCGTGTGTGTGTTTGTGTGTGTGTGTGCTCGGTGTGTGTGTGTGTGTTTGTGTGTGTGTGTGCTCGTGTGTGTATGTGTGTGTGCGTGCTCGTGTGTGTGTGTGTGTTTGTGTGTGTGTGTGCTCGTGTGTGTGTGTGTGTGTGTCTGTGTATGTGTGTGTCTGTGTGTGTGTGTGCGCATGCGTGTGTGCTCGTGTGTGTGTGTGTGTGTGCGTGTATGTGTGTGTGTGTGTGCTCGTGTGTGTGTGTGTTTGTGTCTGTGTGTGTCTGTGCTCGTGTGTGTGTGTGTTTGTGTCTGTGTGTGTCTGTGCGCATGCGTGTGTGTCAGTGTGTGTGTGTGTGCATGTGTGGTGTGTGTGCATGTGTGGTGTGTGTGCATGCGTGTGTGTATGAGTGTGAGTGTGCATATGGGGGTGTGTGTGTGTGTGTGTGTGGTGCATGTCTGTGTGTGTGCATGTGTGTGTGTATGAGTGTGAGTGTGCATATGGGTGTGGGTGTGTGTGAGTGTGTGTGTGTGTGTGTGAGTGCATGTGTTTGTGTCTGTGTACCTGTGTACTACACATGTATGTTAGCATGTGTCTAATTATAAGGATTTAGTAAGCATGCAGGAATTGCCAGGCATAACCGCTGTGACTTTCAGTTCTTTATTCTGATGAAATAGTGTTTTTATTTTTTTATTTGTGTGTATTTAAGTCTGAGTCTAATTTTTTCCTCAAGACAGACAGAAAGATAGTGAACATGCTGTACTGAAAACACTGTTGAAATGTTGTTATTTATTTATTTGTTTGTTTGTATTTACTCAGGACGGATGGCGAGATTGTGAACTACGCGCTAGACACAATGAACAACATCATGTGTAACAACCCCGAGGACGATGATGATGAAGGTCAGTGCAAGGTCTCGGCTGTGTTAGAACACTCTTCCAAGTGCTGTAGAGGGGAGAACAAAGGTCAAAGTTGATGTAAAATCCTCCTAGTTACTGATGCTGATCTCCATTGGTCCGCAGCAGTCGTGGTGACAGAAAACAGAGACTGGAACGTCTGAAGTTCTAATCTTTGATAATCTAGGCTACATTTGTACTTCAAAGTGTCTTATCTTGACATTACTCTCAATTTGATAATGCAACTGTCATGGAAGGCCTACAATCCTATCAAACACCCTTTTCAAATACCCCTGTTCTGACCCCCCTGTTCTAACCCCCCTATTTCTCCCGCGTTCCAGACATCCCCCAGACAAACGGGGAGGTTCGGCAGGAGCCGGAGGATCTGGGAGGACAGTTTACCGAGATCTTCATTAAGAAACTTGAGAACGTCCAACTTCTTCTCAACTTCCTAGAGGTGAGGCTCAGTGTCCGCCCTGCTGTATGGGTCAGGGGTCAGCAGCTTCAGCTGATATTGCCGGTGTTCCACTTTGTTACCATTTTGTATTTCTCAGTAACTCCAATAGAGAAACCTACGGAGCTATTGGTCCTGTGGTAGCCTGGCTTCTGACTGGAGCCTGTAGGTTGGCCAGGTTTGAAGGCACATGAATGCTGATAACACCTGTATTCAGCTGTGTTTCATCCAGGTGTGTTTGTATTTGCCATGTATGAAGCATGCAGGTGTGTCCCCAGCTGATGTTGTGTTGTCCGTGTGTCCGCAGGAGTACGATTTCCGTGTGCGCTGGCCGACGGTGAAGCTCATGACAACCCTGCTGTGTAACAGGTGCAGCCAGATGCAGCAGATCATCCTCAACAGCCCTGTGGGTGGGTATCATGTTCACTTAACAAACAAACAAACAAACAATGTGCTGTAACCAGATGCTGCAGATCATCCTCAACAGTCCCGTGGGTGGGTATCATGTGCTGTAACAGGTGTCGCAATGGAGGGAGTAACCAGGTTAAATGCCATGGGCTTGGTTTTCTTGCAGTAAGATGCAGGCCCACTTTTGCTGCTTCATTTTCCAGACGCAGTAACATTTTTTGCACTTGTTTGATTTTCCTGCAAGTCTAAATCACTGACTATTACTGAGGGGTGCCGATCCATCATGACAGGTGTTTCTCCCCTCTCCCCTGCGCAGGTGTGTCCAGACTGATGGACCTGATCTCCGATGCTCGTGAGGTCATCAGGAATGACGTAAGTAATGTGCAGTAGCTCTCAGTTCTGTAACAGGGTCTTTAGATGTGCTGTCCCCTTCCCAGTCTATTTCGTCATATTACTTGTGCCATGCCATGTTTCTTCAGTAAAGAAACCCACATGTAGCTGCATTGTGAAGTA
Organism: Branchiostoma floridae x Branchiostoma belcheri; assembly: GCA_019207045.1. Lineage (NCBI taxonomy): Eukaryota > Metazoa > Chordata > Leptocardii > Amphioxiformes > Branchiostomatidae > Branchiostoma > Branchiostoma floridae x Branchiostoma belcheri. The sequence continues at coordinate 3,944,195 of CM033024.1, forward strand.
GAATACAGAAATATCAGCTTGATACAGTAATGTTATGTGTATAAAAACTACATTGTGGATAGTGCAAAGAACTCTGTTATTTACAAGTTATTTTGAACACTACCGACTGTGAACTAAGACTACTGTAAATGCATTTAAGTTCGCGGGGATTTAATTTCGCGGTAGCGGGAAAAGGGACTTTTCGCGGTGGATTTAAGTTCGCGGTAACACCATAGACTGCAGTCTAATACCATTATAGAAAAATGTTCGCGTGGTTTTAATTTCGCGGTAAAGTGGTCACCGCGAAAACCGCGAACATTAATCCACCGCGAACATTTCTGCATTTACAGTAGTCAGTAAGGTTACAGAAATATCAGCTCGGTGTAAAGACTATATAGCAGGTTCTGTACAAAGAATTCTGTTACTTACAAGTCATTTTGACATCCCCCTCCCATTTAGGGCCTGCTGCTGCTGATCCAGCTCACCAAGGGGAACGCTGCCATCCAGAAGATCGTCGCGTTTGAGAACGCCTTCGAGCGACTCCTGGAGATCATCGTGGAGGAGGGCCACAGTGATGGAGGTGGGCGGGGGTTTGTGTTACTATGGAAACCTGTGGTTTGTTGTTTATTGTTGTAGGAACTATTGTTGTTTTATCTATTCATGCAGGAATTATTTATCGAAGATTTTTTTATTGTTTATTTCTGCAGGAATTGTTGTCGAAGATTGTTTATCATTTAATTTTATTTTTGCAGGAATTGTTGTTGAAGATTGTTTATTGTTTATTTATTTTTACATGAAACGTTGTTGAAGTTTGTTTATTTGTTTTGCAGGAATTGTTGTTGAAGTTTGTTTTTTTGTTTTGCAGGAATTGTTGTTGAAGTTTGTTTATTTGTTTTGCAGGAATTGTTGTTGAAGATTGTTTATTGTTTGTTTGTTTTTGCAGGAATTGTTGTTGAAGATTGTTTATTGTTTGTTTGTTTTTGCAGGAATTGTTGTTGAAGATTGTTTATTACTGATGATGAACCTGCTGAAGAACAACAACTCCAACCAGACACTGTTTAAGGAGGGAGGGTAGGTCCAGCTTCAGAACATTTTGTGCATTAATAAGAGATGTTAACTAATTAACGATTTAGTGATGAAATAAGGCATAACGCCTTCCTACATCTCAAGAGCTCCCATTCATCTTGCTGCTGATCTGCAGAAAAACTGAATGTGTTTTTGGAAAGAGCTTGAATTTGTCTAGATCCAAGTTTCTTCATAGCTACATTGGTACATCATAGAAACTTCCATTGTATTTGTCCAAGCCTACAAAGCGGCCGTGTTGCCGTGTTGTTTTCCTCCCCAGTCTGATCCAGAAGCTGATGCCGTTTTGTAACATCACACAATTTTGGGTGAGGTTTGTATTTCTATGTTTTCAGGGACACTGGAAGGTCCCAGAACTAAGTATGATCTCTTGTTGTTTGTTCCTCCCCAGTCTGATCCAGAAGCTGACGCCGTTTTTCGACATCACGGAGGCGAGTCCGGGCGGCGGCTGGTCCGCCCAGAAGGTCACCAACCTGCACCTCATGCTCAAGGTCAGCAGACCCTACCGTCCAGGGAAACTGCCTCTTATCGTCATGTTGTGCTTTGGGTTGTTTTGGTCATCTAAGATAATAGCATGACGATTTAGGAACCTTGACTTCAACATGAGTCACAGTTATCTTCTTATGTGTGTGGGAAACTCGATATGTGTATCAATGAAACTGGATATGTACAAAACTTGATATGTGTATGAAGCTTGAAACGTGTATGAGACTTGATATGTGTGTGAAAATTTATGTGTGTGAAACTTGATATGTGTGTGTGTGAAACTTGATATGTGTGTGTGTGTGAAACTTGATATGTGTGTGTGAAACTTGATATTTGTGTGATGTGAAACTTGATGTGTGTGAAACTTGATATGTCTGTGAAACTTGATATTTGTGTGTGTGTGTGTGTGTGAAACTTGATGCATCTGTGTGTGTGTGTGAAACTTGGTGTGTGTGAAACTTGATATTTGTGTGAAATTTGATAAGTGTTTGAAACTTGATATGTGTGTGTGTGAAACGTGATAGAATATTTACTTGAAACTTGATATTTGTGTGTTCCAGTTGGTGCGCACGCTGGTCTCCCCTAACAACCCGACCGACCGTTTCCATAGCAGCATGTCAGAAGGTCATGAACACCTGCGGTGAGCTTAGACACATTTATCACCTTTCCTATCAGCTGACATCCTGGCTGAAGTGTCTTCAGAGTACCTCAATAGCTTTCTGATGTTTCTAGTCAAGTCTCTGAGTAGTCGTTCCACCAAAACTCCTTTAAACTTTACAGCGTCAGACTAGAAACATTATCGTATGTCATTTCCTGATGGTCAGTAGGTTAGAATTAGAGTACAAGTACTAGTAGCTTCCCCGTCATAACTGCACCAGTAACCCCCCCCCCCATCCCCCAACCCCCCTAATGTGTCCATGCCCCCTGCGCTCCAGTACCCCCCCATCTCCCCACCCCCCCTAATGTGTCCATACCCCCTCCCATGCAGGTCTGCTGGAGAAGCTGTGTATGATCCTGATGGCCAGCGGGGTTCCTGCAGACATTCTTACAGAGGTGAGTTCAGAGTGAGTGAGTGAGTGAGTGAGTGAGTGAGTGAGTAAGTTCAGAGTGAGTTCAGAGTGAGTGAGTGATTTCAGAGACTACAACTCGCCTGGTCTTACACAGCTTGCACATGTGCGTACTGTACAAAACTGGTATCTAACTCTCAAAGATGGTTGACTGGTTATGAAAATACAATCTATAAGGGTTTACTGCCTGAAGAATTGTCTTTCTGGGGACATGTTGAGAACATGCTGGGAAACTACTACACGAAACTTTAGTGCTGTCATTTTTTGGCTTGCTGGTATGGTCTGCTACTGGTCTAATCTATGACAAATAGTTCCTCACAAGTCTGTCTTTGTCCCTTTTATTGTCACCGGATAGTGAGTGTGTGTTGTGACTTGCAAATCACTCTTGGACAAGTCATTACAACAGAGTTTTGTTGATTGTTTTTAGTCATTACAACAGAGTTTTGTTGACTGTTTTTAGTCATTACAACAGAGTTTTGTTGACTGTTTTTAGTCATTACTGTAACAACAGAGTTTTGTTACGTGTTTTTCCCCAGACCATCAACACAGTATCGGAGGTGATCCGAGGCAACACAGCCAACCAGGAGTACTTCGCTTCTGTCAACGCGCCGTCACAACCCCCCAGGTAGGTCAGGACTTCTCAAAACCCCTCACAACCCCCCAGGTAGGTCAGGACTTCCCAAAACCCCTCACAACCCCCCAGGTAGTTCAGGACTTCCCAAAACCCTCACAACCCCCCAGGTAGGTCAGGACTTCCCAAAACTCCTCACAATCCCCCAGGTAGGCTAAGTCTACCACGTCACCTCGACTAAGTCCACTCTGTGTTTTCTGAGCAATTTTGCAGGCAGCGTATGCTTCTACATACATTTTAGGCAAACTCATATTTAGGGTGCTGACATTAGCAAACAGAAAATGAATTTTGAAAAAATCATGGTAAAACGTTGTCTGATTGACCAATCTAATGACCCCCTCTAGACCAGCGATCGTGGTGCTCCTGATGTCTATGGTTAATGAGAAACAGCCGTTTGTCCTGCGCTGTGCTGTGCTGTGCTGTGCCTCACAGCGCTGTGCTGTACTGTTTCTGTTTCATATTTACGTGTTGATGATCTTTTGTCCCCCCAGACCAGCGATCGTGGTGCTGCTGATGTCCATGGTAAATGAGAAGCAGCCGTTTGTGCTCCGCTGTGCCGTGCTGTACTGTTTCCAGTGTTTCCTGTTCAAAAACGAGGTCGGCCAGGCGCAGATCGTACAGACACTCCTGCCGACAACCGCCGATGGTGAGAACAACACTTGTGTTGTAACAGGTTACCTCATTGGTCCATAGCTCAGCTACAGATCATTTCATTGGTCCTTAAATCATCTGTAACAAGCCATCTCTTTGGTCCATAGCTATGCTGTAAAAGACAGTTTCATTGGTCCATAGCTATGCTGTAAGAGACAATTCCATTGGTCCTAATCATGCTGTTAGAGACAATTCCATTCGCCATAGCTATGCTGTAAGAGACAATTCTATTGGTCCTAATCATGCTGTAAGAGACAATTCCATTCGCCATAGCAATGCTGTATGAGACAGTTTCATTGATCCATAGCAATGCTGTATGAGACAGTTTCATTGATCCATAGCAATGCTGTATGAGACAGTTTCATTGATCCATAGCTATGCTGTAAGAGACAATTTCATTGGTCCATAGCCATGCTGTAAAAGACAATTCCATTGGTCCATAGCCATGCTGTAAAAGACAATTCCATTGGTCGATAGCCATGCTGTAAGAGACAATTGTATTGGTCCAAAGCCATGCTGAAAGGGGCGATTTCATTGGTCCACAGGTATCCTGATTTGGTTTTAACTCAGACCAACTATTTCTGCCCACCCCTTTTTCCAGCCAGTGCAATATCAGCAGGCCAGCTGCTCTGTGCCGGACTATTTTCCACGGACGCTTTATCCAACTGGTGTGCATCGGTGGCCTTATCACATGCCCTGAAAGATAACCCTACACAGAAGGAGCAGCTGCTGAGAGTCCAGCTGGCCACGAGTATCGGCAACCCACCTGTATCACTCCTGCAGCAGTGTACAAACATCCTCTCTCAGGTAAACACAAACATAAACATCCTCTCAGGTAAACACAAACAAACAAACAAACATAAACATACTCTCCCAGGTAAACACAAACATAAACATTCTCTCAGGTAAACACAAACAAACAAACATAAACATCCTCTCTCAGGTAAACACAAACAAACAAACATAAACATCCTCTCTCAGGTAAACACAAACAAACAAACATAAACATACTCTCTCAGGTAAACACAAATATAAACATCCTCTCTCAGGTAAACACAAACAAACAAACATAAACATTCTCTCAGGTAAACACAAACAAACAAACATAAACATCCTCTCTCAGGTAAACACAAACAAACAAACATAAACATACTCTCTCAGGTAAACACAAACATAAACATCCTCTCTCAGGTAAACACAAACAAACAAACATAAACATACTCTCTCAGGTAAACACAAACAAACAAACATAAACATACTCTCTCAGGTAAACACAAACAAACAGCTGCTTAGAGTCCAGCTGGCCACAAGTATCAGCAACCCTCCTGTGTCGCTCCTGCAGCAGTGTACAAACATCCTCTCTCAGGTAAACACAAACAAACAAACATCCTCTCTCAGGTAAACACAAACAAACGTAAACATCCTCTCTCAGGTAAACACAAACAAAGAAACGTAAACATCCTCTCTCAGGTAAACACAAACATAAACATCCTCTCAGGTAAACACAAACAAACAAACATCCTCTCTCAGATAAACACCAACATCCTCAGGTAAACACAAACCATCAGCTGCTGAGAGTCCAGCTGGCCACGAGTATCAGCAACCCGCAGGTGTCAATACCAAGAACTATTACTAAATGCGAATAATACAAGATGGAAAATTTTGTCATTTTGGAGCTACATTGACAGTTACTGTAGCTTTTGTTTCAATGGAATTTCTGTGAGAATGTGATGCTTCATTGTTTTGAAAATACTTTGACAGTCATAATAACATCAAATCAGTTAAGTTTTAAATTTAATTGTTGAGTTGTTATCTCCATGTGAATGTGACCATCCTCCCCATCACCAACCATGTAACATGATACTGACATGTTTTTCCTCCATCTCCCCAATTCTCACCTGTCTCACCTGTGCAGGGGAAATATGCGCCCCAGGTAACGTTACACGCACTTCTGGGTGTGTCTCACACTGGGCTTTACTGGTGGGCAGGACGGGTGTCATACAAGGGTTCATTAGTGGGCAGTGAAGATCTCACACCAAGGTTCATTGGTCGGCAATAAGGGTGTCATACCAGGGTTTATTGGTGGAAAGTGAAGGTCTCATATCAGGGTTCATTGATGGGCAGTAACGGTTTCATACCAGGGTTCATTGGTGGGCAGTAAAGGTCTCATACCGGGGTTCATCAGTGGGCAGTAAGGGTTTCATACCGAGATTCATTGGTGGGCAGTAAAGGTCTCATACCAGGGTTCATTGGTGGGCAGTGAAAGTATCATACCAGGGTCATCAGTGGGCAGTAAGGGTTTCTCACCAATGTTTATTGGTGGATTTGACAGTGTCATAGCAAGGTTTGTAGGACCGTATTGGGTGTTGTAAATAAGGGATCATTGCAGATGTTTAACATTATTGACTGGATGTAGGCTTCCCCTGCAAGCTTTGTCTTCTAGATTCAGTTACATTCATTATTCCTGAGCGTTGAAAACATTTAAAGGTCTTGAAGTCATAAACAAATTGCCACGGAACATGTTTTCCCTTGGGCATTACCTAGCAAAAAGGATTGCATGATACAGACGCATACCCTGGAAGGTTAGATACCACATGACATTGAACCCTCATGAACCCTTTCCTCCACCTTACTCCCGCCTAGCCCACAGATCAGTATTGATTGTTCAGTACGTAACCATGGTAGCCATTGCTGATGCAGGTGTGACTGAGTACTGATGATGTTTCCTCCTCTGTACCCACCGTCCTGCAGGGAGGGAAGCTGCAGACGAGGCTGGGCCTGCTGATCCTGCTCTGCTCCTGGCTGTCGGACTGCAGCATCGCCGTCACTCACTTCCTGCACAACGCTACCAACGTGCCCTTCGTATCCTTCACAAACAAACAATGTGTCAGGTAAACATGGGTTGCACAATGCAACCAACGTGCTTTTCGTATCCTTCACAAACAAATAAACAAAAAATGTGTCAGGTAAACACTTCCTGCACAACGCAACCAACGTGCCCTTCGTATCCTTCACAAACAAACAATGTGTCAGGTAAACATGGGTTGCACAATGCAACCAACGTGCTCTTCGTATCCTTCACAAACAAACAAACAAACAATGTGTCAGGTAAACATAGCCTGCACAATACCATCAACATGTCGTTCGTGCCCTTTAACAATAAACTCTTAATTACATAGAGCATAACACAACCTACCCCCGATTTGTATCCTTAGGCAGACCAACTGTGATACATTTGTGCCATATAAGACCCCGTTCACACTCAAAAAATGAAGCGGCTTCAACGTCGAAGCCGCTTGATCCGGATCGTTTTCTTGAGTGTGAACGCTCCAAGCGGCTTGGATTTTCACCGATCCGGCTCGTTTGCAATCCATCCATGGGAGGTAGTTTGAGACACTTGTGAACAAGCCGCTTGGCTGAAATCGCGAGTGTGAACGCAACGCGGGATAGATTCTATGCAAATTTCCGATTTGCCCCCTGTTGGAGGTTATATATCCAGGTATCGGGAGCAGGAACACACGCCACACTGACAGGTTTGCTCACGTTACTGATTTTTGTGCCCAATGATAATGTCTGGAAAGAAAAAAATCGCTGTAGGGTCAAGGCAAGTGGAATGGGAAGCAAACAAAGCTTTTTTTATCACGCGAAGAGAGAGGAAACACAGCAAGCTAAAACAAATCACAAAAAACAAGCATATCTTTGAACAGCTTTCTCTCTGGATCATGATATAAGACTATTAAGAGTGGGTTTGAGAAAACCTACAAACAATGTTGTAAAAAAGTACCTGAAGTCCAGGTACGGAATTGTGTGCGATTAATCGGATTGTCTGAAATGAGTGTGAACGTAATTTTTTTGAAGCGGCTTGCCCGTTGAAGCGGCTTCGACGTTGAAGCCGCTTCATTTTTTTGGAGTGTGAACGTGGTCTAAGAATAGAGTCTAGTAGTAGTACACAAAACACTGTTGCAATGGGTATTGAAACCATTCCATTTCATGGTGTGGAGAAAAGTGAAGAGAAAAGGAAAATTCGGCCTTGAAGCAAAGGCAGAACTTTCCTGATGCCTTCCCATAGCTGTAACCCTTCTTGACTTGACCTGTGACCCCTTGTGGTTGTGACCCTTGACCTGTGACCTCCAGCTGACGAGTCAGATCACAGACCAGGCAGAGGAAGACGAGCAGCTGGCCCAGGGTCTGTTCGCTCTGCTGCTCGGCATCTGTGTGCACTATAATGACAACTCCATCGAAAACTTCACCAAGTATGTACATTATAACATTATGACATTAACTACACATGTATGGACATTATAACATTTACTACACATGTCCACTGACTATTACCACATCTGTGTGCACTACAACGACAACTCCATAGAGAACTTCACCAAGTATGTAGTGACTGTGCATTAGAACACTTACTACACATGTCCACTGACTATTACCACTGTGACAGCTGTGTGCACTATGATGACAATTCCATCGAAAACTTCACCAAAAGATCATTTACTGGAAACCACTTATTCTTGGGTCGGCTACAAGAATGACGAAATTGATAAAATGGCTAGAACTTAAAATCCAGCTGCTAAAGCTGGAAAAAGAATCTTTAGTACTGAAACAGCTCTTTTTCCAGCTTTAGCAACTGGATTTTCAGTTCTAGCCATTTTATCAATATTGTCGTTCTTGTAACCGACCCAAGTATGAAAGTTTATTGTTTTTGTGGACAATTGTTACTGAAGTTCACACCCGGTAAAACTGCAGCAGCTGGTTCTAAACAAGTTTTTTTGTTGTTGTTTTTTTGTTAGTTTTACTTAAGTACATGTTTCCACCCGAGAGAGCACCTGCAGCAGCTGATCATGAAATTTTGTTTTTTGATAAGTTTTCCTAATTCGTTCAATTTTCCGCACCAGAGAGCGTCTTCAGCAGCTGATCAGTAAGAGGATAGGGCTGGAGAGTTTCGAGGACAAGCTCAGCTTCGTGACAAAGAGCGACCATTACTCACGGGCGGCGCGGTCGCCCCAGCCGCGGTACGACGCGCCCGAGAGGGTCCTGCTCGATTACGAGTTCGTCGCTCTCTTCAGGCAGTACGAAGGTCAGTAAGGGACATCGTCAAGGGCACGTTATAAAGAAATGAATGACTGAATGAACAGACAAATGAAGGAATAATTAATTGGGTTTATTTTACAGTTTTCAAACAGAATGATTGTTTAAGAGCCATACATGGTGGTGAGATATTAGTGTAGTACTTCATTAAAATCATCATCATCTGATTGTTCTCAAATTTAGGTGCTGTTTGTGTTTGCCTCAGGTGTGATCATGACTTAAGACGGGTAGTACTTACATGTACCTGTGTGTCATGACCTAAGACAGGTTAAGTTTTACAGGCAAGTACTCTTGCCCCTCAGGTGTGATCATGACTTACGACAGGTGTGTATCTCCTCAGGTGTGATCATGAAAGCCGTCCGACCCAAGACAAAGGAAGAGGAGCAGGCGGAGCAGAAGACGATCGAGGACCACGCCGGCATCGTCACGCAGTACAAGGAGCTCATCAGAGAACAGGTGAGACAGGTGTAGGTTATACTCCTCAGGTAACACACCTGAGAACAGGTAACACGCCAGGAGACAGGTAAAATAACTCAGAACAGGTAACATACCTGGCTACCACACTGGGATCGTCACGCAGTACAAGGAACTTATCAGAGAACAGGTGAGGTATGAACTCCCCAGGTAACACACCTGAGAACAGGTAACACACCTGAGAACAGGTAACACACCTGAGAACAGGTATCACACCTGAGAACAGGTAACACACCAGAGAACAGGTAACACACCAGAGAACAGGTAACACACCAGAGAACAGGTATCACACCAGAGAACAGGTAACACACCAGAGAACAGGTGAGCTGGTAATGCATGACTGTTTAGGTTTTACTCGTCAGATAACACACCTGGCTTCCTTCTCTTCCTTTAGCTATCTGTACATCAATCTCCAATGGCGGAGTGTTTGCCATTCTGTAAAGGCAGAGTTTTCAGTACCGCATGTCTCCGTCCCAGGAAGACAAGACGATTCCATTGAAGGTGTTTCTTTGATGAAGGAAGGAGTGTAATGAATTAATGTCAGGATGAGCTGTAGAAGGAAGATTAGTGGTGAGGACTTACAGAAATGTTTACTGAAGTACATGATTTCCACTGTCTGCATCTAAAGTGGTTTGTTCTGATGTGTGTTTACAGGGCAGTAAGGTGGGTTGTATCGTGAGTATTGCTGACCTTTGACCTGACTTCTGACCTTTGTTTGTAGAAAGCGACCCCTTCATATCCAATTAAAACATGGAGGAGATCATCTCAAAATCAAGAATAACTTTCCCAGATTCTACTTCTACAAAAGATCTTCAAGTTGCATGAAAGAATCTGAAATTATCCCACGGATATAGATTTCTTAAATATCACAGTTAGAAACAAGAAAATTTTGAGATGATGCCACTTACAACCCACCTTACCTCAGTGTGCACTGTAGACTGTCATCAAGCCATGCAGCCGCAAGTCACCAACTAACCACCTGCTGTAGACTAGCCTGAAACTCATTGAAATTTTTACAAGTTTGTGAAGAAAAGTCTCTTTGCTTTGCCCTCATATTCAAGTATTCCTACTCATTTGAAAGGCATTTTACCCTCCTTCCATTTAAATAACCACATTTGCATTATTTTGATGTTATCTCTGTCTGTGTTTGACCCCTTCCATGCTGACTCTTGTGTCCCCCCCCCCCCTCCCCCAGGACACAGAGCTTCACTCCACCAAGCAGGAACTACAGGAGGTCAAGGTCAAACTCAGCGAGACGGAGAAACAACTGCAGGAGCAGGCGTCCATGGTGCAGCAGCTGCGAGACCAGTACTCACTGCTGAAGGCTACTAAAGGTGGGGAGGGGGGCGGCAGGATGGGAGGGGGGTCGGCAGGGTGGGGAGGGGGGTTCGGCAGGGTGGGGAGGGGGGTCGGCAGGGTGGGACCGGGGCGGCAGGGTGGGGAGGGGTACAACAGCTCCGGGACCAGTACTCACTGCTGAAGGCTACTAAAGGTGGGGAGGGGGGCAGGGTGGGGAGGGGGGCAGCAGGGCGGGACAAGTACTCACTGCTGAAGGCTACTAAAGGTGGGGAGGGGGGCAGGGTGGGGAGGGGGGCCGCAGCTGCGGGATTAGTACTCACTGCTTCTAAAGGTGGGGATCTGGGCGGCAGGGTGGGGAGGGGGGCAGCAGGGTGGGAGGGGGCAGCAGCTATTTAGTTTATTTACATGTATAGTCACTGTTGATTAGAATACTACTTCACACACAATTTTCAACTTTCCACATCTTAAAGACATAAGAAGCAAGAAGTTCCCACTAACCCCAATCATCCCCCCCCTGTAGGCCGTGAGTCACCCCAGGTCCAGCAGACGGAGGCAGCAGGAGGAGCGGAGGAGGTTGCTAGGTTACAGGGAGAACTGGGGGACTCCAAACGTCTCCTGGAGTCCAAAACACAGCAGCTGATGGAGAGGGACAGAACTGTAGAACAGCTGGTGAGAAATGCACTCGCTTTTACAACTGCAGAACTATAGAACAGCTGGTGAGAAATGCACTCGCTTTTACAACTGCAGAACTATAGAACAGCTGGTGAGAAATGCACTCGCTTTTACAACTGCAGAACTATAGAACAGCTGGTGAGAAATGCACTCGCTTTTACAACTGCAGAAATATAGAACAGCTGGTGAGAAATGCACTCGCTTTTACAACTGCAGAACTATAGAACAGCTGGTGAGAAATACACTCGCTTTTACAACTGCAGAACTATAGAACAGCTGGTGAGAAATGCACTCGCTTTTACAACTGCAGAACTATAGAACAGCTGGTGAGAAATGCACTCGCTTTTACAACTGCAGAACTATAGAACAGCTGGTGAGAAATGCACTCGCTTTTACAACTGCTGAACTATAGAACAGCTGGTGAGAAATACACTCGCTTTTACAACTGCAGAACTATAGAACAGCTGGTGAGAAATGCACTCGCTTTTACAACTGCTGAACTATAGAACAGCTGGTGAGAAATACACTCGCTTTTACAACTGCAGAACTATAGAACAGCTGGTGAGAAATGCACTCGCTTTTACAACTGCTGAACTATAGAACAGCTGGTGAGAAATGTACTGGCACTGTTATTGAGAAAACGACAGCACTGCATCATGCATGTCTGAGTGATAGTGTTTATGATTGAATGATTGATTTAAAGCTTACAAACCCATCCTGCCTCCGCCAGAAAAACGACCTGACGGTAGCGGAAGCTAAGGCGGCAGTACGAGAGGCAGGCGAGGATGGAGACACGGGGTCAACCGAGGACAGCACACGCCCTCTTCAGGAGAGAATAGAGGTGCTGACACGGGAGAAGGAGGAACTCAGGACACAGGTGAACCCTGAACTATAACCCTTAACCTCAGGACACAGGTGAACCCTGAACTGTAACCCTTAACTTCAGGACACAGGTGAACCCTGAACTGTAACCCTTAACCTCAGGACACAGGTGAACCCTGAACTGTAACCCTTAACCTTTAACCTCAGGACACAGTTGAAACCTGAACTGTAACCCTTAACCCTTAACCTCAGGACACAGTTGAACCCTGAACTATAACACCTAACCTCAGGACACAGGTGAACCCTGATCCTTAACCTCAGGACATTGATGAACCCTGAACTATAACCCCTAACCTCAGGACACAGGTGAACCTTGAACCGTAACCCCTAACCCCAGGAAACAGGTGAACCCTGAATCATATTTTTCTGTGAAGTTCTGTGTCAGCTTTTACAAGTTTTCCTGTTTGTTGCAGCTGTCGTCACAGGAGACTCAAATCCAGACATTCCGCACCGACAACGAGGCACTCAAGTCCAAACTGTCTGCACAGGTAACCATGGAAAAACTATGAATTTTTTATTTAGACTAATTCGAATTAGAAACACATTTAATTGAGTTTAAATCATCCACAAGGGTTTGTCCCTCACATCCTCATGCTGTAAATGCAGTAAATGGTTTCTCCCTCACACCCCCATGCTGTTAATGGTTTGTTCCTCACACCCCCATGCTGTGAATGGTTTATTCCTCACACCCCCATGCTGTGAATGGTTTGTCCTTCACACCCCCATGCTGTGAATGGTTTGTCCCTCACACCCTCATGCTGTTAATGGTTTATTCCTCACACCCCCATGCTGTGAATGGTTCCCTCCAGACGAACGGCCCATCCCCAGATGCGGTTGCCGCGGAAATGGCGGCACTCCAGGCGAAGCTGGCGGAGGTGGAGTCTGATCGAGCCTGCTCCGAGGAGGAGAACCGCAGACTGAAGGAGCAGGTGCAAAGTTTACAGGTGCAGAACTCACAGCTGCAGAACTTACAGCTGCAAAACTCACCTGCAGCCGACGGGAACGCTGACTCAGCAAAACTGGAGGAAGAGGTGAGGACAAACTTGAACTGTCATGGTAATGATGTCTTGTTACAGTGATCCCTCATCAGTTATGATGCATGTATGATTCTCAAAGACTGTTTAGCCATAGCTGAAGCTGAAGAGATGATGTGGAAATTATGGATATACCATGGTCTTCATCAAGAGCAGTTAAAGATTAACCATGGATAGTTCATGTGAGACAAGGCTTTCCAGGTGATATAACCAGTCTCTCATGCTGCATGCCTTCTGCTGAAGGGAAGTCATACTGGTTGAACATTTCAAATGGCAGCTAATGTTAGATACGCTGGTTTTGCTTCTTGTGCGCTGTCCGCACATTTCCTTTGTTACTACAGATTATGTTGTAAAGGCAGCAAACTTGTTTCAAACCCTGGTAGGTGAGAAGATTGAGTGAAGAAAAGAAGCGGCTGGAGGAGGAGGCTGAGACGGCATCCAAGGAGCAGGACGACCTCCTTGTGCTGCTGGCAGACCAAGACGCCAAGATTAAGAAGTACAGAGACAGACTTAAGGAACTTGGTGAACAGGTGAGGAAACGCTTCTTTGCACTGCAGTCAAATCACCTGACAAGCTTTCAAAACCTGTCTATAGCGACCACCTGTCCACAAAAAACAGGTTTATCAGTGCCCTGGGAGGTCTTCTTGGACAGGTTAGAATGTATATATATCAGTGCCCTGGGTGGACTTCTTGGACAGGTTGGAGTGAATGGTATTATATATCAGTACCCTGTGTGGTCTTCTTGGGAAGGTTTGACTTTATCTCAAAATGCAGTGCTTGAATATGGATGATCTTTAGAAAATTATCAATATTTTGGTTAAGTTTGCAGGTCTGCTGTATGATGTGTGATGTTTTTGTAACTCCAGATGGATGATGATGATGATGATGATGGGGACCTAGAGGATGATGAAGACTATGAAGATGAAGATGAAGATGAGGAGGAGGATGGGGATAAAGGGGAGGACTGACAGCTGTCAATCATCCTCAATAGACACAGGAAATTCTATCACCTTCAGACGTCTGTAATGTAAAAATGCACATCAGATTTAAATTTGTATATCAATGAAGACATCCAATAAGATATACCAAAAAGCAGCTGAAAGTTCAAGGTTTTAGCTACTCAAGCAACTGGATATGATTCTGGATTTACAAACTCATACCCAGGTGCTTGAGCAACTGCTTTTTGGTTAATGATAAAAGTTCATACCAGTATAGGTCGGGTTGGTCAGTGTCGTTGCAAAAGAACATTCAGCTCAGATTGATAGATAGATTAAAGATGAGGATAACACAAATAAAATAGAGATTAAAGATGGCATATTCCAGACTACTGATATGGGAGGGAATGGCAGAGAATCCACACCCCTTACCTGTTCCTGGGCAGTTCTGTGCAGCATGCACTAAATGTGATAAGGATGCTTGGTTGTCAAGTTTTTCCATGCTGTATTGTCATGGAAAAAGGTTTTCCTTGCTGTAATGTCATGAAAAAAGGTTTTCCACGCCATATTGTCTTGGTTATGATGTTACCCATGAGGTAATGTCATTGTTGATGGTTTTCCATGCTGTTTTGTGAAGGAAAAGGGATTTCCATGCTGTACTTAGTATTTGATCATACTCCTGTGTGGTGCCCTGGCAATGTGGACAGCATTCAGATAGTCATGTAATGTTATGCGAAAAAGGATTTCCATTCTATAATGTCATGAAGTTTCCATGCAGCATTGCTGTAATGTCATGGAATAAGGTTTTCCATGCTGTATTGTCATGGAATAAGGTTTTCCATGCTGTAATGTCATGGAATAAGGATTTCCATGCTGTAATGTCATGGAATAAGGATTTCCATGCTGTAATGTCATGGAATAAGGTTTTCCATGCTGTATTGTCATGGAATAAGGTTTTCCATGCTGCAATGTCATGGAATAAGGATTTCCATGCTGTAATGTCATGGAATAAGGTTTTCCATGCTGTAATGTCATGGAAGGAAGCAAATGCTGCACTGCTGGTGTGAATCATTCCACTGCCTTTTCAAAATTTCTCTACTCATAAGAGAGTACAGGTGACACTGCACGTTATGGGGGGGTGAGGTGGGGGGTTAGTTGCACCATGCCACAGGGTTGCACAATTTGCTGATAAGTCCACAACAATTAGCCAAGCAGGTCTGTTCAGGAATAGCATGGCTTTCCTGATTGGTCCAATGATAGCTCTATATGGTGGCTCTAAATTGGCCAAAGCAGTACAAAGCTGTAGCCAATGAGAGCTTTCATAAGTAGAATGTTGCTTTCCATGACTGTTAGCAGCAGCATTGTTTTAGGATTAGCCAATAAGGACTACTCTAAGCTCAAGTGTCCTATCCTGATTGGTCTAACCAGAAGATGTACTGATAAGCAACTCCAGTGTCCAATCAGGTGTTAGTAATGTTGTTGACAGCCTTCTCTGATTGGTCCAAAATGGTTAGCAGGTGTAAGTTTTCTGAGATGTTTACAAAGATGGATCCAACTAAAATATGTCCGTGTAAAGTGTTTGAACCTGACTTTCCCCCATATTGGATGTAAAATTGTAATTTCTAAAGAGATTTCATCACATTGCAGTTTAGGAAGAAAGCAAGAAGTTTGTATTCAGTTTCTTGTTTTATAGAATTATCTACTAGTGATGGAAGAAAATGCCCAAAGGTACGGTAGCAAATTATACATGATACGGACAACTTGTAACTAAAATGTGTTGTTTTGCAGCAAAATTGTTCAATATACAATGACAAGAAAGATGTGTTATAAGAAGAAGAACATGGTACTAAACGTTGGATATTTCTTAAATGACCTGTAAGACACAGAACTAATTTATTGTTCCATTATATTTGCTGTAGAGGTAGAATTTGTAGTTCTCTTAGATGTTCCTCCGTTACTTTCAACATAGCACAGATCAAGGTTATTTTAGTATGCATGATAATTAATAAACCTGCCAAAATGTTAGATTATGTGAATGCAATGTTATGTAATACTGTCCAGCTTTCCCATTCTGTCACATGAATGAGGTGGGCACGTCTTAAGTATTTCTCCTTGTTCATGTTTTAAGCCTTTCTTGGCGCTGTGGCAAATGCACTCGATGTCCACATAAATGCATTTGGTAGAGTGACGTCATATGAAGGATTTGACCAGCCCGTTATCCAACAAGTGATGTAACTATTCGGCTTTATTTCTGTATGACATTGACTAAACAGTTACACTCTGATCTGAATTCTCCCAGCAGGGGTTTGGCTCTGGCTGGTTTTGGAGATGTATCAGGTTTTTTTTCTTCTGTTTCCCCCCCCCCCCCCCCCATTTATTTATGTCTGCCATGTTGTCATGTTTGGCTAGCAGACATGAAGAAATGGGGACAAACTAGAAATCCTGACAAAAACAGCTGGAGCCAAACCTCAGCTTGGAGATTAGACCTGCTGACTTGGACTAAGCATGGCTTGTGTCAAGCTGTACTGCGCTATCACTTAAGGAAAAAGCGTTGTGTCTGGGTCTTTATTCTGGGGTCAGGGCTTGACTGTTCACCTACAAGCACTGGGGAAAAACTGGCAATTTCCTGATTAATTCTTGAGTTTCAGGGCTATCTGCAAAATGACAATAATGATCCAGAAGTTTGTGTCCCAGATCCCAGTGGTGCATGTGTACTGGAACGCTTGCTGTCTGTAAGAAGTAGTACAGGTGTACTGGAATGCTTTCACACACCTGAATCTCAAGACTGACTTAAAGAACTGTGGCAGAACCACCGTTATGTAAATGAAATGTTTGCTTGGATAAATGAATAAAGTATTGAATTTTATGCCAGTTATATTAACCTTGTGCTTGTAATTTTGTGCCATGAAATGACTGAGTTTGCTCCAATAATGATGAAAGGTCAATAATAACTCAGTCCTTTTATTTCTGCATATAACAATTTAATTACACTTTAAATAGTGTTTAATTCCTAAATTAATTGTATTTCAGAACATTTCTAAGATACTGAATGGACTGCAATGCAAAAATCTATCATGTAAGTAAAGGCAGGCAGGAACAGCAATGGGTATTAAGGAAAACATTTCTTCATTCATCCATCCATTCATTCATTCACTCGCCATCTAAGTCCCAGACTAACAGCCATCAGCCTCTAGACAAACAAAATGAGTTACTCCAGCTTTATTCACAGAAATGTCTACATGCTTAATTTGCATCAGCAATCAGTGTACAGATAGCCTCTACCAGGCCTTGGTCATGCTGCTTAAGGTTGGTTTTGCAGCAGCACAACCTGTAAGTGTGAAATATGTTTGTTTCAGACTCCGTACGGCTGACGTTACAGAAATGTAATCAGAGCACACAAGCACACACTGGCTGATCGCTGCATATGGCTGATCAGTTTTAAAGTTTACATGGTTGCATAGCCTGTAGCAGGTGCCTTAGGACTGAGAGTAACGCTGCTTTAGCCTCGATCAGACTCCTTAGGACTGATAATTACCTGTAAGTAACAGCATTTAGTAAGGAGAAACAATGGCTTGAATACTTTTTCTAGAAACAAATCTAGATACAAACTATTAACTTCTTATAAGCTTCAGCTTCATAAATGCTTTCTCAATTGTTTCTTTGCCAGCGAGACCTCTAAAACAAAAGTTGACTGGGCTTGAATTATTCTTCTAGAAATAAATCCAGATACCAAGGAGCTTTTATCAGTGATAAAAGCTCCTTGTAGATACAAACTATTACAAATTTATAATGAGGTATTCAGCCTCATAAATGCTTCCTCTACTGGTTCTTTGCCAGCAACACCTCTAAAACAATAGTGGCTAAATTTGCTTTCAGTTTTTTTTTCTGACTTTCCTTTCTCATCATGCAATTATCGAACGTTCTGTTACTTTTCCTCATTACACATGAAAGAACGAACATCTGCTTTGACTCCTACGGATCAGGTAAGCTTGAAGACACGAAACTAGCGTTTCTACTCTTTGACACTGCGCCTGCGCGAGGCAGTGGCGGCCATGCCCTTGTTCCCATGGGAACGATGAGGGTGTGTAGGGGTTTTGGTAAATCCCGGTGGCCACGCCCCCCTTTCCCATGGGAACGGTGAGGGTGTGGAGGGGCTTTAGTAAAGCTTGGCGGCCATGCCCTTGTTCCCGCGGGTGCGGGGTGCCTTGCCGTGGCGCATGCGCTCCAGCACCGGAGGGCCGGCCTGGCCTGTAGCGCCACCCGCCTCGCCAGGATTAGGGGCGCGCGGGTCAGCCTCGGGGCGGGGTTCGGGGTCGCCCTGTGGCGGGAGATCGGCCAGACGGCGGGCCTCGTGCTCGGTGCCGCCGGGAAGGGAGCGCTCGGCACGGGACAGGTCGGGGTGCAGGGAGTCGGCCAGTTTACCCGTGTTGGTGTTGTTGTTGGGGACTTCGGGTGCCGGGAAATCTGGGTAATGCTCGGGTTTCATGGGTAGGTTTGCCTGGATATCTGCTTCCATGGGAGGGTTTCCAGGTTCATCATGTGGGTTACCAGGGCCATAGGGTGGGAGAGGTTCGGGTTCTCCCGACGGGGCCCAGTCGGGGTGCTCCAGGAGGGGGCGCTGGTCTCTCCGGGAGATGCGGGGTCGGAACCCAGGAAAGGAGCGCGGGTACCTCCCGGGCGGGGCCCAGTCCTGCGGGTCCGGGCGGGGCTGCTGCTCGGGTCCCCCCGCAGGGATCTCCCGCTCAGGCCCGGCGGGCTGATCGGGTTCGGGGTCCCAGGCAGGGTCGTGTGGGAAGGGCGGGAAGTCCTCGGGCTCCGGGAAGGGCGGGAAATCCTCGGGTTCCGGGAAGGGCACCTCCTCCGGGTCTGCGGGCGGGCCCCAGTCAAGCGGCTCCGGAGCAGGAAACTCCCCCGACCCGTCACCCTGGGGATGGGGAGCGCTCTCGGGCGCGTGCTCTGGGAAGGGGCCGGCCGGGTCCCAATCAACACGGAGAGGGTCCCCTGGGTACCTGTTACCGTAGCGACCTGTCATGTTCTCAAAGTCAGTGTCGTCGTCAGGGCGATCGTCGTCAGGGAGACCGTCGTCAGGGCGGTAGTCGTTAGGGCGATAGTCGTAGGGGCGATCGTCGTGTGGGGAGTCATAACCCGGACCCATGTAGTCAGGAAAGTCTTCGTTGTACTCCGATTCGACTCGGGGGCCGTAACGGTAACGGTACGTGTCATGGTTGGGCTCTGGTTCGGCTCCGGGGCCGTAATGGAACCCGTACGTGTCATAGTCGCGCTCTGGGCGAGGGTCTGAGTAGTACTCGTCAGGGTAGCTGGTGTCGGGGATGTCCTCGGGGTACGGTCGGGGGTAGTCCGGGTAGACCTCGGGGGAGCCGGGGTCAGCTTCGGGGGCGCCCGGGGCGGAGCGGGCCTTGTGGGCGGGGTCAGGTCCGGGAGCGCCCGGGACGGAGCGGGCCTTGCGGGCGGGGTCAGGTCCGGGAGCGCCCGGGGCGGGGCGAGCCTTACGGGCGGGGTCAGGTCCGGGAGCGCCCGGGGCGGAGCGGGCCTTGCGGGCGGGGTCAGCTTCGGGAGCGCCCGGGGCGGAGCGGGCCTTACGGGCGGGGTCAGGTCCGGGAGCGCCCGGGACGGAGTCAGTGCTGCGGGTGGGACCGACGGACAGCGGCGGTGCTTTCTCAGCTGAACGCCGATTCTGCAGAGGGAAATAAATAAGAACAATAACATCAGATGATGATTGTCGGTTAGAAATTCGCATTCTGAATAAATTTTTCAAACTTCAAATTTTTCTTTTAATAGTGACTCTACTCACCCTCCCACTCTTCCCCATCACACGGTCTAGTTTCTGCGCCAGTGTCGTCACCTGGGAAACGGAGAAATCAGAACACTCAAGTTATCCGATCAACTCGGTAAGTTTATGAACGGTCGGACCTTACTTACCGCTAGAATCCTCTGCTTTTCATCAGTGCCAGGGAAAAAGCATCGACATGTCGTATGTATTCCATATCTGGATAATGTTCTGTGTGTAGGCTGCATGTTGCTGTTATCCACAACACGAATAGCTTCACAGAAAGGTAGGTGAAGATCATTACATCCATCATCGCAAAAATTACCGACGGGTCAGAAAATCGGAGCATCCATTCATCCCTTCTTGTCCTGTTTCAAAGTCTTCCACTTAAACTATTCCCGACTACACACGCACACGCACGCACACACACACACACACACACACACACACACACACACACACACACACACACACACACACACACACACACACACACACACACACACACACACAGGTATAACCCGAACCATGCCCCCCGTACGAAAGGTGAAGAGTTGGACCGTATACCTCTTCCTTGTTTTTCCTGGCTTCTTCCAGCTTCCCGTCCAGAACCTTCCCATACTCCTTAGCCTGGAGAAACGAGAAGGGCGGGAATGAGTGTTAGGTTAACAAATATGGCGGTGTTAATGTTGGGCTACCAAACATGGCGGTATGAGTGTTAGCTTACCGTAGATGGCGGTGTGAGTGTTAGGTTACCAAACATGGCGTGTGAGTGTTAGGTTACCGAATATGGCGGTGTGAGTGTTGGGTTACCATATATGGTGGTGTGAGTGCTAGGTTACCATATATGGTGGTGTGAGTGTTAGGTTACCAAACATGACGTGTCTCGGAGTGTTAGGTTACAGTGCCCATGTACTACTCACCCTGTCCAAGACCTCCTGGACGGTCAGGTTACCAAATATGGCGGTGTGGGTGTCCTTGAACTTGATGTCCCCGCCTTGGCGCGCCGCCATGAAGATCACATTCCCGTCAACGGTCTTGATCTTAGCCCTGGAGGGGACGGAAGGGGAGTCTTAAAGATTCCTTCTGAACCAGCAACTCTTTCAAATATCTCTTATAATAAAATACGCATAAATAATGCTAATTTCATGACGACCGCGGCCAAAATCCAAGATGGCGGACCACATGACCAGATCAATAATACTAGTAACTGGCTTATTATCTCTTTAAAATAGAATTTGTAACTACCTGGTGTTTTTGTTTTTTTGTTTTTGTTTTGTTTAAGAAAATGTTTTAATGAACGTGTTTAGTCTATTTCCAATGTCTTTCGCGATCATTTTACATTATGTAAAAAAAAAGTATATTTGAAAATTCAAGGTGGTGGATATAAGATGGAGGAGCCCAACTGGTATCTAAGATATGTCTAATTCATGACGTCAGTTTAACGTCATTGATGTTGCTATTAGCAACACAAGTCGTACCAAACATTATCATTCTGTTATCCGCAATTGCTGTCACATTTCTGTACGGAAACAAATTGCTTTGTGCAGGCAAAGATGTAAATTTTCTACGTTTTCTTTCATTTTGTCGGGTAAATATACGGGTAGCTCTAGCCTGCCAATCTAACAGTCTGTTAGAAAAATCTCTCATTGATGGAAATTACTAACCATGGTTCCTGCACCGCCCAGTGTAAAACCTGACAGAGCTAAAGGGTGTGGCAAATTCTAACGACACTGCACTAACAATTTCAAATATGAGCCTTTGTTTAAGAAAAAAAAACACAACTTAATCAAGTGTTTCTGCGTCAGAAGTGGTGTAACATGAGAATGGATTTGCGTCAGAAACGTGTAACATGCATATGGTAGTTTCTGCGTCAGAAACGGTGTAACATGAATACGAATATTCATGTCCGCCCCAGACGGAAGATTGGATTCTCA
This sequence comes from Branchiostoma floridae x Branchiostoma belcheri, assembly GCA_019207045.1. Lineage (NCBI taxonomy): Eukaryota > Metazoa > Chordata > Leptocardii > Amphioxiformes > Branchiostomatidae > Branchiostoma > Branchiostoma floridae x Branchiostoma belcheri. The sequence goes on from CM033024.1 coordinate 3,966,207, forward strand.
GCAGCCGGGAGGAAAACATGGCGGCGAAGGGTCGGCTTTCTCCTGCTTACGTCAGACAAAAATGGCCAAAAATTTTCGGGCGACACTTTGTTAAGTGATTAAGTGAAACCTCATTTTACTCATTAGTTAGTTTCCAACTTTTCTCTTCAGATGTAGCCCTAGCGAGACCATTATTAGTCTCACTCTGAACAGAAAATCTTCAGGCCAAGCAAAAGAGACGTGGAAAAAAGTAAAAAGAAATACAATTCATAAATAGTTTCGTAACCTTTGCTCGCATCAACAAAACTGCTACAAGAGAACGTATCAATTTCCCACGGCACATCTGCTTGGAGATGAATGAACCCCGCATGTAAGAAGGTAGACGTGAATCGTGAAACTTGCGCCGTGGTTTTATTTTCACGGTGACCTGTCCCCCGCGGAATCATGACACCACAAATGCATCCCCTTGAAGGACTAATTTATATGGGGCTGTTTTAACCGCGAATTTAAAAGGTCTTAAAAACCCCTTTTCCCCCGCACCGTGAAATAAAACCACCGCGAAGTAAACGATGTTACAGTAAGTGACTCACCCGTTGAGGTGGTTGACGGCTCTCGTTCCCAGAACAGTCAGGAGTGCCAGAATGAGCGCGGCGTGGAGCCAGCTGGGTCGCCGCATCGTGGGGAGCCGGGATCTGTTGGGGTTGGGGTGAAGAAGGGACGGAGGTAAGTTAGGTCACGCTTCTGCGGCCAGTTCCTTCCACAAAAATCTAACTAAATATATCATTTCTTTGTCAAGTATTAGTTCGCCTCGGACTGCGCTAGCCAATTAATTACTCCTGCTTGAACCCATTCGGACTGAACATACTAGTACTAAAGCTACTAGCTGCCGACCTCCCCCCGCTGTGTACGTCACAGAAGAGAGTTTCAAGTGAGACATTAATCAATGGTTGTACTAAGCAGTTTTACTTCCGTCAATTGCTCTGTACTCTTGCCGTCCACAGTCAAGGTAAGTTTGGGCCTTTTTTCACATTTTAGGTTAACTGACAGAAAAAAAGTCTACTGGAATCTCTCTGTGAGTGAATGGGAACAAAGTGGACCGAATAGCGGGAAACTTGCCGTATTTTGAGGGTGGCCCGAAAATCGCCATATTTCTTGGGGACCCCATTAACTGCCCACATAGCAAAATTCATATAAATCCATCTAACAGATCCTGAGTTACAGGCGCAAAAACACAAACACAGTGTTAACCAAAAACAGTACGCCTTTAGAAGCGACCCCCCTTCTCGGAGTAACTTTCCCAGTAATGTTCTCACCTGCGGGCCTGTCAGCAATGTCGTGCTTCTGTCCGCTGAGGTTTCTCCTGTTCTCAGCCTGCTGACGTGGCGCGCTCTGTGTAGAACGTTCGCGAAACAGGAAATTGTCTGTAACCATGGCAACTAGGCAATATCCTGCCCCGACAGGTGTGACGTCGTGTGAGCTGGCAGAGGAGGCGCATGCGTACCCAATGAATAAATCCATGTTAAGTACACGTATTCAACAAAACCAGCCAAAGTACAATAATAAAGACGAACAGAAACGTCTTCGTCAATGCTTTTTAAACTTTGTTTTTAAAAGATTCTCAAGTTAATGCCAAAATGGTCAATTAGATGTGGCTTTTCCTTCAAACAGAAAATTACCGTTACACGTGTTTTTCAACTGTCGGTCTTCAAGTCTCGCGTGAACAGTAGCTATCGAGAATTGCAAATACCCTAACCAGTGCGCGCGGAACAGAAAACCAGGGAAAAACTAATTTCTTTCCTAATTTCTTCTTTTCTCGTTGTCCACTTTTTTGTCTATTCCTTTAAGGAGACACTTAGATGGTTAACACAGGAAGCGCTTGACGTAGAGGATGGGACTGGAGTGCACAACATTCTATGCCGCTAAGCAAATATGATTAAACCCTCGTGAGGAGTTCAGTCTCAAGTGTGGCGAGAAGAAACTGATACTAAAGCAGTTAAGCGGCTATCTTAAACCGGTATGGATAGACCATTCCTTTCTTTCCTAGTTTCCGCCCTTTCCAGTTTTCTGCTAGACTCTTCAGGGTGCAGCTAAATACTGTAAATGCAGAAATGTTCGCGTTGGATTAATGTTCGCTGTTTTCGCGGTGGAACACTTCACCACGAACTTATAACCACCGCGAACATTTTTCTATTATGGTATTAGACTGCAGTCTATGGTGTTACCGCGAAATTAAAACCTCCGCGAAAAGTCATTTTCCCCGCTACCGCGAAATTAAATCCCCGCGAACTTGAATGCATTTACAGTAATACAAGAAAAGACAGACAAAGAGTAAGGCATTTCTTGAAGCATTGCGTTTTAATGCATTTTTCTCAGTAATATCACATTACTTTAGTCCCCTACAATTAAAGCCACGGGAAGAGTACAGTGTCACGCGTGGCTGAATGGCGAGAGGAAACGGCCTGCATTATCCTGGGTCTGGGCAAGGCTGGAGCAGAACTACCCACATGTCGGCAGCTTGGAACATCAGGTTGTGGTTTAAGAACTTTACTGTCCGCATAATTTTACATAGTCTAAGTGTTGCAATAGAAGCCTCGGCATAAATAGACTATGATGTTGAAATACCAGTCCGGATGTATTTCAGCTATATATATTATTTTTATCATATTGTTTAACTTGCTGGGTCACTTCAATCTAACTGTGTTTAACAACTGCCATGTACATATAACTGACTGTCACACATACATGGGAACTGCCACATAGAACAGTCACACATGCATGGGAACTGCTACATTTAACTGTCACACATACATGGGAACTGCCACATATAACCGTCACAATATACGGCAGCATCTAACTGTGTTTAGCACCTGCCACATAGAACAGTCACACATACATGGGAACTGCCACATATAACTGTCACACATACATGGGAACTGTCACATATAACAGTCACACATACATGGGAACTGCCACATATAACTGTCACACATACATGGGAACTGTCACATATAACAGTCACACATACATGGGAACTGCCACATATAACTGTCACACATACATGGGAACTGCCACATAGAACTGTCACACATACATAGGAACTACCACATGTAAATGTCACACATACATGGGAACTGCCACATAGAACAGCCACACATACATGGGAACTGCAACATAAAACAGTCACACATACATGGAAACTGCCACATATAACACACACATACATGGGAACTGTCACATATAACTGTCACACATACATGGGAACTGCCACATATAACTGTCACACATACATGGCAGCATCTAGCTGTGTGTTTAACACCTGATCATCGTTTCCATGGTAACAGTTATCCAGGTAGGGTTGGTCGCTGTGGTGTTTTGCCATGTGGCTCTTTAGGCGGTCCTTCCGAATGGCAGAATAGCCACAAAAGCCACACTTGAAGGGTTTCTCCCCTGTGTGAGTTCTCATGTGCTTCGTCAGCCCTCGTCTGTAGAGTGTCCTGAAGCCACACTGGTCGCACATGTGGGGTTTCACCCCTCTGTGGACCTTCATGTGGTGGGCCAGGCTGGCCTTGTAGGCTGTCCTGAAGTCACACTCCCCACACAGGTAGGGCTTCTCTCTCTCACCTGCCTGCTGGTCACCTGTGTGTTTAGCCATGTGCATGTCCAACAGTCCCTTCCTAGCCGTGCAGTAATCACACTGGTCACACCTGTAGGGCTTCTCCCCTGTGTGGGTCTTCATGTGTCTTGTTAGGCAGGACTTGTCACCTGTGCTGTAGTCGCACTTCCCACACAGGTAGGGTTTCTCACCTGTGTGCCTGATCATGTGCTTTCTCAGGTTAGGTTTCCTGTCCGTGCAGTAGTCACACTGGTCACACTTGTAGGGTTTCTCCCCTGAGTGTGTCTTCATGTGTTGTGAGAGATGGAACCTGTCGGCTGTCCTGTACCCACACCTCCCGCACAGGAAGGGTTTGTCCCCTGTGTGGTTAGCCATGTGCCTCTCAAAGCTTTTCTTCCAGCACGTTCCAAAGTCACACCGGTCACACCTGTAGGGTTTCTCCCCTGAGTGAGTCATCAGATGGTTGATCAGGCGGTACCTACGAGCTGTTCTGTACCCGCATTCGCCACACACGTGCTGTTTCTGTCCGACGTGATTAGCTACATGACTGTCGTGGTCTTGACTGTGCACCTCTGTCGGTCCGCCCTGGTCCCACGGTTTCTCCCCAGTGTGTGTGGCCATGTGCTGGACCAGGTTTTGCTCCTGAATCGTGGCATACTCGCACTGGCTGCACTCGTACGGCATCTTCCCTCCGTGCTTCTTCATGTGTCTGTACAGGTTAAACCTCCTGCCTGCTCCGTACCCGCACACCCCGCACCGGTACGGTTTCTCCCCTGTGTGTTTCCTCACGTGCCTGGAGAGGCTGGACCTGTCGCCTGTCCTGTACCCACACTCCCCACAGCTGTAGGGTTTCTCCCCTGTGTGGGTGGCCATGTGGGTGTCCAGGTTAAACTTCCTGGCTGTGCAGAAGTCACACTGGTCACACTTGTACGGCTTGTCTTCTGTGTGTGTCTTCTTGTGCCGCGCGAGGTTGGATTTGTCGGCCGTTTCGTACCCGCACTCCACACAGATGTAGGGTGTTTCCCCTCTGTGTTTGGCCATGTGGATGTTCAGGTTTTGTTTCCAAGCAGTGCAGAAGTCACACAGGTCACATGCGTATGGCTTCTCTCCTGTGTGTTTAGCCATGTGCATGTCCAAGCTAAACTTTGCGGCCGCTGAGTAGTCACACCGGTCACACTTGTACGGTTTCTCCCCGGTGTGTTTCGCCATGTGTGTAGCCAACTTAGATTTTCTAGTGGTGCGGAAGTCACACTGGTCACACTTGTATGGCTTCACACCGGTGTGTTTAATCATGTGTTTTCTCAAGTATGCTTGGCAAGTTGTGCAGTAATCACACTGGTCACACTTAAAGGGTTTCTCCCCTGTGTGTTTCGCCATGTGTTGTGAGAGGTGGAAGCTGTCAGCTGTCCTGTACCCACACCTCCCACACATGTACGGTTTGTCACCAGTGTGGTTAGCCATGTGCCTTTGAAAGCTATTTTTCCAACACGTGCTAAAGTCACACTGGTCACACTTGTAGGGTTTCACTCCTGTGTGTGTCTTCATGTGTTGTGAGAGATGGTACTTGTCAGAGGTCCTGTACTCACACCTCTCACACATGAAGGGTTTCTCTCCAGTGTGGCTTGTGACATGATTGGGCGGTTCCACACGACTGGATGGTTCAACATGACTGGGCGGTTCCACATGACTGGGCGGTTCCACATGACTGGGCGGTTCCACATGACTGGGCGGTTCCACACGACTGGGCGGTTCCACACGACTGGGCAGTTCCACATGACTGGGCGGTTCCACATGACTGGGCGGTTCCACACGACTGGATGGTTCCACACGACTGGGCGGTTCCACATGACTGGATGGTTCAACATGACTGGACGGTTCCACAGGATAGGACAGTTCCACACGACTGGATGGTGCCACACGACTGGATGGTTCCACACGACTGGATGGTTCAACATGATTGGGCGGTTCCACACGACTGGGCGGTTCCACACGACTGGACAGTTCCACACGACTGGATGGTTCCACACGACTGGATGGTTCCACACGACTGGATGGTTCCACATGACTGGACGGTTCCACACGACTGGATGGTCCCACACGACTGGGCGGTTCCACACGACTGGGCGGTCCCAAACAACTGGATAGTCCCACACGACTGGGCCGTCCCACACGACTGGGCGGTTCCACATGACTGGATGGTTCCACACGACTGGGCAGTTCCACACGACTGGATGGTTCCACATGACTGGGCGGTTTCACATGACTGGGCGGTTCTACATGACTAGGCGGTTCCACATGTAGGTCGAGTGGCTCATCTTGCATGTTGGACATGTCATAGCAGCTCTCTGTGGCAGGAGTTGGCGTTCCCGTGACGTCACCTGTCGACAGCACACAGCTGTCCTGGGAAACTGCAGTGGGAGACCCACAATGCTCCAACGCCATGGCTGGTCTGTGGAATAAAAGGAAATGACTTTAAAATTCTGTATATTTCTCAGCATGGCAAATCTGTTACAGAAACATTATGTATTTCCGTGTGTGCATACATAGCAACAAGAATTGTGACTAATATGTAAAAGGCCCTGACTTATAACATTCGCATAACAATGTCCAGAATTGATTATGTTTATGTCTCTGCGCATGTGCACTTGGATCAATTGGTGAATAAGCTTAATGAACGTCTGATTTATGAAGGTCTGCATGGGGGGATCCTGAAAAAGGTTTAACTGTAAATTTAAGAGTCCTGGTACCACTTAATGGTAAATTTAGAAGCAGGGAACAATGGATGCTAAACTGGATAGTGAATGAGTGACAGTGAGTGAGTAAGAAAAGCTGACAATGGTTACTGGTAAATTTGGAAGCATTTTAACACATTCTGCAGGACTCAATCATTTAGTGGCAGAACTTTTGTGTCAAAGCTGCTGATTTATCAGAGCGGTGACAGTCATAATTACATTGTCTTGATCCCAGAGTGTCCTGGAGTATCATGTACCTTGCTACTTAAGCTGAAAGAATGCTTTGAGCATTTCTTTTGATAAAGGCAAAAAAAAGGAGCCATAAACCATCCAGCGGTAGATGCCGAATAAATCAAGCAGCCGGTCGGTGATGACTAGTCGTAAAATGTATTGCGCGAACATTCGAGTACAGTACGGACGGCATTTGCAATGTAGGAGGCCCTGGAGTAATTGCTCCCTCGGACAATTTGGGATTTATCAAACGTGACCTTTCCGACTGACGTTTGCGCTCGCAGTCTACGTGCTACAAAGAATTTCTCCATAACACTTAACAATGAATTCAGGATGCGAAATAAAACACTACATAGAATGAAAATGAACAATAGAGCTTCGCAAATAATATACAGATGACGTTTTACGGTACATGTATATTACAGCAGGCGGTGATATTTAGCTGTGCACACAGACAATCATTTATTCCCATACATGGTGCATAAAGGCTGGGATATCTTGCAAGGCAGCTAATAGTGTGAATACATCACTTTAGCTGTGGTGACTGTAGCCGGGCGTCTTTTGCTTACATCTCATACATAAGGTGCGACCACAGGCTCCTGTTTGTTTGTTTGTTTGTATATTACCCAGTAAAGAGAACAGTACAAGCTGCATTCATCTGGGCAGTCAACATGGAAACTCTGTATGGAGAGACGTTTAGCTTTTTATCCATTTTTTACATGTCCAATCTAATACAGGTATTTGATCCACCCAAATCGGGAAGTACTATCTGTGCCTTTCCCAGGGCCACAACGTCAACAGTACTAATTTGTTGGGGGAGTCGAACCAAGGACCTCTGGGTTCTGGGTCGAACGCCCTAACCGATACGCCAAACGGCGCCATTATTATTTATGTATGAGACTTATATTAAGCGCAAAAGAAGTCCTGCACAAACTTGTCCGCGCCCCCCACCCCCAAACTTGTCCGCGCCCCCCACCCCAAACTTGTCCACGCCCCCACCCCCAAACTTGTCCAAGCCCCCCACTCCCAAACTCCCGCCCCGCTATTATAAATGTCTCTCTTCACATTCACACATGAAACAGAGTCTGTGATATTTGTCAGCTAACCGTTAAATACCTGAAACCTTGGTGGCTTTCCAAGTTTGCCAGAATTTTGGGGGAAAATTATATGATCAGGAACACGTCCGCTGGAACCAAAATGGCGGATAGGGAATCTTCTTGACCCGGGGTCAAAGGTGAGTCCAGCGTACCTGATTACCCACGTGCACATTCCGCTGCATTTCTTTATTTGTTCTTTTATCTGCATTTGTTCCGCTCTCAGAAAGTAAATTCCTTTATTATTGCGGGGCCATGTACTATAAATGCCTTCATTATTGTGGGGAGGACCATGTAATGTAACTGCCTTTATTATTGTGGTGAGGCCCATGTACTGTAAATGCCTTTATTATCTTGGGGAGGCCCATGTACTGTAAATGCCTTTATTATTGTGGAGAGGCTCATGTACTGTAAATGCCTTTATTATTGTGGGGAGGCCCATGTACTGTAAATGCCTTTATCATCGTGGGGAGGCCCATGTACTGTAAATGCCTTTAGAATTTTGGGGAGGCCCAAGTACTGTAAATGCCTTTATTATCGTGGGGCCTTGTACTGTAAATGCCTTTATTATTGTGGGGAAACCCATGTACTGTAAATGCCTTTATTATCTGGGGAGGCCCATGTACTGTAAATGCCTTTATTATTTGAGGAGGCCCATGTACTGTAAATGCCTTTATTATTGTGGGGAGGCCCATGTACTGTAAATGCCTTTATTATTTGGGGAGGCCCATGTACTGTTCAGTTCAGTTCAGTTCACTTCATCCTCTTGGAGGTGACACCTGTGTCTCCACTCGTTTCTGTCCAGCATTTCTGTCCATGTACTGTAAATGCCTTTATTATTTGGGGGAGGCCCATGTACTGTAAATGCCTTTATCATTTGAGGAGGCCCATATACTGTTAGTGCCTTTATTATTGTGGGGAGGCCCATGTACTGTAAATGCCTTTATTATTTGTTAGGGCCCGTGTACTGTAAATGCCTTTATTATTGTGGGGAGGCCCATGTACTGTAAATGCCTTTATTATCGTGGGGAGGCCCATGTACTGTAAATGCCTTTATTATCGTGGGGTGGCCCATGTACTGTAAATGCCTTGTTTGCCATGTGGATATCATCTGCGTGATTTGGATAGAAGACCTGCTATTCCTCCATCAGATGATGACGAAAGCTCCATTTGATGAAAGCTCTGAAACAATTAGAGGGGCGAGTAAAACAGAAAGAAACAAGAGTTCGTAGACCTCAGGCCTGCATGAAATGTATTGGGTTTCTGTAGACCTATTGTGTATTTTTGCCTTTTTGTCTGTGGTACGTGGTTGGAAAAATGAGCTTTTTACTGTGTTGGTTGTGCACCATGCAAAAGTCTGACTCTGAAATTCCATTTTCTGAATTTGTAAGTTTGGACATGGATGAACATTACTTATTTTGGATTTCTTAAGTATGTAACCAACCACAGTACTTTGAAGTTGTTGAGACGCTACCTTTTTTTGTCTCAGATGGCCCATGCACATGTAGTTACTCTGTCACATGATATACTAATATCTTCCTATTTCAATGTACTGACCTAATGCAGCTGCTAAGTCTCCTTGGTTTGTGTTCTTCCAATGATATTCATTAAAGATTTATTTCTGGGGTGTTATTCACTTGACATCGGAATGTTACTTGCATAATTTGACCAATGATACTTTTATCTGTAGTTCCATAGACATTAGACAATATGAATAGTGGTAGCCCCCATGCAGCAGCAACAGTTAGTCCCCAGGGTGGTATGATATTTTCATTCAATCCATCCAACCCCAACCTAAATCTCCTGTAGTATCTAAGCCAAATTTAACAGCATAATTTACTATGAAAAATGTCCTTGTCAATCCCATTTATAGATGGCAAGCTGCTGGCAATGGAAGCTTTGAAAAGTTCAGAAGCTGTTGTAGTCAGAGCAAACACCCAGCAAACATCCCCGCAAACCAATGAGCAGTTGCTTAGAAGGGGAATTTCATCATATATTTGCCGCGACAAAATGCAACAAACGATACTGAATTTAAAACAGAACAAAGCTAAGCCTCCACCACTTAACCCTGCCTGTACCATAGATTAAGCAGGCCCAAAAACCAAGCGAATATGACTAGCCCAAAACAACAAATTACCTGTATACAGTATGGAAATGGCATTACCAAAGAAACAAAAAGAAACACAGGACAAATCATACACATACCTTTCTCTTATGCCCACACTCTATACAGTTCTCCTCCACATTAGAAAATTGCATCTTCTTCTGTTTAAGTTCAAGTTCAACCATGATTGCCAACAGGGTAAAGGAACTTGTACCGAAACTTAAAACTCAGTACTATACAGCTCTAGAAACACCACAAAGAGTAATAAGCAAACTCCAATTATACCTGACCAACAGATATATAATCTTGTACACTCCCGTCATCTGGCAAACTGTCAGTGCCACTAAGTAACCTGATACATTGAAGGTGGCCCAGGCCAGATGATGGTTCTACACCCAACCATAATCTGTTTTTAAAACCAAGCAGATATTGGGAGGATGCCCCAACCACACAAAAACAGGGTCAACCTATACAGTATCAAGTTCAAGCACTAGGAGGCCCAAAATCAAACCTGACCACCAGGACACCACAAACAACTCACGTACCAAATAGCAACACAATGGTACCTTGCGTTCCGGAGATACAGCGCACGCCCCGTGCCCGCACAAAAGGTAACCTAAAATGTCAAGTTCAAGCACCAAGGGCGCCAAAATCAAAATTGAGCATTATTCAGCCACCGCCGACACATGTGCCAAATATCATCGCGCCAGCACCAGCCGTTCAGAAGATATAACTCCGGAAACACCCCTCCCGGACACAAAATTCGACCTGCCGGGTCAAGTTCAAACGCGACAAGGCCCAAAGTCAATCCTAGGCAACAGGCAACAACCCCCCACCCATGCACCAAAAATCGTCGCAATCGCGCGTATCGTTCCAGACACACAGCGCCAAAAGTGCCCCCAAAACACCAAAAACGCCACCTGCAATGTCAAGTTCAAACGCCAGGAGGTCCAAAATCAAACCTGAGTGTTAGGCTACCACCCCCAACCCACGTACCAAAAATCGTTGTGCTCGCACCATCCGTTCACGAGATACAGCGCCCTACATCCCCGGCTACCGAAAAGTTCCCACCAGCATCAAAACCATACCTGCATACATGCAGGTAACAACATGCTAACACCCGGGATCGAACCGTTCGGGCAAAAGGCTTAAACCGTTAGGCGTCTTCGGTTTAGCAGTTGTTGAATACCACTGTTACAGCTCCTTGGATAGTCAAAAACACTTGTGGATAAGAGTGTGACCGGCGTGCTTAGCAAATATGATAATACATTTCAAAGTTAGCGGTACTTTAAAAGCTCGTTCCCAAATCGCTCTGTTTTCTGTGCTCTGATTGGTCCAGTTTCAGGAGTGTTACCCTGAGGACGAGAGCAGGAAAGTTAGTCGCACTTGACTTCCGGTCAGCGTGAGGAAACAGCCCGGAGTGAGGGAGACCTGGAGGTTGATTTGGCTGGAGAAAAGGCCTGGTGTTCGGGGCAGATACACGGTAGGCAGTCCCGACTCGTGACCGCACCGCTCCCTCCCCGTGCTCGGCCCAGCAGGCGCCCGATCACCGCCGAACGGGCGCGAGCGGAGCGGGGCAAAGTTCCCGTCGGCCCGAGAGCAGTTCCGGGGCGAGCAGGAAGTGTTGGTCAGCCGGTCAGCGGCCTGGAATGTGGCCCCGGGCCGCGGCGTGAGTCCAGCTGTCCCGCCGGGCTATTTCTGTCCGGTTTACGGGCGGGGTGGCGTGTGAGCCCGAGGGACGGAGAGAGGCGTGACGGTACGGCATGGCGGACACGTACAGGCAGAAGGTGCTGCACAGCGGCTGGCTCCGGAAACAGGTCAGTGTTTGTGTTTACATTCTAACTTCGGCGCGACAAGCCGGCATGGCCGCTGTTATATGTCATACATGACATACATGTCTGTACCCTTCAAACACAAGTGTATAATTCACACACGAGTCCGGAATTCACACTCTTCACACACGACTTCCGGATTCGTCCCACAGTCACAATCATATGAGATTTTGAAATTTGATCCACTTTCCCCTGTGACGTATTTTGATCTGGTTTTGTTTCCTTGTTGTCGTTCCTCCTTGTGAACAACCCGTCTATGGGTTTATCAGCCAACCCAAGGAGCTTTTATATCAGCTCCTTGGCCAACCTAAACTAAAGGCTACAACATTTTGTTAAGTTTCTTTTTGTTTCCAGTTTTGTTTGTTTGTTGTTGTTAAGCTGGTAAACATATTATACATTTAAGTTCATGGGGATTAAATTTCGCTATAGCGGGAAAAATGGCTTTTCGTGGTGGTTTTAAGTTCGCCGCAGCACCAAGCACTGTAGTCTTTTTAATTACTGCCATGGAAAAATGTTCGCGTTGGTTTTAAGTTCGCGGTTAAGCGGTCACTGAGAAAACCGCAAACATTAAACCACCGCGAAAGTTTATGCATTTACAGTATCATTCTCAACTAGTACTGTTCAGATTTCCCCGATTGTTGCACATTTGAGTTTTATCTTGGGACAGCAGAACTTCAGGAAATGATGTTTTGGTTCTGGTCCAGCTTCCTCGTTGCTGCCCTCTGAGCTCAGGTCATTTTTTGTGCCAATAAGAACTTTGTTGGTGTGTAAGAAAGAAGTAGAAACAGGAAGAAACAATGTCCTTACTCCTGGGATTCGAACCCGCGCCGATCCCGGGCCGCCAGCTCACAAATCCAGACGCTAAACCGTTGCGCCAAAAGGCTTAAAGCCATTTGGCATGGTCAGTTTAGCAGTCCTTGGACCCCACTGTCACGGGTGAAATAGTTGATGTATCATTACAGTAATGATCTGCTTTTGTTTATCAATGATTCTTTGTTAATTGGATACCGGTCTTACCAGAGTTTTATCATCGAAAGTCAAACGCGTGCAGAAGAGGGCTCTGAGGATTATACTCGGACGGGAGTACGTCACTTACGACAGTGCACTGGACACTTCAGGTCTTTGTCGACTGGACTGTAGAAGGGAAAATCTATGCCTACGGTTTGCACGAACTCTTGTCAACTCTGAAAGATTCAGTTATTGGCTTCCATCTAGACGAGGGGATACCCATGATAGGTCTCTAAGAAACAAAGACAAACTCTCTCACTTCCGGTGTAGAACTACTCGTTTCGCTAATAGCACATTACCATACTATGTAAAGCTCCTGAACCAAGACGGGCAAATGTTTTTAATGTCAATGGCAATAATAAACCATTTCTCTCTCTCTCTCTCTCTCTCTCTCTCTCTTAAAAGAAGAAGTTGTTGAGAAGGGTGTACTTTTTGGGGGAAGGCTTTTATTATTGATTTCTAAAGATTTTTTCATTGTTGGCATACGGGACTAGAAATTGTTGACTTGTTTAATAACTGTAAAAGAAAAGTTTGATACAAGATGTTCTCACATTTTTTACAAACAACTTATAATCAGAAATTATTGATCAATGTTCACATCTTCTGCCATACTTCAGTGTCTATTTCAGCATTAATATCTACCTAAAGAATCCCGTAACGACCCTGAAGATTCCTGTGTGGATGTCCCCTAACGAAGCAGGATGCCCTAACGAGGTCATTAACCCAGACAGATAAGATAGTAAACCACAGGCCTGATCAGACTGGCAGGTGCAGGTCACCCACTGGCCAGCTGCTGAAGTCTGACCTCTGGACTGGACCATGTGTCTTCTACGGTCCCGCACAGTTGAGTTCAGTCGTCCATCTGATGACACTATGAAGGCCCTCTGTTGATGCCTCGTTAAGACTTTTTTTACAGTTTAATTGAATAATGTTTAGTGTTTGCTGAAGGAGCTCTAACTTATTACAGCTGTGTTCCATGTTGTTGCATCACAGTTTGTTTCTCAGCCCCAGCAACCCATTCATCCCCCACTGCAGTCTTTATGGATCATCCCAAATCCCCCCTCTGCCACTTCTCTGTTGGTTTGCCCCTAATGAACCCCCCCTCAACCCAAGTGGTCCGTACCCAGCCTCACTGCATAAGCCACATGCCAGTCGTACACCGTGCACTCGCTGGGTCGCTTCATAAAACAATCACAGTCAGACATGTAGCCAAACAGCCATATATAGTGATACTGGAACACTGGCCATCCAAACAGGAACAGTCTGAGCTTAGGGCCTGACAAGCCTGGAGCCCAGCCCTGGGAGGATGATAAGATAATACCTGCATGACCCGAGGGGGGCAGGGTGAGGGGGGAGTGTCCAACACCGAAGGGGATGGGCAGGGTGAGTAAACAGTTTAGGGCTTACGTTAGCTCCTGTCAGCTTTGGAGGGTTAATCCAACCTGACCTCATCAAACCTGCCTGACTCAGAAGAAAACGCCAGACGACCACACACACACACACACACACACCATGGTATCTCACGTGGATAGTACAGAGGTGGACCCCCCCCCCTCCATGGTATCTTCCGTGGATAGTGCATGGGTGGACACTCCCCCCCCCCCTCTCGCACCATGGTATCTCCCATGGATACTACATGGGTCACAGGACACTCCCCCCTCTCACACCATGGTATCTCCCGTGGATAGTACATGCGTAACGTTAGCACCAGCCCCTGAGATAAGATGGCGGCTGCCCTCCCCATCTCTGGGAGTCTATATTTATCCCGTTAGTGATGTATGGTGACAGACAGGGTGCTGGTACTAATCCTGTTTCCTGGGCCTGTATAGCTCAGCAGTGCAGGCAGGGTTTCACCCATGTTAGGTGCAGGCAGGCATTATCTCGCATTAGAAGTGTTGTCGATTGGAGCTGTGAAGCTCGGAACCTGCAAGGTCTGCGTACTGAAGCCTGCCCACGTGCCAGGATTATCTGGTGTCCTGTTTTAAAGGAGGTTGGACTTGGGACGTAGTTCTCTGAGGTACAACAAGTTAAGGATGGGGTCAAATATTATATAGTAAGTTTTTGTTTCTGTACTGTTACCCTTGTTTACAGCTGTTCTTGACAGGGTAGAGTTGTTTACATCTGTTGTTTGTATTTACAGGAATAGTTGTTTATGGCTGTTGTTTGTGTTTACAGGGCGGAGTTGTTTACAGCTGTTGTTTATGTTTACATGTTTACAGGGTGGAGTTGTGAAGACCTGGCAGCGGCGATGGTTCGTCCTCCGAGGAGATCAGCTGTTCTATTACACCAAGGAAGATGAGAGCAAGCTACAGGTGTGTAACCATGGTAACACTTTTAGCATAGCTACAGGTGTGTAACCATGGTAACACTGCTGTTATAGCTACAGGTGCGTTACCATGGTTAATGTGTTGTCATAGCTACAAGTGTGTAACCATGGTAACACTGTTGTCATAGCTACAGGATGGTGCAGAACCATGCTAACACTGTTAGCATAGCTACAGGTGCATAACCATGGTAACACTGTTGCCATAGCTACAGGTGTGTAACCATGGTAACACTGTTGTTATATCTACAGGTGCAGAACCATGGTAACACTGTTGTCATAGCTACAGGTGTGTAACCATGGTAATACTGTTGTCATAGCTACAGGTGCATAACCATGGTAACTGTCCTCAAAGCTACAGGTGTTTAACCATGGTAACTTTGTTGTCATAGCTACAGGTGCGTAACCATAGTTAATGTGTTGTCATAGTGTAGACTGTGTAGAATTCTGGTGTGGCAGACTTTGATCAATTGGTTTTGTTGTGCTGTTGTAACCATGACGATCAATGGGTTTTGTTGTGCTGTAGTAGCCATGACGATCAATGGGTTTGTTTTGCTGTAGTAGCCATGACGATCAATGGGTTTTGTTGTGCTGCAGTTGTGACTGTGTCGGTTTACATAAGTGTGTCACGATGATGACCTCTGACCCTGTGAGTGGACAGGGTCATATTTGGTCATATGTCTCAGTAATGCACCTGATATCCCTATGGCACCAGAATGCGCCCCCCCCCCCACACACACTTATTATGTAACCTGATATCCCCCCAGGGCACCATTTTCCTGCCAGGGAACAACGTGGTGGAGCTCCCCCCCAGCCCTGATGACCCCAGCAGGTACTTGTTCGAGGTTGTACCAGGTGAGGAAATGATTCGTCGAAAGAAACTTTTGGAAGGGCTAAATTATGTTAATTTATTGTTTATTGTTAATTTACATTTCATAAGACTTTACAAACAGCAGCAACAACAGCAACTTTATATTTGACTTTCTTTCTTGACGTAACAAAAAAAAACAAAAGAAATAAACTACCCAGTAAATGGACAGATCAACATGTTGACTGACACATATTTTGTACACTACTTGTTCTAAGGCATAAACCTTTGAATGTTGGTAGGCGGTAAGGGTTGACTCACCCAAGAATGTGATGGGACAGAACAATCCTTATTGTCACAACTACCCCCTGAAATGAGTTTCCAAGTCTGTAAATCTACGTTCATCCTTCCCATAATCCCCCCCCCCCCCAGGTCCGGGTAACCAGCGCATCAACGCCAGCCACGAGACGTACCTGATACAGGCGGCCAGCCAATCAGAGATGGAGGGATGGATACGCGCCATACGCAGGGTCATATACGCACCGTATGGAGGCGGTAAGACTCGATAGCCTTAGCGTACGTCTCATATAAAGGAGGTAAATCGTTTCTGGGGCTTGACGTAATAGTTTATAATATTAGAAGCACAGGTCAACAAGCTGGTGTTTTTTCACCTTGCAGATTTGAACCGTCTGTTGGATAACCGATCCTGAGAAGACTGGAGAGGGTTTAATGTGTTCAGCTGCACACACGTAGCTGCTGTCATGGGCTAACAAAAGGGAATCACTCCAGAATCATGATTCAAACTTTTGGGGTTTTGGTTTGTTGCAGGAATTTTTGGACAAAGTCTGGAGGAAACGATGAGATACGAGCGTCGCTATGGCAACAGAACTGTACCTGTGATCATCGAACAGACGGCAGCGTACATCCGGAAACACGGGATGGCACAGGAGGGACTGTTCAGGTGGGGACTGTTCATTACTGCAGGGGGGCTTTTCCAGTGGGGATTGTTCATTACTGCAGGGGGGCTTTTCCAGTGGCTTGTTCATTACCCACTGTAGGGGGCTGTTCAGGTGGGGACTGTTCATTACTTACTGCAGAAGGGCTGTTCAGGTGGGGACTGTTCATTACTGCAGGGGGGCTTTTCCAGTGGGGATTGTTCATTGCTTACTGCAGGGGGGCTGTTCAGGTGGGGACTGTTCATTACATATTGCAGGGGGGCTGTTCAGATGGGGACTGTTCATTACTTACTGCAGAAGGGCTGTTCAGGTGGGGACTGTTCATTACTTACTGCAGAAGGGCTGTTCAGGTGGGGACTGTTCATTACTTACTGCAGAAGGCCTGTTCAGGTGGGAACTGTTCATTACATATTGCAGGGGGGCTGTTCAGGTGGGGACTGTTCATTACATATTGCAGGGGGGCTGTTCAGGTGGGGACTGTTCATTACTTACTGCAGGGAGGGTTGTTCAGGTGGGGACTGTTCATTACTTACTGCAGAAGGGCTGTTCAGGTGGGAACTGTTCGTTACATACTGCAGGAGGGACCAATCCGGATTTAGACTCTCCGGCAGCCTGACATGTTTGTTTATTTGTTTGTTTAGACTCCCCGGCAGCCTGACATGTTTGTTTGTTTGTTTGTTTAGACTCCCCGGCAGCCTGACTGTAGTGAAGGAGCTGCAGGATGTTTATGACCGAGGGGAGCCTGACATGTTTGTTTGTTTGTTTAGACTCCCCGGCAGCCTGACATGTTTGTTTGTTTGTTTGTTTGTTTACTCAGACTCCCTGGCAGCCTGACTGTAGTGAAGGAGCTGCCGGATGTTTACGACCGAGGGGAGCGGCCAGACTGACATGTTTGTTTGTTTGTTTGTTTGTTTACTCAGACTCCCCGGCAGGCTGACATGTTTGTTTGTTTGTTTGTTTACTCAGACTCCCCGGCAGTCTGACTGTAGTGAAAGAGCTGCAGGATGTTTATGACCAAGGGGAGCCTGACATGTTTGTTTGTTTGTTTAGACTCCCCGGCAGCCTGACATGTTTGTTTGTTTGTTTGTTTGTTTGTTTACTCAGACTCCCTGGCAGCCTGACTGTAGTGAAGAAACTTCAGGATGTTTATGACCGAGGGGAGCGGCCAGACTGACATGTTTGTTTGTTTGTTTGTTTGTTTACTCAGACTCCCCGGCAGCCTGACTGTAGTGAAGGAGCTGCAGGATGTGTATGACCGAGGGGAGCGGCCAGACTTCGAGGAGCTCCAAGCAGACGTGGACTCGGTGGCATCTCTGCTGAAGCTGTTTCTCCGTGAGCTGCCGGAGCCGGTCGTGCCCTTCGCGCAGTACGAGAGCTTCCTGCAGACCGCGCGGCTGCTCAAGGTCAGCGAGGCCGAGGGCGTCTCGAGACTCGCACAGCTCCTTAAGCAGCTGCCTGAAGACAACTTCAACCTGCTCCGGTTCCTCTGCAGGTTCCTGTTTGAGGTGGGAATATTTAGTGTCCATCAGTCTGTTCTCTTATGTTGAAAGTTTGTAGCAATTTTATTGTCCTTCAGTCTGTTCTCTAATGTTGTAAGAATATTGTCACCGAATGACAGCTGAGAACCTGGCCACCATGTTCATTTCCTGACTCCCTCCTTCCTTCGTTCCCAGGTGCAGCTCCAGGCCCAGCTGAACAGAATGACAGCTGAGAACCTTGCGACCGTGTTCGGGCCGAACATCGCGCGCCCGTTGTCAGAGTCTCCGCTGAACATCATGGAGACGACAGCCCTGATCCAGCGGCTCACGCGGACGCTCATCGCCGAGCAGGACGCCATGTTTCCCCCCGATCCCGCGTTCACCGAGAACAGCGACCTCATCGAACTCGACTCCCAGGGCAGCGGCGGGGGAACCATGGCAACGCCAACATGGCCGACGAACTACGACATGTCGGACGTGGACGCGAGCAGTCGGTCGGAAAGCCCGCCGCACCGCAAGTCTGTGTACGACAACGTTCCGGTGACGGACAGCGAGTTTGACTCGGGGTCGGAGATGAACGAAGGCGTGACAAACAGCTGCGGCTGCATCCCGAAGAGCATCGAGAGCGCGCGGTCCAACGGGAGCTCCGGCCCGCTGGTCATCGGGTCGCCGGTACCGGACAACGGCGTGAACCTGACACTGTCCTACACAGAGCTGCAGAACCAGGTACGGAACTGTGTTCTCAAATTACCTGATGTACAGAACCGTCTCCACCGGTTACATGATGTTAGATACTAGTTACACTGACCTGCAGAACCAGGTACGGTTCTGCAATTCTCCAGTCAGATACTTATTGATCATCTGGCACTTCATTCTAGTGATGCTGAAGAAGAATGATCACTCGAAGTGATCTCTCAATCTTGTCGTGTTGTTGAGGTTGATTTGTCATTAAACAGTGAAATTTGTACTTTTGTACTTTTTGGTGTTGTTATCTGTAGTTGAATGGCACTAACTTGTTCCCTCTCCAACCCTCCCCCCCCCCCCCCTGCATGTTTTTCTGCCGCCTGCAGGTCCTGGCCCTGAAGAGTGAGTTGTCGCGCCAGAAGTCGGATTACGAGTCGCGGATGCAGAAACTCGAGCAGCGCGCCGACCGTCAGGACCGCCAGGAGCGACAGAGCATCGCTCGCTCCAGCGTGCACGAGCTTCCCGTCTCCTCGCACGACGACTTCCTCGTTCCCGCGGTGATGCCCGCAGAGGTCGACATGACCTTGAGCTACGGTGACCTCCAGCGGCAGGTCAAAGGTCTAAAGTCGGAGTTGACGTTCCAGAAGTCTCAGTACGAAGGTCGTGTGCAGAACCTTGAGCAGAGGAACGCCATGTTGGAGCAGCAGCTGCAGCGCCTCGAGCACGAGATGAAACGTGAGAGGATGCTCCGACAGGCTGCAGAGATCAAGTTACGTAACGAGGAGCAGGCGCGGCTCTCCGCAGAGGAGAGGAACCTGCAGCTGCAGAAGGAGCTGGACGACTTCTGTGTGGCCTTCGGAGACGTGCAGGACAACTTTGTACAAGAGACTTAAGGAGACGTGCAGGAGAACTTTGCACAAGAGACTTAAGGAGACAAGCAGGAGAACTTCGTGCAAGAGAGTTAAGGATGTTTGGACATGTACAGGACATGTTTGGACATGTACAGGACACATTTGGAGATGTACAGGACATGTTTGGAGATGTACAGGACACATTTGGAGATGTACAGGACATGTTTGGACATGTACAGGACATGTTTGGACATGTACAGGACATGTTTGGACATGTACAGGACATGTTTGGACATGTACAGGACAACTAGAGGTTACTTCCTTCTGGCTAACCCTGTAACCATTGGATTGGTGCCAATACTCTCCCGGTGCTTCAGCATACTTAAGATTAAGACATGTTTGTGGATGTCCAGGACAAAAGTTTATCTGAATGTGGGGAACGTTTCAATATTGCTGTACAATTACAGCCACAGATCTGAACTGTTCGTTATTACAGTACAGCCACAGATCTGAACTGTTCCTTATTACAGTACAGCCACAGATCTCGGCATCAGTGCCACTTGTGAACACCAGTGAAGATGACGAGTGGAGTTAGCGGGGAAACATTAACTGTTCTTCCCAAGCAAAGGTTTGGGGTAGAGAATTGCTTTATTGTAATGTGATACAATGTCGAGTTACATGGTACCATGTGAGACATCCCAGCCTTACAGTGTAGAGTTTCATTTTGTACATGGAGCCTTAGACAGACTAAAGACTGAGGAGCTCGAGGGTTGCAGTTTAACCCTCAAACTACCAAACCAAACATGCCTTCCAAATTCCACATGCAAACTTTACCTCACATTATTAGAAGAGTCTTCTATGATGATTTGACTGATAGTATTTTGGAGCAAAGCAGAAAATTGAAGTACTTTTGATACAAGAAATCAACTTTTTTTCTACTGGAGTACATGTAGTTACAGACCTTATTACACATGTAAAGTATATAGTGCATTGCCTCAGTTTTTATATCTTGCAGGTGCCTTACATTTTACAGTTAATCCTATTTACTATAACGTTTTTTTTTTAGATCTTTCCATGGTCCGTAGCCATGGACTTTATTTTTAGATTTACAATGTAACAGAGCAGAGTCTGGAACCTTTTACAGTGGATCAAGCATCTTGATTCTGTGACTGTCACATATTTTACAACATTGAGGTGTAAAAGATAACTTTTAGATGTCAATAGGTGTAAAAGATACTGTAGCCTTTATACTTATAGATTACATTTTTATACTGTATATAAATATCAAGATTGTTCACATCGTCTTTTCAGGATGGTGGATAGAAATGTTTAATGTAGCAAAGAATGTTTTAACTGTGCAGCTTTTCTAAGTGCCATAAAAATGTTAAAATGTATTCAGGAATTAAGTATTCAGACTTGTGGAATTTTTTGTTTTTGTTTTGGTGGGTCTAGTTTTTTGAGGGTAGTAGTTGGCTCCACTACTACTACTGTTTGTATGTGTTTACCTGGACCAGTTCATGGTCATGTCATTTTTTTATATGCCCCTATTTAGACTCCTAAATAAAGATGTTATAAGTAGTGCAGGTACAGTCTGTATCTTGTTCCTGTACAAAACTGGACCTATTATTGAGGATTCAATCTATTGTAAAGCGGTTGAATCATATTCATCCTGGACATTTGAGAATAAAGCTGATGGATCTCTGTTTCAGCACCTGAACTTCGTTTTCTTACAGCATCTTAACATTATGGTTACCGTCTTGGATACACTATCTGACAATATCTTTCATTGTATCAGTCCTCAACTACTACCAGTCTTATTTTGCCGCCCTGCAGCATAACACACCAGCTTCTGTATCTGTATCTATATAGTCGGTATCATCATCATCATCATCGGTCGACGTGATCGCACATGTTCGCACATGTTTACACACGACGGGGTTATACTGCCCCTTACGGAGTGGTATACCCTTTCGAGGCTAATTACAAGGCGGGGATGCGCCAGGTCTCCCGTCCGGGTGAATGATGTAAATCACCGTGTGGCTGATACGGTATGGAGGTTCGCCAAGCCTCCAACCGGGTGATTTGAAGTGAGTCACCAACTCCAGACAGAAGGATTTGCACCAACGCACACCGCACGTGTGGGGGTTCTTTAACGTGCATAGGGTGTGACTCTCCCCATACACGGGACCTCCATTTAACGTCCTATCCGAGGGACGACTCATTTTCACTTGAGTAAAGTGAGGAAAGTCGTGTAAAGTGCCTTTCCCAAGGGCACAAGATCGGTAGCACGGCAGGCGGATTCGATCCCGCAACCTCTCGGTCACGAGGCGGATACAATACCACTGCGCTACACGGTCCTACTGATGATGATGATGATGATATAGCCGGTATAACCGCCCTTCGGTGTAACACACCAACTTCTGTACCTGTATCTATATAGCTTTGGTGTAACACCAGCTTATGTATCTGTAAAGCCAGTATAAGCCATGAGGCGGTTTACTGCACTGTTTAGTACCAACCTGGTGTGTTACGCTGGCAAGCAGTTTACCAGGTATATAACGAAAAACAACTCAGCAACTCATGTTCCATCTGTGCCAGATCGCCTGCGATGAGTTTATTACCGGGAATTTCACACATACTTCTACACATCACAGGACTCGCTAACTACATACAGCCAGTCGGGGCAGTGCAGCTGCGCCCCCTACTGTCTGGGCCATATATTACAGCAACAACATTCATTGCACATATACACTCCACTTCCTCAACAATCATTGCAAACACTTGCCTGTCCACCCCATTCGACAACAATGGTACATTCCATGTACGTCTTACACAACAAGGCTGTACCATCAGTATGCAGACCAGAGGGGTGTTGCTTTCAATTCATTGATAGCTGGAGCAAATCAACGTCATTGTTGACGAAATGTAAAAACATTTGGAAGGTAACAAAACAACCTATCTATAAATATAAAGTATACATTATGCACAATATAATCTGTATATCAACATGGAAAGATGACAGCAGTGTCCGGTTTTTCTTCCAGTCCAACTCAACTTTCCATGGGTGAAAAAGCACAACCAGGGGTGCAAAATACTCATGCCAATTTCTATGGAACTTATATCCATTATTGACAAACATAAGAATTTTACGGAATTTATATAACCCACTACAGTTACTATACAAATTGTACAGAACTCATACAAGTTTTTTGGAATACTTATGATCCTATATGACTATAAGTAACATCCATACTTTGATTTAAACCCTTGCTTAAACTCAGTAGTTTCTCAGTAGTGGATTGTAATATTTCCATTATTAAATATGTCTGAATACTTAATTACTTAGTTAATAAGCACCCCTGAAAACTTCATAAAACAACTGTAAACCATGGATCATTTTGGTAGTGGGTCCAGTGTGGAGTCTTCACAACAAATATCTCCCCATCGGTTATGCCCTACAAGAATGGATAGTCTGGCTTTACAGTTGCTATGGTAACAATACAACCAGTCTGCACTATTTCCATGGTAACAAAGCAACTTAAAGTCTGGTGTTGCTTCCATGGCAACAAGTGCAACCCTTTCATGAGAGCAACCTTTCCCTCAAGGAAGACTTTGAGGTTGCAGAAGAAAACTTCAGATTGCAAAGTTCTGGTCACTCAGACTGGGTGCCACAGAGGGTTACAGAATGCAGGTTTGGTTAGGCGTTTTGGTTCTCAAATCAAGATAATTTCAAACAAATCCACGTGGAACTTATCTGAGTGGAAGGCTTGTACCTGGGTACACACAGTTTTGGGGAGTCGATGTTGTCAGTCTCCCCCAGCTTTCATCTTTGTGATGAATTTCGGATTCAATGTTTCAAAACTAACAAAATAACTTGGTGTGGCCTGTAAGATAAAGGTAAACTATCAGGTAAGCACCCGTGATCACACAGCTGTCCCCTACCTACACATGGAATAGTGAACTTCATGCATGGTTACCCAGGCTGGGCGGCACATTTGCTAGGCTGGGTGGTGCATTACCCAGGCTGGGTGGTGCATAACCCAGGCTGGGTGCTGCATGACCCGGGCTGGACAGCACATTACCCAGGCTGGGCGGTGCATTATCCAGGCTGGGTGGTGCATAACCCAGGCTGGGTGCTGCTTTGCTTGGACTGGGCAGCTATTTACAAGGCTCTGTACACAGAAGTCTGTCAGGCTCACCAGCTGGGTTCTATGGATGACATCCACACATGGCCCACACATCAACATATCCCCCACACATCCACAAAAGGTCCACACACAGTCCGAACATCCATGCATAGTCCACACATGCACACATGGTCCACACATCCACACATCAACACATGGCCCACAATTCCCCCCCACATCCACGCATGGTCCATACATCCACACAAGGTCCACACATCAACACATGGTTCACACATCCCCTGACATCCACACATGGTCCACATAGTCTGAAGACCAAGCATACTCCACACATGGTCCACACATCAACACATGGTTCATACATCTCCCATACATCCACACACTGGGTCCCCACATTCATGCACAGTCCACACATGTACACAAGGTCCCCACATACAGACTGTCCCCACATCCAAGCATGGTCAACACATAGATGCACAGTCCACACATTCACGTAAAGAACACACACGCACAGTCCACAGATCCTTGCACAGCCCACAAATGGTTGCAAGTTGCAGCCACACTGTGGCACACAGTCAAATATGGCATGTTTTGGAATGCCAGAAAGAAATTTGTGCATCTGAAGAAAAAAAGACATCTGTCTTTTTCAAAATCTAATGTCACAAAAAACGAAAGACTTTTGGACTGGGTTTCTTCAGTCACGTCATGATATTTGTTTTCCCTCCTGCGTGAGACTTTGTGGCTGCGTGGGTGTCACCCATATAACACACTTGGTGAGGCCTTACATGGAAGTCACATTCAGCTAACCCTATTGGTGGAAACTCGTTGCTATTGGTTACCAAAATATACACTATCCCTGAATGATCATCAAGCCTGGACAGATCAGAGACAGCCTGGAACAACCCCCCTCTTTTGCTAAGTGGACTGGTCCAAAATCATGATAGTCACCTTAGGGCAAATTTGAAATATAAGCCTAAAACCCACAAAGTCTGGGACAGATTTGCATAGAACTTTGCTATTCTGGACTTAAACTGACAAATCAACTCCCTCGCATTAATATGGTTCTGTCAAAAATCCTTCCCCGTGCCTAGAATGGTTCTGTCCACAATTCAACCACACGTCTAAAATGGTTCTGTCCAAAATCCAACCCATGTGTTAAAATCGTCCAGTCCAAAATCCTTCCCAAATTTCAGCATCCTGTGATTTTGGACTATTCCATTCTGAAGGGAGGGAACAGAATGATAACATTGCAAAGTTGCTCATGTGGTCTAAAGAAAATCTTGCTCAAGTCAGACAAACATTTCTCTGATTAGACATTTTGTTGAGTTCCATCCAATGAAATGTTCCCAGGCTATCTTGATGCTGCTAGGCTTGGTGTTTAACACTTCTAGTTTAGTTTCTTATCAATATTTAGTTACCCTACAGTGATGGCTAAAGCTTGCGCCGATAATCAGGAAAAGTGCTGCACACCCTCAGTTGAAGTGGGCTGGTCCAAAATTAGCCAATCAGATGGTTCCATTTATCAACTGTGTGTTTAACCTTGCAGAGTATGCCGCCATATTGTTTGGAAATATCAAACAGCAGAGTCAAGGTCAACATGGCAGAAGGTGGTTACCCGGGCAACGGAAGGATATGAAATTAGTGTTTGCCATTGGATAAGCCAAGATGTAAGAAGTTTTCTATTTGCTAAGATAATCATTACCTGCAATTTCACAACATGATTTCAATGTCAATCTGACCTCTGCTGGAATCTAAGAAGCCCCCCTCCCCCCTAAACTACCATGTAAGAAGGACTCCCATCAATAGTTAAGGGATTTAGTTCCAGCATACGTTGGGCATTTTGTTTGACTTTGGACGTCCCAGCAAACCATAATTGCTACATTTGTAAGTAGACATGGGAAGCATCCACAGTTACATGTAAGTACAGCAAAGTATGTCTTCAGCTCTTCTGGGCATGCAGGAAGCTCACCCCTCCCCTGCAGAATGGCACGATCCACCACACGCTGGTGGGTCGCACCACTCCCTCCGGAGGGGTGGGTAGGTACACTTGAGTTGACCAGCAAATGGCGGAAGCATGGCAGGTGGGTTGCTGGAGCTTTTCGCGGAGTTTTTTGGGTTGTCTTGTGGAATTTGTTTTCTTGATTTAGTACCTGCGGGCATCAGACGAGTTCAAGGTTCGGAGGTCAGCGTCCGGGTCGCGTCAGGACGTGCTGCAGGTATCGCCTATGCTGAACAAAACAAGCCGTCAGGACAGCAGAATCAGTACACGGTTCACAGCAATAAACAAACAAACAAACAAACAGCAGAATGAGTACACGGTTCACAGCAACACGGGACAAGCTCTAACTGTCCATTCTTACATTCTTATTACAACATACTGAAGGCTTAGACGGTAAAGGTTTCACCACCAGGGCTACATGCTAACCAGTCAGGGGAAACCTTTTACAAACAAATGTTAACATGAAGTTTAGCTAAGTGCAATCAAATTGTTTTAATCAATGAATTAGTGTATTTTAGTTTTCGGACTTGGTTGGTAAAAAAGGGAAAAACAGAGGAAGGATGGGAACAAACTGGACAGGGGAGAACAAAGACATCAATTTCCACCTGAGCACTTCTAGACTACACTGATGTCATGTACAAGATGTGCTGATGTCATACACAAGATGTGCTGATGTCATACACAAGATGTGCTAAAGGTCATACACAAGATGTACAATGTCATACACAAGAACACAAGATGTGCTGATGTCATACACAAGATGTGTTGATGTCATACACAAGATGTGCTGATGTCATACACAAGATGTGCTGATGTCATACACAAGATGTGCAACGTCATACACAAGATGGGCTGATGTAATACACAGGATCTGGCACATTTCAAGGTCAGGGAACTGTGTGTTCTAGGGTTTCCATGGTAACATGATTGACAGTTCAGTCACCAGAGCTTTCATCTTTCATGTTCCTGACCCCAGGTGACCCCTTACATCCAACGTTCGGCATACCGACGTGTCTTCTGGCGACTGGGACAGCTTCCGCTTTCTGGGCTGTGGTTGGCTGAGTTTGACCTCTGACCTGTCTGTACCAGGATATGCCCACAGGTGGAAGACAGGTGGGAAAGAACAGAAGGAGAGAAGGGAGGATAGAAGGCAGGGGTGGACAGAAAGAGAGAAGGGAGGATAGAAGGGGAAAGGGAAGAACAGAAGGAGAGAAGGGAGGATAGACGGGGAAAGGGATGAACAGAAGGAGAGAAGGGAGGATAGAGGGCAGGGATGGACAGAAGGAGAGAAGGGAGGATAGAGGGCAGGGATGGACAGAAGGAGAGAAGGGAGTATGGAAAAAACAGCAAAACAGCAAAAACAAAACAGGATGACCAGATGGAAAACTTTTCCACAGACACAAGCTAAAACCAAATCTGCAGCGAGATTAGGTGTGGTTATCAGAAGGTTACCCGGCACCTAAGGTGCAACAGGTGTGGTCACCAAGAGTTCAACATAACCAGGTGTATACGGAGATGTCTCACCTGAAGCTGAGTTACCTATAAGTGGCAGTTTCCCATACAGCAACTTCTGCACATAGTCCACCACTTCCTTGTAGATCAGGTCTGAAACAGGACAACAACAGGACACAATCAGAATGCAAACAGGACAAAAACAGGACACAATCAGGGCACAATCAAAACACAAACAGGGCACAGTCGGGGCAGTCAAAAATAGGACAAAATCTATTTCACTTTTCCATTGCTCTACTGTAACTCACCTTTCCACTGCTCTACTGTGTGCTCTCTCTCGTCGATGGAGTGGTCGTATGGAATTGGGGCAGGCTGAAAAGCAGACAACAGAAATCACCTCAGTTTAGAATCCAACTGAGCAGGAACTACAAGGTCTTCAGTATTTCACATGTTTCTGTGTTCTTACAAGGGATTCAGAAACAAGCAGATAAAACAAGATTCAAGTAGCAAAAATGATATGAAAACACAGACACTGATTATTCATATCTTTTACTATTTTACCTTTGATTTTTGCGCAAATCATACAACATCCTTCTCATATTTTTGAACATCGCATCAAGTAACCATGCTTCCCAGGAAGGCAGTAAAATCTAAGTTACTTGTGTGGAAGGCAGTAATGCCGTGCTGCAGTTTGCCAAAAACATAATTTTGACAAGGAAACTGGGAGTATTTCTAGCTTTTGAAAGAATGTGGAACTAAACCTGATCCCTTTTAAACCCAGAAAATGCTAAAACTGTTTTACATTTGTTCTTCCACCTTTATATTGTTCCCGTACGGCCGGCCACCGTCCGAACTTTTCCAAATTGTGTTATTCAGGTGCTTGAGTAACATTTTGTATTAATGTGTATCTAGGGATATCTTATTACCTGGATGTCCAACCTTTACTGACATGTTTGTTTGTTTATCTGTTTGTTCCCCAAAAGAAAATACTAATGAAACAACACTTTTTTATCTATTTATTTGTTTGTGTTTGTTTGTATGTTCCCCCAACAGAAAATGCTAATGAAAGAACACCTAATTCTTTGTTTGTTTGTATGTCCCACCACCAAAAAATAATAATGAAACAACACCTATTTATTTGTTTGTTTGTGTTTGTTCGTTTGTGTGTCCCCCCACCAGAAAATACTAATGAAACAACACCTATTTATTTGTTTGTTTGTTTGTTTGTTTGTGTGTCCCCCCACCAGAAAATACTAATGAAACAACACTTACACTTACCCCCTCCACCTCACTGGGGTCGTACCACACATTGACGTAGGGGTGTTGCAGGGCTTGGTCCACCGTTATCCTCTTGTAGGGATCGATCACTAACATCTTGGACAGGAGATCCCGGGCCTGGCTCGCTGGGGGGGGGGGGGGGTGTGTACAGGAAACAAAAGTCAGGATAAATCAACAAAGAAACAAAAAATCCTGCAGCAAAAATGCAATTTTAACTTTCGCTACTCAAACTGATGCAAGGCTTCATCTGCAAATCACAACTTTGATTTAGAAAAACTGAATAAAAACAAAGTGAGCTCAAAAGGTCTTTTTATACAGCTAATTTTTCCAGATGTTTGCGACAATCAGGACATTTCCTCACTGAGCATCTGTGGAAAGGGGAGACCTTTCTTTCTTCCTGTCCAAACACAGGGCTGAATGTAGATGAACTTCATGGGGCTTAAAGGAAGTCAGCTGCTTTTGTAAGACAAAGAAATTCTAGCGCTACAGTTTGAATTGACATCAATACTCTAGCCTGTCTTGTCCTGAATGCAAAACTTTCCTTTTTCATTCTCAAGGGGACCCAGGTACATGTAAATAATCTTAAGGAGGTCAATCAGTTTATATTACACTTGTAAACCAGGTGTGTGTGCGTGTGTGTGTGTGGGGGGGGGGGGGTTACCCCCTTGCTAAGGTTTAAGTGGGGAAAATCTGTACACTCAGTCCCCACATAATGTTGTATGCAGTACATGTCCCACCACAGGGTTGGATAAGTCCATTGATGCCATTGCAAGTGAAAGTCCAGCCCTTTCCCTTCAGCACAGGCCGAAGTGTAGCCTGGAGTCCAGCCTTGTTTGCTGTGGTCCACCGCCCCTTAGCGGGGAGCAACCTTGGGGAGCGGACTAAAGCAAACAAGGCTGGACTCCAGCCTAGCCCAACTGGACCTGCGTAGTGTGGGTACAGTTACATGCTTTAAGTACTTGGTTTAGGCCATACCAATTCAATTCATTGGTTCACTCAGCAAACTTTCACCATTAATGAAACCATTCACCAACTTTCTGGTGTAGCAAATTGGCCTTTATATTATAAGCTCCTTAGAGTACTCTAAAATGTGGGTATTATTATTGCAGTAATATTTTTCATTCATGAAGAATGGGACAAACATAAAAACTGACACTACTTTTGTAATTTTCAACTAATAGGTGCTGTTTCTGTACAGTAACAGTGTTTTTGTACTTTTTTCAAGCTGAAAACCTTTTATTCTTTATGTTTTGGAACAGACCTTATCTTTACCACAACCATTTTACAATTTTTATTTTTATTTTTTTTTCGCCCTATTGCTCCATATTTTTAATGAAAAAATCCGTGAACCAAGAAATTAAATTGGTGTGGCCTTAATGAAAAATAAAAAAATTTCATTGCCGCAAGTAAAATTGCATAAAAATATGTAGATTAAATTTGGGGCCAGTGATAAGTTGGTTCAGTCCAGTTAATTTTGTCACTATGGGCAAGTGAATTTTTGCCTTGCTTAACCCTGTATATTGAGATGTCAGTTGGCCGTGGCCAGTAGTGTTAGTGTTCCACACACAGCGCAGTGCTCATGCCATCACTGCTGCAGCTGATACGCCATGCTGCCCCAAACCCCGCACTCTCCTCCCAACTCCACCCAGCTGGGACGCACAGTCCGCCATGCGCCGCAACAGCCCCCCTCCCACTCTCCTCCCAACTCAACATTACTGCTGCAGCTGGGACCCAACATGCCTGACATCCTGCCCTAAACACTCCTCCCAACTCAACTTAGCTGGGACCCACAGCACGACAGTTGCATACACATGGAATTTTTGTGAAACTTCAGTGCAGTCTGGCAATTTTAACACCAATAATATCGCTTCTCCCTATCTTCCCCCCATTTTGCTGCCCTCCCCCCCCCACATTTTGCACCCCTCCCCCAATTCTGCCGCCACACCAGTGATATTTCTCCAGTCCAGCCATCCCTGCAGGCAACACAAAAGCGCAGAAACCGCCAACGGAAAATGCCAAATCACAGACTGAGTGCAAACTGAGCCACAGCTGCTACCTTTGCCTGCAGTTCTAACCCCAGCCGCTAGGGGGAATTTCCCATGGTCCTTTGCGCCTGTGAATTGGTCGCCACGAGCCTTTGGGCCTGTGGGTTGAAAGTGAGTCGAGTCGTTAGGATTGCTCTCCTGCAAAATCAAGCAAAAACCATGGCAACCAATCACAACGTGCCATGGCAACCAACCATGTGGGCTCAAATTTCCATCTTTTGTTGGAGCAAACCATTTCTGTTGAAGGGGGCAACCTTTTGGGAGACAGAATTTGGGCTAGATAGAGAGGAGAAAATATCAACATGGTGTGACTGCATTCATTACCCAATAGCAGTATGCCACACATCCCTCCAAATAACATGGAACAGTCCAAAACTGGGGATGGGGAGTTGGAAAGGATCACTTATGGAACAGTCCAAAACTTGGAGGGGGGGGTGGGGTGAGTCCAGTTTCGGGTTTCATGCGTCATCATCATCATCACGAACACCACACATATCTACAGGAGCTGGGAACCAATCAGCATGGAGCTACATCACATATGGATTACAAGTAACCATGACAACGATCAACACCACAAACTTTCTCCCCTCCCCTATATCACTTTCCCTCTCTGCCGGCTCACCTTTCAGCTTGTTGTGTTCCGTGGACTCGGCGGGAAACAAGACGTCTGGGAAGAGCTTCTCGAAGGAGTATCCTGCGTACTTGGGTCTGTTCTCCACATAGTTCCTCACGGTCGGCTGCAGCCTCTTCATGAAGTCTTGAGAAGGCGTGCCCAGCTGCTCGATGATCTTATTCCACTGGTCGATATCTGAGACGGGTTAAGGGTCACGCCACAACCTGCACTCCTAGTGTCAGTTCTGACACTACCTGCGCTCTCATTGGTCAGTTCTGACATTACCTGCGCTCTCATTGGTCAGTTCTGAGTTTTTCGCACGCTTTTTTCATTTTGTGCCATTGCATCATGATTTTGCCTAATGTTAGTTACAAATGTATACTTTGATAATGTCATTTGATGCTACTATTGTATACATTATTGTATATTCTATGTTGTGCCATGTATGTATTTTTATGTGAGGGAGGGCAGCCTTTAAAGGTGCATTTTGCACCTGTTTTTCCCTCCCCTTCCCTCTGTGATAAATCCAAATAAAGAAATAAAGAAGCGAGGATACGGTCGGTCCCGGGGAACAGAACGGTTCCCTTCACCGTCTCCCCCAATATACAGCCCATCGACCAGATGTCAACTAAAACACACGTAAAAACCAAATCAGCCTCAAACACCCCTACAGAAAAGTGGCACTGTCCACATTTCCCTTCTGTTCACTAGATACATTTTGTTGTTTCTGGGCCAATCCAAATGTGAGAAAGGGGTGAGCAACAACACCCCACGTAGAAGTGGTAAAATTGACTTTTTTTGTCAAGCTCAGCCAGTTTTGGACTAGTCCACTGACAGAATAGGGGTGGTGAGGGCATGTAAATCAAAGCAAAAATACACATTATATTAGAAAGTGGAGCAGCCAATATTGACAACATTCACCAAAAAATCTGTGGGTTCAGAAAGGGACAAAAATAAGAATGAACATGGAAGCAAAATAAACTGGCGGAAAAGAAGTAGTTGCAAGACTGAAATCAACAGAAGTAAACATGCAAAAACTACTGACTAAATGCTTTGAAGGAGCTGAAGAAACAGATTTTGTTTGGTGTAACATTTGCGAATGTTGGCTGATCCCCGGAAGAAAAGGTACTCACAGAAGGGAGCAAACCAAGGTCAAACCAAGGACAGAAGGATACGGTCTGTGCCAGGGAAAAGCACTCCGCCTCTCACTATTTCCCCACATATACAGCCCATGGACCAGATGTCAACTAAAACACACGGGAGCCGTGGTAACTAAAACTGCACCTTGAACACATGTACTAGAAATGCTGAACACCCCTATCGTCCAGTGGTATGAGCTAAATTCATGATGGGTTGGTGGTTATACTTGTCCACCCCCACTGTGGAGTGGTATGGTCCTTCTCATTGTAATGAGCATATATGAGAACTGATTTCAGACAGCACCACTCGAAGGATAGGGGTGATCATATCTTTGACATAAAAAGTTTGACCAATTTGGGAGCATGACTGGACAGACAGAAGAGACAGACCAGGGAAAACCTGCACAGAGGACGCCACAATCTGCCTAAGGACAAAGTTGAAAACTCACAAGTAGCAAAGTTTGGAAGTAAGAAACAAACATAAAAGCTGAGAACGACCCCACACATGCACGCATGCCACCTGGTTATTCTTGTCAATCACTGAACAGATTATAGATGGATGTCCCATGTACATACCAACACCCCAGCGATCAGTAAGGGAAGGATACGATCATTGCCGCGAAACACAATTTTCCCGCGAACCATCTCGCCAAAAATGCACCCAACCGACCACACATCGACTACAGAGGCAGAGAGAAAGAGAGCGGGTTAGCAAGCATGTGGGGTTAGCTGGTGTGTTCATACAAAAACATGTACATACAGACACACATACACACACACACACACATACACACACCAGACACACACAGACACACGCGCACACACCAGACACACAAACATGCACACACAGACATACACATTGTACCAAACACACACCAGACACACAGCCATCCACACACACATATACTGTAAACAGTAAAGTGTGCACAGTGGGTTAGTACATGAACACACAGACATAGTAGCCAGCATTACTTATTGTAGACACAAGCAATTTGGAACGACAGGCATTTGTCTGCAGAAAAGGTCGGTATTTCAAGCGTTTCATGCGTGTCACTACGATACATTCACAACTGGAAGCATGGTCGAGGTACAGACAGGAGTTAGTTCTGTTGTCATGGTTACTGGACAATAATCACACATACAGAACAGAAGAAGGTGTAGAATACAGGGTTGTCCTTTCTACTCTAGTTTCAGGCCCTGAAAAGTGAAAGTTGTAGTTACCGTTTTCGGTGTACCCCATGCCCAGGATGACCTCGGGTGCCCTGTAGTACCGCGTCACCACGTAAGGGGTCATCATGAAGCTCGTTCCCGCCGTTCTCGCCAGCCCGAAGTCAAGAATCTTCAGCGTACAGTCCGACTTCACCACGATATTGCTGGGTTTCAAGTCCTGACAGGACACAGAAAAGTTACTAACAGTCGGACTTCGCCACGATATTGCTGGGTTTCAAGTCCTGACAGGACACAGAAAAGTTACAAACAGTCAGACTTCACCACGATATTGCTGGGTTAGTCCTGATAGAACACAGAAAAATTACTAACAGTCGGACTTCGCCACGATATTGCTGGGTTTCAAGTCCTGACAGGACACAGAAAAGTTACTAACAGTCGGTCAGGGAGGGAGGGAGGGAGGGGGAAGGGGGGATGTGAGAGAGAGTGAGAGAATGTGTGAGAGAGTGAGAGAATGTGAGAGAGAGAATGAGAGAGAGAGAGAGAGAGAGAGAGAGAGTGAGAGAGAGAGAGAGTGAGAGAGAGTAATACTAACTCTATGAATGATCCTGGCCGAGTGCAGGTGTTTGATGGAGGGAGGGAGAATGTGTGAGACAGTGAGAGAGAGTAATACTAACTCTGTGAATGATCCCCACCGAGTGCAGGTGTTTGACGGAGGGAGGGAGGGAGGGGGATAGGGGTTGGAGGGAGGGAGAGAATGTATGAGAGGGAATGAGAGTGAGAGAATGTGAGAGAGAGAGAGAGAGAGAGAGAGTAATACTAACTCTGTGAATGATCCCTGCCGAGTGCAGATGTTTGATCCCACACAGCATCTGATAGAGGAGGTACGACATGCGCTCGTGGTCCAGATCCATCTGGATCACCTGACACAGGTTCGCATCCATCAACTCCATCACTAGGTACCTGCAAGGCATCATGGGAGATTATGCATGCATCAGGGTCTATGGTACATCACCAGGCATCATGGGAACCAGCAACACATGGAGAGTGTGGTAAACCCAAACGTAAGGTGAAAGGTCATGGATATACGCATGCGTCTTTTGTTACACTCCACTGGTCAGTATCCAGCATACTTAAGACTTGTAACAGCCATTTTCAAGGGAAGATTCTCGCTTCAATTTTATCACGTTAGTGTTACGTCAATGTAGGTTAGACATCCAGGTACTAAGATACGCCAAAAAGTAGTTACTCAAGCAACTGCATATGGTTTTGGAAACGGCCATGTTTCATGAGGATTGGGCATTGTGCTTACATGAGCCGCTCATCATATATAGCTGGTTTTCCCTTTGGGAGGAGCATAGACATGTAAGAAGTTTATGCGAAAGTGTGTTACTAGTGAAAGTAAAAAACAGTACTTACACATCTTGGAATTCTTCTAACGACTTCTGCGGGGTGAAGACATTTAACAGTCCTATAATCTGGAAGGAGGAAAAAGGAAGAAGAATTCCAACCATTTAGAAGTATGCTTTAAAATGAAGGTTTCTTTAAGACTTTAGCAGACTGTTTACTTTTGCTTTACAGGTCATGTACGCAGCCCACTGGGCATTATAGATTTCTATTTGTGACTGTTGTTAACATTACAGGCGCAGTAAACAAGAACAACACCGAAGAATAAAGGGGACATACATTTTTATGACTGTTGTTAACATTGCAGGCGCAGTTTGGTGTAGTAAACAAAAACAACAATGAAGAATAATGTGGACCTTTTTTCATGACTGATGTTAACAGTACAGTTTGCTAAGGGCCCTTACCATTGGGAACAACACTGAAGAATAAAGCTGACCTACATTTTTATGATTGACGAGTTTCATGAGCACAAACTCCCGGTACGCTCGCTTGGCGTGTGTGACGTTCTGAAACGGCCGACTCAGTTTCTTAATCGCTACATTCTGTCCCGTTAGCGTGTCGTATGCAGCGCTGAAATACAAAGGAAATAAAATCAGCCAATATTCAATCAATCAATCAAACCATCAATACCTTTATCAATATGTAATAGCTGTTAACACTGGTATCTGCTACAGACAGCCTTCAAAAACTTACCTGCTATTTGCATAACAAACTTGTTGAGATTTACTGACTTACTGAAGAGTTATTGACTAGTTACTGAAATGTTACTGAAGAGTAACTGAACGAGTTACTGAAGAGTAACTTAAGAGTTACTGAAGAGTAACTGAAGAGTTACTGCAGTTACTGAAGAGTTACTGCAGAGTAACTGAAGAGTTAATAGAGTTACTACAGTTACTGAAGAGTTATTGACGAGTTACTGAAATATTACTGAAGAGTAACTGAAGAGTTACTGAAGAGTAACTGAAGAGTTACTGAAGAGTAACTGAAGAGTTACTGAAGAGTAACTGAAGAGTTACTGCAGTTACTGAAGAGTTACTGCAGAGTAACTGAAGAGTTGATAGAGTTACTACAGTTACTGAAGAGTTACTGAAAGTGGCTCACCAGACGATGCCCTGCGCCCCTGAGCCGATGGGTTTGAGGTTCTGATATCGCTTCAGTACTGTAAAGGTGCTGTCTCCAACCTCCACTGTGTAAAACTGGCTGTTTGCTGCCAGCTTACTCATCCTGCAATGTAGGGGGTACAGGTTACAGGGGGTGCAGTAGTGTAGGGGGTAGTGCATGTGTGTGTTAGGGGGGTAGTGTGTGTGTTAGGGGGGGTAGTACAATAGTAAAGGAGCTGTCTCCAACCTTCACTGTGTAAAACTGGCTGATTGCTGCCAGCTTACTCATCCTGCAATGTAGGGGGTACAGGTTACAGGGGGTACTAATATAGGGGGGAGTGTGTGTGTGTGGGGGGGGGGGGGATGGGGGCAGGTGTGTGACTCACCTGAAGTGTTGTGGCAGGTGTGTGACTCACCTGAAGTGTTGTGGCAGGTGTGTGACTCACCTGAAGTGTTGTGCCAGGTGTGTGACTCACCTGAAGTGTTGTGCCAGGTGTGTGACTCACCTGAAGTGTTGTGCCAGGTGTGTGACTCACCTGAAGTGTTGTGCCAGGTGTGTGACTCACCTGAAGTGTTGTGCCAGGTGTGTGACTCACCTGAAGTGTTGTGCCAGGTATGTCAGGTCTACAGCATCACAGAAGCCCTGACTAAAGGCAAGTCTCAGGTCCAACTCCACCTCAAAACTCTTGAGCAGCCATGACGGCGATCTGTGCATGCAGGGCTGCGGACAGATGGAGACAATCAATCAATCAATCAATCAATCAATCAATCAATCAAAAATCATTTAAACAAGCAGTCAAGGGATGGTTGGCATTCAGCACCAAGGACAGGTCACAGTAACCAACCTTTCCTTCCACCAGACTTTCATCTTTGTTTTCAGATAATACCTCATACTAGTCATAGCTCCCTGGTAGTGGTCATTATAGATATCATTATTATATGGTGTTATAAGCTAGCACAATCAAACATTACCGGTATGTTATTACTAGCTCAAACACGTCCTTACTGAAAATCAACAGTTATCTGTGCAGACTGTGACGGGCCGGCCTCAGCTGACCTCACTGACATCTACTGTGGGTATGTTCCACCACTTCTAGAGTACTCGGCTCCAGGTTGGAACAACAGACAAACCAACAGACTAGAACGCGTTCAGAAACATGCATGTACTGGTGTAGCATTATGTTGGGTCGGCAGTACACCAGGGAACATTGGATTTACAGACTCTTTCTGATCGCAGACAAAACCTTTGCATCTAACGGACTTCGTAAAGAAAGTACAGCAATTAGGGGTGGGTACCGGTACAGAAAATTCAGGTCCAGGTCCGGATCAGGTCCAGAGGATCAGGTCCAGGTCCAGATCAGGTCCAGGTTCGGACCTGATTCAGTATGTGAAAACGTGTGATATGGACGATACTCAAAACAATGGTCCATTTTGCTACAAAGGAATCTGTATTGCGTAGTTTTCGACTCCCACTGGTGTTTTAAAAATCATACATCTTACTACCTCTGTACGTTTGACTGTAAAAGTTGGTAAAAATTACTATAGACTATGATATCTACTCTGCTTCACTCCTGTTATTTGCCTTGACCGATAACCCCGAAAACCTGTGAATGCCCGATCATATAATCAGTTCATTTTCCATCTGTCCCAAGTTGCCTGTATATTGTTACAGCACACGGAAGTGAGGACAGCTGTGTGCTTACTGCCTCAGCAGCTCTGCAGGACGGAAGACTTACCTGCAATTTCACACTTCAGCTCGGCAGGTAAAGACTCAGGTGTCAAGCAAGGACTTTCACTTTTCATTTCGCTTTCACACGTAGACATTTGACATTTTTGTACCTGTTCACTTAAAAAAGGCCTACATAGGGGTTTTGTATACACATCAAAAAGTACACTCAGGATTTTTCATCCTGTGCCAAGACTTTTTAACCAAAATTTTCAAACTGACTGCAGACTTACTACATCCATAATAATTTCCTATGCTCAGCTTCAGGCTTTTCCACCTTCGTCAGCAGGGTTGGACAAGTCCACTGGCCCGACTGTCCCGGGCAAGGAAAAGTGCTGGTCGGGCAAGTTGTACCCCACTCGTCCGATCGGGCAAGATTTTTCCATGAGTGAGATTTTGATCTACTTGTTAAATTTCACAGTCATGGCATCAAGCATTGGTCAACACAGGAAAATTGAGCCAATGATAAAAGAATTCCATTGCTAGAAATATTCATGAAAGTACAAAAAATGTTCCTTACATTTTTGGCAAGGACATGTGA
The DNA here is from genome assembly GCA_019207045.1 of Branchiostoma floridae x Branchiostoma belcheri. Classification (NCBI taxonomy): domain Eukaryota; kingdom Metazoa; phylum Chordata; class Leptocardii; order Amphioxiformes; family Branchiostomatidae; genus Branchiostoma; species Branchiostoma floridae x Branchiostoma belcheri. The sequence goes on from CM033024.1 coordinate 4,004,512, forward strand.
ATTTCCTGCATCATCGAAACCCCTGCCATAGCCTCCCGCCTTCTCCTGTGATAACATGTAGTCCTAAACCCCTTTCACGGCCTTACTACATCACATGATCTGACAGCCCCCATACCTTGCCTGACATGATGTATCTGTGCTGCTCCCACGGGAGTATTCCATCATCCCATCATCCCACACAGCATTAATGTCATGTCCTGACTTCATATCTCAATACATCTTCATATCTCATATCCATATATATCTCAATATCTAGGTCCATAAATTTGCTTTATTCGAATTACAACAGGGACAATATTTACAATGTGGACACGAGTAGGCTAACAAGCTGATATTTCATACTTCATTAACTACATGTATGCACCTCCCACAAATAATAAAGATAAAATCACGATCAAGAGAATCAACATATGTTGCTGTGAAGTAGACATACAACTGACTCCTGTGTGTATCATACTGTTGTACTACTAGTACTAGAGTAATTTGTACCCAGGCAAAATGTCTTAATTTATACAGAGTTCCCTTACACTGTACCTGAAAGGAGCCTCCTTGCTATTGCTAGTTTTGCTACCTGTAACAATTGTTGTACAAAAAACTCTGACTTGACTATTATCAGTATTAGTCAACTTACGTTTGAAAGAACTCCAGTATAAACATGATCAACACTAACAATATAATAATATCGGGTGTATTTTGCAGCCAGTAGGTACCCAAAGTGTGGGTAATGAGGCTGTTTAACATGGTCGAGGCACCTCCTCGAGCACGGGACCTTCGTTTTACGTCCCTCCCGGAAGACGATTTCGTGGAAAGCTTCGTGAGGCTACAGCAACCCGGACGTCCTTGGTTGTTCCCCCATCCAAGCACTGTCCAGACCGCGTACAGCTTAACTTCAGAGATCGAGGGATCAGGTATACCAACACGCCACGCCGCCGTAGCTAACACAGATGAATTACTATAACTCAGACCTACAGGTCTGCTTATCCTACATCAGTGGTTTAACTACAACAGTACAAGTTACAACTATTATAATTATTATTAAATAGGTTTATGGATCTGAATTTGTTATCCTGAACTGCGTCAGACCTCTCAACACACTTATTGAGCAGGGTGGGGGTGATCCGGTTTGCTTGGATAAAGACATGAGCACTGGAGCAACCTGAGATTTCTTGTCATGTTTAACCTGCACAAGTTGTAAAACAGGAAAATACCAGCCGTTGCGCAATGGAGTCATGTGGCACAATGGTAGGGGGAGGTGTTTCACACATGAACTAGAGGTTCTGGGTTCAAGTCCCGACATATCTCTTCTCCCCACTTCACTCGGCTGAAAAGGAGCGCCTAGTTTCTGTTGGGACTTCCGTTGGATAGGACGCTAGACGGAGGCCCCGTGTTTGAGGAGAGTCACACCTCAAGCAGACGTATCCCATAAGTAAGAGAAAAGGTCCTTCCTGGTTTGAGTGGATTAAAAAAAATCTTTCTGGATATGCAGCTTGTACTGTTCACTACAGACCTGGTGTGTTATAAATTGTTGTGTGAGGTTTTACCCTGTCCTGTTCCGAGTATGCAGCTTGTACGGTTGTACTGATGCCTTACGCCAGTGTAGCCCTACTGAATACCCCACGGTTTGGGCACGTTATGTTTGTACGGCTGATGTTAGTAAAGATAAGCAAGAACAGTTTATAAAATAATATAGGAGAAGGTACCCCCCCCCCCCCACATCTATAAATGTACGTGCCCATATCGGCGGCGGCCCTATCAGTATCAGACTCGTCCGTCCAAACCGGAACAGAAGTCCTGTACCCAACCCTACCCCCTAACCCTACACCTATATATAAACCCCCCGGCCTCCCCCCTCCCTCCTCCCCCTCATGACTCATGTTTTCCCGAATCTGCCCCAAATGAAGGGACGGCAGACCGCCTCTGACCTACCTTTCCTTCCGTCCTTTTCGGGCCGTTTTCCCGCGCTGTTTTCTCCTCACGTCGTCTGGAATCAAACTCTTCTCCCACAGAGAAACCTCACACCAGATTCCCGCGCTGATCCACCCGTAAAAATTCTCTGAACGGCCTAAATTTGATCAAAACGACGAGGAAATAGAAGTATGGCTACCCAGAAAATACACGTCCACAACATGTGATGACGTCATGTCATTTACCCCCCGCGAAGAACTTGTGTTGACGTCACCATAAGTGAGTGCCTGCAGTACAGGAGGAAAATGACAGATGGCGCGCCTGCACGGGTCAGTAGCCTGTAGCCTGGGTTCCATGCTCTATGAGAACGGCAAGCAAAAAGATGCAGCCGGTGATAGGTATTAAAGGAGGATGGTAGTCAGGCTACCCAGTGTAAGTGTGAGGAGTAGTTGTTGTGGTTAGTAGTTATTAAAAACTGTCTACAATACTTACAGGCTAATTGTCTAGTTCGTTACTCAGGATGGGAGCATTTAAGAGACAGGAGCCTGGGGTGGCGGTTGCAAGTTTGATGTTTCTTGTTTTTTAATGTTAACGTTAACTTAAGTTGATATTGCTGTTGTAAGCTACACTTGAAATTTGAATGATTCATGTGCTGAACTCTAATTGTTCAAGTTTCAAAAGAAGCAGTCATTCCATTACTATCCACTAAAAGATCACTATTTAGCGAAAATAGTTCAATGAAACTCCACAAATAAATGGTCCTCTCAATAGTCTCCGCTGAGTTGAGTTTTATTAAAAATATATATCAGAAACCACATCTTATGTCCTGTGCCTTGATAATTTGATACATGTTATCGTCCAACAGTGGTCATAATACTTTATGATTACAGTGTTTACATACAGGCCATCAAACTGCCAAATACAAGGTACACACCTGTTAAACATTATGTATACACACACCTGTTAAACATGTAACGTTGTATATATGTATACACACTGTCACACATATTTAAGATCAAATAAAATTCTACCTCCACATGTGTGCTAATTATATTTTTTCCTGACAACAAAAATGTTGGTTTCGCTGACATGATTATCAACTATATCATACAGACATTAATGTTAAAACTGTGGTTAAAATTGTGCATCCCTGAATGTTGAGAACATGAAGACATTTACAGATGCAGCATGGAGAATTCTGGTACTCAAAACCTGAGGACACGTAGAGAATTCAGTACTGTACAAATAACCACCTTTACTAATTTGGGCATAAACAGAAAATGTACATTTCCTAATTTGGGCATATACAGAAAATGTACATTTCCCAATTTGGGCATAAACAGAAAATGTACATTTCCTAATTTGGGCATATACAGAAAATGTACATTTCCTAATTTGGGCATAAACAGAAAATGTACATTTCCTAATTTGGGCATATACAGAAAATGTACATTTCCTAATTTGGGCATATACAGAAAATGTACATTTCCTAATTAGGGCATAAACAGAAAATGTACATTTCCTAATTTGGGCATATACAGAAAATGTACATTTCCTAATTTGGGCATAAACAGAAAATGTACATTTCCTAATTTGGGCATATACAGAAAATGTACATTTCCTAATTTGGGCATAAACAGAAAATGTACATTTCCTAATTTGGGCATATACAGAAAATGTACATTTCCCAATTTGGGCATATACAGAAAAAGAACATTTCCCAATTTGGGCATATACAGAAAAGTACATTTCCCAATTTGGGCATATACAGAAAAGTACATTTCCCAATTTGGGCATATACAGACAAGTACATTTCCTAATTAGGGCATATACAGAAAAGTACAATTCCCAATTTCGGCATATACAGAAAAAAATATTGCCTAATTTGGCCATGAACAGAAAAGTGCATTTCCTAATTTAGGCAAGTACAGAAATCCCATTTCCTGATGAAACATTTGCTTGAAAAGCAAGTTTTTCAGGAAAGGTTTTGCAAATTTTGATATCTACGTCATAAAACGCTCAACTGGATTATTGTACATCATTTCTACATTTCTGTCTTGGACAGACTAAATCAGTAACAGACTGTTCCACTCTGTGGAACACATCAAGTTCAACCATCAGGCTGCCTTCGTAGGACAATAACAATCTTGCATATAATTTCATGAAATTGAACAAATTCACCCAACAATCATCCTAGCCATAAAAGCATATCTATGCATATTCTGGCCAGTAAGAGGCCTGTTCAAGTAAAACATTTGTTTTATTAACTTGGATGGACTCAAGCCAGTTGTGATCTCACAGTGCCACAAGTTGTGCCACCTGACTGTTCTGTCAATCCTTCACTTATATGAAGAGTTTTTTACTTAGAAGTTTGCTCGAATATCTCCAACATCTTGAAGGCATTTGCTAACACGTCTCCAGATGAATCTTAAGAAGTTTGCTAACACGTCTCCAGATCTTAAGAAGTTTGCTAACACGTCTCCAGATCTTAAGAATTTTGCTGACACGTTTCCAGATAGATCTTAAGAAGTTTGCTGACACGTCTCCAGATGAACCTTAAGAAGTTTGCTGACACGTCTCTAGATAGATCTTAAGAAGTTTGCTGACACGTCTCCAGATGAATCTTAAGAAGTTTGTTGACACGTCTCCAGATGGATCTTAAGAAGTTTGCTAACACGTCTCCAGATAGATCTTAAGAAGTTTGCTGACACGTCTCCAGATGAATCTTAAGAAGTTTGCTGACACGTCTCCAGATGAATCTTAAGAAGTTTGCTGACACGTCTCCAGATGAATCTTAAGAAGTTTGTTGACACGTCTCCAGATGGATCTTAAGAAGTTTGCTAACACGTCTCCAGATAGATCTTAAGAAGTTTGCTGACACGTCTCCAGATGAATCTTAAGAAGTTTGTTGACACGTCTCCAGATGAATCTTAAGAAGTTTGTTGACACGTCTCCAGATGAATCTTAAGAAGTTTGCTGACACGTCTTCAGATGAATCTTAAGAAGTTTGCTGACACGTCTCCAAATGAATCTTAAGAAGTTTGCTGACACGTCTCCGGATAGATCTTAAGAAGTTTGCTGACACGTCTCCAGATGAATCTTAAGAACCCCGTTCCTGTGCAGGTTCACCAGCTTAAGGAACTCCTTCGGCAGATTGTGCAAGAAGGCGGGGTCAAGGATCGGATTCATCTTCGTGTCCTGATTGGCCAGAAGAGATCATGTGAGACATAGTCAAAACTGACCACGGACAGCTATGTCCTGATTGGTCAAAAGAGATCATGTGAGACATAGTAAAAACTAATAATAGACAGCCATGTCCTGATTGGTCAGAAGAGATCATGTGAGACATAGTGACAATAGATCATAGACAGCCATGTCCTGATTGGTCAGAAGAGATCATGTGAGCATAGTAAAAACTAATATCATAGACAGCCATGTCCTGATTGGTCAGAAGAGATCATGTGAGACATAGTAAAAACTGATCACAGACAGTTATGTCCTGATACGAGCGATTGCTGTTGTTGTTTATATCCGGGGTATTCGGTGGTTGGTGTCTACCAGGACGTCAGTAGATTGGATTAAAAATTGATATTCAAATCAGCAGATCAAATTACCGGTTAATATGTAAATCAATCGTTTGCCAAACACCTGCTTTTTGCCTACCACAGCATCACGTGACATCATCGCGATCGCTCGTATTAGTCAAAAACGATCATGTGAGACATAGTGAAAAGTGATCAGACAGCCATGTCCTGATTGGTCAGAAGAGATCATGTGAGACATACTGTAATTCCTGATTTTTTTCAATGTACTGTTATGTTCACGGTTTTCCCGGTGATGACTGTAACGTGAACTTATCATTACTGATAACAAATAATTGACAGACTTTTTTATGTGCACTTGCTGCGACAGTGAAAATTTAGTTCCGAGAACAAGTTAAATTTTCTCAGACAGGGAAAGTTTGGTACCGAGAAGACAAAGTGAGTGACAACTGATCATAGACAGCCATGTCCTGATTGGTCAGAAGAGATCATGTGAGACAAAGTGAAAACTGATCAGACAGCCATGTCCTGATTGGTCAGAAGAGATCATGTGAGACAAAGTGAAAACTGATCAGACAGCCATGTCCTGATTGGTCAGAAGAGATCATGTGAGAAAAAGTGAAACTTATCATAGACAGCTATATCCTGATTGGCCAGAAGAGATCATGTGAGACATAGTGAAAACTTATCATAGACAGCTATATCCTGATTGGTCAGAAGAGATCATGTGAGGCAAAGTAAAAACTAATAATAGACAGCCATGTCCTAATTGGTCAGAAGAGATCATGTGAGCATAGTAAAAACTGATCAGACAGCCATGTCCTGATTGGTCAGAAGAGATCATGTGAGACAAAGTGAAAACTAATATCATAGACAGCTATGTCCTGATTGGTCAGAAGAGATCATGTGAGGCATAGTAAAAACTAATAATAGACAGCCATGTCCTAATTGGTCAGAAGAGATCATGTGAGCATAGTAAAAACTGATCAGACAGCCATGTCCTGATTGGTCAGAAGAGATCATGTGAGACAAAGTGAAAACTAATATCATAGACAGCTATGTCCTGATTGGGCAGAAGAGATCATGTGAGACATAGTGAAAACTTATCATCGACAGCTATATCCTGATTGGTCAAAAGAGATCATGTGAGACATAGTGAAAACTAATCATAGACAGCCATGTCCTGATTGGTGCGTGGTGAGTTTTTCATTCAGGAGTTTGCCGAAATCTCCAAGACGAATCTTAAATTTGCTGACATGTCTCCAGATGGATCTTAAGACGTTTACTGACACATCTCCAGATGGATCTTAAGAAGTTTGCTGACACGTCTCCAGATGGATCTTAAGAATGCCGCTCCTGTGCAGGTTCACCAGCTTGAGGAACTCCTTAGGCATATTGTGAGGGGAGGCGGAGATTGGTTTCTTCTTCGTGTCCTGATTGGGCAGAAGAGATCATGTGAGACATAGCAACAACAGATCATACACAACCATGTCCTGATTGGGCAGAAGAGATCATGTGAGACATATTAAAAACTAATAATAGACAGCCATGTCCTGATTGGTCAGAAGAGATCATGTGAGACATAGCAACAACAGATCATACACAACCATGTCCAGATTGGTCAAAAACGATCATGTGAGACATAGTGACAACAGATCATAGACAGCCATGTCCTGATTGGTCAGAAGAGATCATGTGAGAGAAAGTGTCAGCCAATGAGAAGACGTACCGGCTTGTCGTAGTAGTGATAGAGGAGCTTCTCTCCTGAGTGGCTCACGTCGAAGGGCCAGAAGCCGAACAGGTGAACCTCGTCACAGGTGCTCAGCGCGATGGTGGTCAGGTAGATACCTGCAGGGGGGGGGGGTATTGTCCTGTTCAAGGGAACTCCGACAAACACATACGGACAGTCTCTCTCACACACAGACACAAACAAATACACAAACACACATATAAAGACACAGACATACACAAATACCCATATGCATACTGACAATCAAACACAAACACAGACACACTGACAAAGATACACAAACACAGACACCCATGCACACACACTGACAGTGATACAAAGACACACATACACATACACACACAGACGCACTGACAGTGACACACACAGACACACACACAGATATACACTCATGAGTTACACAGACATACACACCAACACACACACACACACACACACAAAAACAGACACATGGAACTCTGACATGCAGGCCCTGAGACACAAACACATATGACACAAAAAAATACAGAAATACCCACATGCACATTGATAGTGATACACAGACACACACACATACTACTTTTACTACTACTGTCACACACACACACACACACACACAGCAGCCAGACACACATACACACACACAGACAGCAGACACACACAGAGACACACACACAGACAGTAGACACACACAGACACACACACACACACACAGACACACACAGACAGCAGACACACACACACACACACACAGACGCACATACACACAGACAGCAGACACACACACAGACAGCAGACACAGACACAGTGAGCTGAGTTTCACCTGTGGATAGCCGCATGCTGAGCCCATTGTAGGCCCAGTAGTCTCGCACGGCTGCGAAGTGGCGAGGGTTCCCGTACACCACGCCCAGCGACTTCACATTCTTCTCCCGAAGAACCCGCTGGGCGCGAACAGAAACCGCTGTAGACCAACATAGCAGAACAGTTATCAGTCAATGTCAACGTCAACAACAATGTCTTCTCTTTACTCATTGTCAACGTTAACAACAATGTCTTCTCTTTACTCATTGTCAACGTTAACAACAATCTTCTCTTTACTCAATGTCAACGTTAACAACAATGCTCTAGCCAACTCGATTTTTTTTCCATCAGCCAATTCCCATTGTCGCGAAAACGGCGAAAATTAAGTTAGACGGAACTGAGACCTTGAAAATTGGTTTTAATGAGATTATCGTATGCGAAAGGGCGCCGACACACTTCATCAACAATCATAACGATAGCAAGACAAACAGTGTTTGGCTATTACGGCCGTGGACAGCGTCCCCAAGCCGCCTGTAGCTTCCACCAAGAATTTTTGTCCGTCAAGGTTGACGGATTGGTTAAAAAAATTTTCTGTCACATGCAGCAAATGTCCGTCAATTGACGGAAAAACGGACGCTGGCTAGAGCCCTGCAACAATGTCTTCTCTATACGCTACTGGCCTAATCAGTACATTAAGTAAAGCTTAGGTCACATTTCCAAAACCGGTGCCCAGCCGGGCAGCTTTCGGGAGCGAAGGATTTAAGAATGATGTAAAACACATCAAAATACACAAAATGTCAAAATAAGATTTATGGGCATAATTTGTTATGTTTCTAGGTATACATGTTAATTTTTCGTTTCTCAAAACATTCTGGCCGGGCCCGGGTTTGGAAATGTGACCTAAGCCTAACTCAGTCCTTCATTTTTGCTCAGTTCTTCCACAGTGATTTCAAATTCAGTCGCACGACCGACATTCCGATTGAACATCCTTTTCTTAAGACATGTTGCATTGATTGATTGACTGATTGATTGATTGATTGCTGCCCGTACTTGTAGCAGCTTTGACCCCGAAGGCGGAGACCCAGAGCAGCCCGCTGTACTGCCGCACGTGCCGCACGAACTTGTCCTTATTGGCCGGCTTGTTACTCAGCAGGTTGAACCTGGGAACAAAGGTCAAAGGGTATGGGTCAGAAAGGTCGAAGGCACTGTGGAAGCAAGGTGGCCGGACTTCTATGCATATCCCGATAGGCGAAAATCTGTGTTCGAAGACCTCCAAAGACTGTCTTGCTTTTTGTGTACTGCCGATTTGGGTATTGTACGGGTACAGTGGGAGGGTAGGGATAGTACAGGCAGATTTAACGGTGGCATGAAATAGTATCAAGGCTGGCCAAGGTGTAAAGCCAGCCAAAAGGAGGGCAGCCAGCCACTAGGAATACTGTAGGGAAACTGTGAGGAATACTGTACCTCCAGTTGAGCTGGGAGATGGGGTTGGCTGTGGTCCAGTTTGCCTTCTGGCCGGTGTCTCGGGTGAAGTTTCCCGTCAGGGGTGGCAGGTTACTCCTGGGGAAGGAATAAACAACAAAAATAAACAAGCAAACAAACAAACACAGACACCAAGGGGACAGGTTACTTTTGAGGCAGAACAAACAGCAATGTAGCACACAAATTACATTGTGCATTGAATACAATAATTATTGATGTATTCAATGCACAATGTAAGTCTAAGATAAAAACTGACCTGAAGACGAAGTAAGAAAAGAACTCATCTGCCTTGTAAGAAAAGAAATCACCTGAAGACGAAGTCCGCCCTGTCGATCTCCTGACCACACCCACTGCCGAGCAGCACGGCTCCGTTCCCCACCACGCTACAGCGCTGGTAGGGCCTCACGGGGAGGGGCGAGTCCTGCAGACAACAGGAAACAGTTTACACTAACCTAACTGTTAGGGGAGGGGAGAGTCCTGCAGACAACAGGAAACAGTTTACACTAACCTAACTGTTAGGGGAGGGGAGAGTCCTGCAGACAACAGGAAACAGTTTACACTAACCTAACTGTTAGGGGAGGGGAGAGTCCTGCAGACAACAGGAAACAGTTTACACTAACCTAACTGTTAGGGGAGGGGCGAGTCCTGCAGACAACAGGAAACAGTTTACACTAACCTAACTGTTAGGGGAGGGGAGAGTCCTGCAGACAACAGGAAACAGTTTACACTAACCTAACTGTTACTTGTGTTAGGGGAGGGGAGAGTCCTGCAGACAACAGGAAACAGTTTACACTAACCTAACTGTTAGGGGAGGGGAGAGTCCTGCAGACAACAGAAACAGTTTACACTAACCTAACTGTTAGGGGAGGGGAGAGTCCTGCAGACAACAGGAAACAGTTTACACTAACCTAACAGTTACTTGTGTTAGGGGAGGGGAGAGTCCTGCAGACAACAGGAAGCAGTTTACATTAACCTAACTGTTAGGGGAGGGAAGAGTCCTGCAGACAACAGGAAACAGTTTACACTAACATAACTGTTAGGGGAGGGAAGAGTCCTGCAGACAACAGGAAACAGTTTACACTAACCTAACTGTTAGGGGAGGGGAGAGTCCTGCAGACAACAGGAAACAGTTTACACTAACCTAACTGTTAGGGGAGGGGAGAGTCCTGCAGACAACAGGAAACAGTTTACATTAACCTGGAGACACAGGATAAGTTTCTCTACGCATTCTTTCCAGCCTCTGAATTTGTACCAGTACTGACATAGTAAGTTATCAAAGTGAGGAAAAAAAATTGTTTCATACTCTGTATATCCTGTACTGACCCTGTATGTTCTGTACTGACCCTGTATGTTCCGTACTGACCCTGTATGTTCCGTACTGACCCTGTATGTTCCGTACTGACCCTGTATGTTCCGTACTGACCCTGTATGTTCTGTACTGACCCTGTATGTTCTGTACTGACCCTGTATGTTCTGTACTGTCCCTGTGTGTTCTGTACTGACCCTGTATGTTCCGCACTGGCCCTGTATGTTCTGCACTGACCCTGCATGTTCTGTACTGACCCTGCATGTTCTGTACTGACCCTGCATGTTCTGTACTGACCCTGCATGTTCTGTACTTACCCTGTATGTTCTGTACTGACCCTGTATGCTCTGTACTGACCCTGTATGTTCTGTACTGACCCTGTATGTTCTGTACTGACCCTGTATGTTCTGTACTGACCCTGTATGTTCTGTACTTACCCTGGGTAGCGTGTTGTAGAAGCCACGGCTAGCCTGGAAGGTTTTTTCGTGCTGGATGTAGTAGCGGATCTTCTGCCCGACGCGAGTGTTGGTGCGGGTGAGGATAGCGTCGGCCTGGGTGTTGGTGCAGTTGTTGATTTCATCCCTACAGAAAACAACAAGAGTTCCCAGACCTCAAACCTCTGTGAAATATTTTGATTATGCAACTGTGATGTACACTATCAACTTAAAAAATCTCAGAAGTAGGAAATTCGCATTATGGACCACTTTGATGAAGCATGGAACTTTCACGTTATTTCTGCTGATTTGGCCGTTATTCGTATAATCAGTAAATGTTCCCCTACCTTAAACAACGTTCGTTGTGTTTTAAGTTTTATAAAAGGTGCTGGAATTTTACTATCTATTATGCAAATTAAGTCCTTATTTCTGTAATTTGCATTGCGTTACCCTGTCACTTGATTTGTACCTCAGAATTCACAGCCAATTCTTTTGCTACAACTTTACGACATGAAAACTTTACATGAGGTGTCGAGAGGCAGATCTGTTGTGTCGCCATGGTAACAGCAAGTCCTGCCCAAGGGTCCGGACATCAACGGGCGCTGTGGTTGGCTGCTGGGTGGTTACCGGGGAGACGAGCTCAGCAAGCAGTCGCGATTTGTTGAAGAGAATACAGGTGTCAGAATAGGGTTCCACCTCTGCAGCTAGGAACAAACTGATAAACACACAAACAAGCGGTATTTGTTAACAGTTACAGTTAAGTACCACAGCAGTAGCACTGTAGTTCCACAGCAGTAGCACTGTAGTACCACAGCAGTAGCACTGTAGTACCACAGCGAGTAGCACTGCAGTACCACAGCAGAAGCACTGTAGTACCACAGCGAGTAGCACTGTAGTACCACAGCAGAAGCACTGCAGTACCACAGCAGAAGCACTGCAGTACCACAGCAGAAGCACTGTAGTACCACAACGAGTAGCACTGTAGTACCACAGCAGAAGCACTGCAGTACCACAGCAGAAGCACTGTAGTACCACAGCAGTAGCACTGTAGTTCCACAGAAGTAGCACTGTAGTTCCACAGCAGTAGCACTGTAGTACCACAGCAGAAGTGCTGTAGTACAAAAGCAGTTGTAGCACTGTAGTACCACAGCAGTAGCACTGTAGTACCACAGCAGTAGCACTGTAGTACCACAGCAGAAGTGCTGTAGTACAAAAGCAGTTGTAGCACTGTAGTACCACAGCAGTAGCACTGTAGTACCACAGCAGTAGCACTGTAGTACCACAGCAGAAGTGCTGTAGTACAAAAGCAGTTGTAGCACTGTAGTACCACAGCAGTGGCATAGCAACTTGAACTAGTACTAGTAATATATCAGTAGTACTGTACAGCAGTAATATGACAGTAATATATCAGTAGTACAGCAGTAGCACAGCAGTAATACTAACCTTGCCAGCATAGTTTGCAGTCCGGAGTGCCCCGGCCCCCCCACAGCGTGCATGTAGTACAGCAGTAGCACTCCAGTTGCCAGAACCGCGGCCAGAAGCCATTGTTTTACCCGCATAATCACACCTGCCTCGCCGCAGGCCAAAGGTCAACTGTGCAGCCAGTCCAAGCAAGGGTCAATGTCTCAATCTGAAGGGGTTAAAGGTCAGAAGTCATGGTGCGACATGTGCTTTCCACAACTTTGTCCATACATCCTCAGAGCTTCAAGGTCTAGTGCTGTTTCTTGCCACTATGTAGCCGATGTAGGTGGCGCTTTTGTGCATTGTGTACCGGTACTATGTACCAGTTCTGTACTGTAAAAATGTATCCGGTACTGGATCATGTAATGTAATGGTCAATAACATCATCCAATATTCATTTTTACATTTAGCTTATTTTGTGATTGAAGATGCGATAAAACCTACCACTAAAACGACAATTTGCAATGGAAAAGCCATAAAATGTAGTGCTGAGACTTGAAATCAGAGTTTTTGAACCATATGGTCTCATGCCACACACACCAAACGTGACCGCCGAAGTCCCAAAAAAAGCACTCCAGTTAAAACCTCTGAGGAAAATGTCTGGTACCATACCAGGGTGGTAAGCAAAACATTCATTCATTCATTCATTCATTCATTCATTCATTCATTCATTCATTCACTCATTATCATGTCAAAATTTGCCAATTTATCGGCAGATGGACATTATCGGAAGAACAGGACAGTACAGTGTATCGTTATGGCAAAACTACAAGGCTAATCTATAATATTTACTACAAAATGTTACAAATAACCGCATGAAACATGTATGGAGTATAATGGACGTTCGACGGTCGAAGTACAAAGAGATGAAACCTTTTTAAGGTACTTGTTCGTTCGGCAGTGCTCCGTGAGTCCCGCTCGAGCCGTCCCGGCTGGCTGCAGGGGTGCGGCCGGTGTTCCTGACTTTCGCCTGGGCTATGGTTCCTTTCCTTGTCCCGAACAGGGCCGGTAACCCGACCTAACCGTAACACGACCTCACCGTTACCCGACCGTCCCGTTATTTTTGGCACCGTTATAATTTAGTGCCGCACCTGTGCTGACCTCTGACCGGCCCTGTAGCCCTGGCGACGAACATCCTGTCGTCTGATCGAGCGCAACTCCTCAGCAGACGTCGGGCGAACTCAGGACGTCCCGCCGAACGGAACAAACAGATGAGGAGATTTTCTGTACCAGGAAAAATGACGGGACGAATTTCCTGCCTCTGATTTCCTGCTGTGGGCTGGGGGTCAAGGGTTAACTTATGTATACAGCATCGGCAGGTACCTGATTAGCTGCTTAATGTCAATTAGAACAAATAAACCATGATTGATTATCATTAGTAAAACTACAAAAATGTTGCTATCTGTATAATTTATATTTTAAGAATTATTTGCTGTATAAGCTTATGATCTGTACTTGTGATGACTTCAACTCGTTTTGATGCGGTGCAAAGATGGCTGCCCCCATGAGGAACAAGGGGGCGTCGTTTTCCCGCTAAATATTCCAGTTTGTCTGTGATACTGGTCGTCACCACCTGTTCCTAACGTTGGTCTGCACGATGTCTGGTGGTTTGGTATTTAGAAAAGTTGCTGGTCTTCAGGTAACATCTGTTTATAGTGGATGGGAGTTGGGGGGAGGGGGGGTGGCGTCACCCCCGAGCCCAGACATTTGCGTTAGTAGGTAACCTGAGATATTACTTGAATTTACCTGAACCGCAGAGACTGTGGTGCCTCCGTGGTCCGGATCATCGCGATTCTTGCGACTTCTTCGTTGTATATATTGTAGTCAGCAGATTTTGGCAAGCAAAGTTGATGCAATTCACGCGCAGACACCTGTGAGAATTTGCTCTTGTGCAATTATTTACGTAAAGTTCTCAAAATGGTAAGACGTAGAGATTTATGTCAAAGTGTTGGTAAATTTCTCATAAAGATACTGTCAAGATAATTGGCCATATCTACTGGCGCGGGTTAATTCCAACGAGGTTAGAATCTTCAACCTACTTGATAATAAACAGGTAACAAATTACCCTTTCACAGAGATCAGAACGCAGAGTCAGATGTCTCCTGTTCCCTGCAGGTTCTTGCCCAGGCCTCATGGTTCCGGTGTCTTAGCTGCCACCAGCTGCACGTCAGCAGACATCCCAGTTCCTTAAAGAACGTCCACAAGAAAACAATGTTTCTCCCGAGGATTCCGACACGTTTGTTATCGCAGGAAGTTTCCTGTTACCTGCCCAGGAGACAGGCGTCCACAAACTTTCACTGCTGTAACACGAGACATGAACAGTCCTCCACAGGATTCATCAACTTTAGCTTTTGTAACATTAGACCTCAGCAGTTGTCAAGATCATCCAGGATTTTCTCAAGTGATAGAACAGCCCTCCTAAGAACCCTCCCGTCCGCGATGTCCGAGGACACGTCCCGTCTTGTCTGTAGGAGACACGTGTCGACAGAAGCGTCCGCTCCGACCCCCTCGTCAGGCTGGTACGTGGACATGTTCGGGCCGGAGTCGCCGCCCGTACGGCTCGCCATGACCCTACTGGAACACGTGCACCTGCACACCGGCCTGCCGTGGTGGGCAACCATCGTCATGACAACGGTCGCGCTGCGGCTGGGCCTGACGTTCCCGTTGGCGGTGTACCAGGCTCACGTGATCGCCCGTGTGGAGGGCCTGCAGCCCGAACTGGCGCGCTTCGCCGCCGCGCTACGCCGGCAGGTCTCCGTCGCCGGACATCAGCGGGGCTGGTCCGAGAAACAGATGAGGTCAAAGTTCAATGTCAAGGTCAGTAGCAGTTCAAAAGAGAAGGTCACATGATATATTGGATATAGTCAAGAGCTGCTCCAGTGTTTTTGAATTAAAAGTTTTTTTATTCCCACTCATTGTTTGGGAGCCCATGTGGTTCACTTTTTCCTTGTTAAATCTTTCATTCCAATCAGAGAAATACACATTTTTTCCATCTTCATGTTGTGAAGTTGAGGTTTGTGGTAGGACACCGTGAAACTGTTGTCTGCCCCACAAGCACATTTCCCTCCCGGGACAGCATGACTCCTGCAGATCTACCATATAATGCCCGTTCTTCATTTAACAGTTTCCTGATCAAAAGTTTTGTAACCGTCATAATGATTGTATGTTGACATTCCCTGTGTAGATGCGAGAGTTCCGCACACATCTGTTTATCCGAGACAACTGCCACCCGTTCAAGGGCACCCTGCTGGTGTGGGTGCAGATGCCATTGTTCATCTGTGTGTCCTTCGCTCTCAGGCACATGACTGGCAGCTTCCAGGGGGCAGGTAGGTGTGTGTGGGGGGGGGGGGGGGGGGGGGGGATGGGGGGGGGGGGTAGAGGGGGCAGGTAGGGGGTAGTGTCCTGTGGGGGGGGGGGTTAAGGGCACCCTGCTGGTGTGGGTCCAGATGCCACTGTTCATCTGTGTGTCATTCGCTCTCAGGCACATGACTGGCAGCTTCCAGGGGGCAGGTAGGTGGGGGGGGGGGGGGGGGGGGGGTTAGGGGGGGGGTAGTGGGGGGGGGGTGCTGGGGGGGGGGCAGCTTCCAGGGGCAGGTAGGGGGGGGGGATGGGGCTCGTTACTGAAACACAACTAGTAGATTTCTAGCGAGGACACGCCTTTAATCGATTCGTTCACATGCAAAGTACCCACTTACCACTGATCTAGTGGCACGCGAGGGACAGGGACGCATAGTTAACACCTATTGTCTGTTGATTAACGATTTCCATCGAGCTTCCTTTTAATAGTTTGGTAGTTATTTGGAGTCGAACGTTATATTTCATAATACAGTAAAGCCGCATTCTTACATTGTAAGTTAGAACTAACTGCGTACCAGGATTCCTTTACGTTCAATTTCCGAAATACAACTAACGTTATAAGGTATGTATGAAGACTGTATATTGTGCCCATTTAGCTAGGATTGTCTGTCTTGTCTGCAAGGTCTCTCTTCCATTTGTTTCCTTTTCACAGACGAGTTGCCAATACATGATTGAAAACCACACCGCTAGATCTGTGATGTTTCACCAATAAACTACCAGTATCACTTCAATATATTTCAATGATTACACAGGAATAGCACCAATAGATATTATCAAGAAGGTTATTATGAAATGAACACAATAAAAAAAGCCTTATGAAAGCAACATTTCAATATGTACGACCGTATAAGTGATAAATAGTGAAATATTATGAAAAAAAAAGTGTACCAACTTGGATTCGAGCCCGAGACCATTAAAGTTTATAAAAAGTCTATTCGTTAATCCACTACATCACGATACATTACTATGTGAATAGGTGTGCTAATACAACTGAAGTGACGGAGAGCGTGATAATACGAGACCAAAATTGTTGCAGGTCCATCATTTAAAAAAAACTAAAGCCGTAAGATCTCTCTAGTCTCTTCAACTTTTGGTCTTCAAAGTAAACCGTTTAAAACTTTATAAATAAAACAAGGAGGTTATATAGATCAACTGTTTGTGTAAAACTAACGCACAGTGCCTGCTTGCAGCTTGGTGTGAGTTTATGACATTTACATGACAGACAGAGTGAGAATGGCCCCACACTCGTTCAGGCTATTCACACCGTAGTAATTGTCGTTGACCTGTGTGCTTCTCACTATGGTAGCAATATGATTGATCCTTGCTAGAAAGTTACTGGGTGTGGTTTAGTGTACACGGGGGTGGGGTGGGGGGGTGGGGGGGTGTAGAGGGGGCATGTAGGGGGTAGTGTGCTGGGGGAGGGGCAAGGGCATCCTGCTGCTGTGGGTCCTTCGCAGCTTTAGCAAATAATACTAAAAAGCATCAGACCCTGGAACTTCATAGTGTAATAGTAGGAATGGAAATCCACAATGATATCACATGAATATCAATAAAGAAGGACAATGTTTCCACTGTCTTGTCTGTAGGAATGTCATTGCTTGGTTGCCAAATGGAAAACTGTACTTATGTCCTTGCAAATGTCCGACCACAAGCGGCCAAGGTCAGCAGGTATTTCATAGGGACTGTTGGGGAACTGCAGACACAGCTTAGTTTACTGATGATGGTACCCGGGGACTTGTGGACTTCTGGCTGATTCATTGACTGATGAAGACCTTCATGTCCAGTTTTAACCATCTAACCCCCCCCCCCCCCAGCCTCGGCCTGTCTGCAGCCTGACATGGTGTCCCAGGGTGCCCTGTGGTTCACTGACCTCACGGCCGCTGACCCCACCCTCCTGCTGCCGGTCATGCTGGGAACCCTCAACTTGGTCATCGTGGAGGTAATCCAGTGTAACCTGTATTAACGGCCACCTTTCCATAGCAGCCGCCTAGCCATAGTGGCCACTTTTTGTCCCTTGGATTCGTAGTGATTAAGAAATAGGCTTATTGGCCACCTGTCTAACGTCGCCATGGCCACAAGATTTCTGGTCCCGTTGATACAGAAACACTGCCTATTGCAACCATACTGCAGCCTTATGTCACCCTGCACCGAGTTTGAAATTGTAGTTTGCGAGGATTTGGAGTTCCAGACGGTCATTTTGGCAGTAGCAGAAGGTATGCATGCCTTGAGCATGTAAGTGCAAGTCTTTGTGAATTTACCGATCGAGACAATGTTACTTGGTGAGAAAGACTAGTGGGAACTGAAATCATGAGTAGCTTGATCATGAAATCATGGTCAATTGATCAACATTTTTCTCTATAGTGGCCACCTGTCTATAGTGGCTTCTCCAGTCCCTTGAGTGGCCGCTATAGACAGGTTTGACTGTACATACACAAACAAACATACGCATTCATACATACATACATACATACATACATACATACACATACCACATACACACACAAACATACACACACACACACACACAAACATACACGCACACACAAACATACACACACACACACACTCAAACATACACGCACACACAAACATACACGCACACATACACACATGCAGTCATGCTGGGAACACTCAACTTGGTCATTGTGGAGGTGAGAATGTACACACACACTCACGCACACACACACACACACACACATGTACACACACGCACACACACACACATACATACACACATGCACAAATGCCACACACACACACACACACACACATACATACACACACACACATACACACACACACACGCATACACACAAACGCCACACACACACATACACACACACGCACACACACACACTCACGTACACACACACACACACACACACACAATGTACACATACACACACATACACATGTACTGACCGTGTGTTCCAGATGCACAGCCTGCAGCAGACAGAAAAGACGCGCACACAGAAAGTTGTCACCAACTTCTTCAGGGGCGTGTCTGTTGTCATGGTGATGGTAGCAGCCTACATGCCGGCGGTACGAACTTGTTTTTTTTTACAATAATCAATAATCAGTGTCATATTTAATACATGTTTCATGTTTCTATTCTGTAACCTTTTTTTCTGTTCCTGCAGGCCATGTCTCTCTATTGGACATCGTCTTCGGCCGTCGGACTGGCCCAGAACATCCTCCTCAAGTTGCCATGGTTACGGCAGGCCTGTCGCATCCGCCCCACCCCCCGGGACTCCCCTACCCCCTTCAGAGACATGGCCGCCTCTGTGCGGCAGAAACTCCGACGGGAGACGAGAAAACCTCCAGCGAAGTCCTGACAGCAGAAAATGGAGATGTTTCCCCCCACTCTTGTCCCCTCCCGGTTTGGTCGGGGGTTGGTATGGCATCCATTACAGTAGTGGAGATGCGGCACATGTGGGGACATTTGTAGGGCAGTGAATGTTTCTAAGTTGAACTCTACTGTGTATATGATAGTGGTTACAAACCAGTTTTATGGCCAGCTAACTCGGGCATGTTATATGGCCAATTTCAAGTTTCCAGCAACCTCTGGAGATGTACACCCTCCTCCAGTCAGTATTGACTATGGTAAACCCCTAATTAACATCAGCCCCACAGCATTGAATGTACCCTAACGTAGCCCTACAGCATTAGCTATGGATAAATAAAAAGTCCAATATGAGAATGGCAGTCTTTGGTGTCTGGTAGAGATGACAGAATAATGCAGGTAACCTCAAAATGATTTGGGGTTTTTCTGTGAGAGAGGACTGGAAACTCACTGCACAACCCGCCAACACAAAAAGTTGGACTTTTGCCTGTTCAGCTCCTGTCTGGAATGAAGTGTAAGTCACGATATGCAGAAGCTGAAACCAGTGAATATGATATATAAAGCTACTGGTGAGTCACGACTCACGACCTACAGATAACAAAGCTAAACCAGTTAAGCCACACTCGTCTGAGGTACTGTTTGGGTCTGCGTGTCTATTTTCTGCTATTTCATGACTTGGACTCAGTGCTAAGTGAGATCAGTGGGTGGTGAAATTATCACAAAGCATCATTTCAGGATGTAGAGGTTAGTGGATTTTCCACAGCCCCTGGTGAAAATGTGAAGAAGCCCAATAAAGCTGCAAATTTCTGCTGGCTGTTGCGTGTGGTTTATTTTAAACAGTTATTGCAGGCTTCTAAAGAGGTTAGTTCACTGTGTTTAATTAACGGTAAGGAGAGGATGGAGTGTTTGAATGTGTGGTTTATTTTCTAATTACTGCAGCCTTCTAAAGGCATGAGGAGAGAATGTTGTTATTGATACATACTAGTAGTTTTGGATCAATAAGTTTCTGCTGTATACACAAATGTATGTATGCCCCAATCATCATCATGTATGCCCCACCCCAGCGGAGTTAATCTGGTAAGACGACTCTACGACTTCTGTACAATACTTCTCACCTACTTCGTTAGACTGAAGGAGATGGATCTTACAAGTCTCATGACAAGAATAGTGGAGCAAATTTGAGAGATTTCTGCACTATGAACACTAACATTACAGTGTTTATGTTAGTAACAGCGTTTCATATTGTTATTGCTGTCCTTGCAACTATAACGAAAACAAACAGAAGCCTCCATATGCTTATTTCATTACTGAGCTTGTTTGAGATGACAAAAGAGCTGATCCAAGTACTAGATATCCACGTGAAGAAAAAATGCATTAATAAAACTAAGCGTTTTGCTCCTCAGTAGAGTAATGGCTTGACTCTATGTACTTAACTTTTGCAATCTGTTCATTGATTGGAAAACGCGTTTATTGTTAGTACAAGACATCAGTCGGCAGAAAGGCAAACCAACATCAAACATGGGCCAGGATCCGAACACACAGCTATCGATTTGGCCCTGAGACTGGTCCCTGTCTTCGACCAGTAGAGATGCGGCACATGTGGGGGGACATTCGTAGGGCAGTGATTGTTTTTAAGTGCGCCAATCATACAAAAACTTTAGAGATTCGGGTGATTATGAATCCGAATCTGGTGACTTAAATGTTCACATTTTACTTTGCTCGTGATATTTTTGTGCTTGTCGATTAGCTGATTATAAGGGGTGTGGTTGGAAGATGGACATTGGTTCATTGATGCCCATTCCGAGCAGAAAACACAGAATAGAATCTACAAGTTCTACAATATCTAAAATAAGCAAGAAAACTCCGGGCTGACTTAGTCCCTCACGCCGACCCAGACGACCACAAGTCTGACTTATCTCGTGCCTTGTATCATGGATTTTTCTGTTGATGTTTTTTTTTTGGCATCCTAAAAATCAATTTGGCAAGGACCCTGATGACGTGTTACCCAATGAGACAGTCCATTGCGCCAAGTAGATGTTAGGTTGGGAGGTTTTAAGGTTTGCTTGCTGCCTGAAGTTCCAATTCATTTGAAATGTTTCTTAAGTGAAGTCTTGTCTTCCTTCATAATGACATTTGCCAAGACAGATGAACGTTTATGCTTGTGCACATTTTTATTCGCATGTAGCATTAAGATTGTTATCTAAAAAATTGCAGCAAACATGGAAACACTTAAGCCACCCTATGATCCAGCTGCTGTTGGAGTTCCACCGCGTGCAGACGTATGGTGCACAACTCTGGTGCACAACTCTGGTGTTCAGGTTCTATCGTCAAAATGGCTGAAGCATTTGGAATCGGCCGGACTTTTCGCTGAGCCTGACTGAGTCCCTACCATATCCAGCAGCCCGAATCTGCGCTGTTCAGCGTGCCCAACCTTGATCAGGCCGGCAGATTGTATCATCCCTAAACACCGCGCAGGAGGATTCGTCAACACCTCCGCCTGCCCGCGCGTTGTGGAAACATGCACAAAATCAATTCTGCAACACACCCAAGGCCATCTCGACTGACGGAGGATTTCGCGGACGTTTTACGCTTAAATGTTACAAAATTACATTTTCCCAGAAATTTGTATCTTCTGCAAGAAAAAAAGAACAAAGTTTACCTACACTCGTCAGCAGACACATTTGTCGTCTTCACTTATACTTGAAATGTAACGTGTAAAGTATGACACATTTTGGCACAATATGTTTATTATTGTTGTGATATTCACATAAATGTAATAATTTGTAGAGTCGCCACGTCTTCTGCGCACATGACATGAGGTCTTGATAACAGAAACTTCTCGGTGCGACACATGTAGAAAACTCCACAGTACTTACGACTACACACAGCTCAGATGTTTGCGGAGAAAAAAATAATAGTATCACAGACTCTCTGGAAGAATCAACATTGTGGTTTACTGTAGAGGGGTATGGGGGTGCTGGGCGTTAGGGGGGGGCGTTAGGGATGTAGGGTGAGATTGGGCGTTAGGGGTGCTTGGGCGATAGGGGGTACTTTGGCGTTAGGGGTTTTAGGGCGTTAGGGGGTGGGCGTTAGGGGTGCTTGGGCGTTAGGGGGTACTTGGGCGTTAGGGGTGCTTGGGTGTTAGGGGGTACTTGGGCGTTAGGGGTGCTAGGGCGTTAGGGGGTACTTGGGCGTTAGGGGTAGGCGTTAGGTGCTGGTCATTAGGGGTACTTTAGCGTGAGGGGTAGCAATGGAGGGGAATAATGGGTGTAAGGGGGCATTAACCGCAGGGTGCGAGCATGAAGGTCGATGTTCTCCGGGTGGAAGTTGATCGGCCTTCAGATCGCCCCGCCTACTGTCCACGCTGGCCGGATCTCCTGGTAGATGACATCATTCCATCGCTACATCGTTATGGAGGTAATGCTCCAATCAGCGGACAGGAAAGTAGCACGTGACATCATACAGCACCAATCACGGCACAGAGAAGTGCCACGAAGCCTGCCGTTAAGAGGCGGCCCCCGAACCAAGTCCCCAGATCTCTGACAGTGTCGGCACCAGCCGAACATCTCCCACACAACCGTCTCCTCTCACAAACCTCCAGTTTTCAGCGTCGTGGGATCAACCCAGTTCAGGTACGCTCTTCTCTTTCCATTTAACCATTATCATTTCGAACCTACGTTGGGATGTTATCCGCACTAACTTTAACAGATTTGTGCAGCAAACGTGCTTGTTTAAATGTCCGGTAAACGCGTCTACGAAAATTTAGATGTAGAATGGAGCTGCGGAGATTGAAAAATAGAGTAGATTTTTCAGTCGGAAAGTTCATTGACTGTTCATTTTTACAACGGGCTGCTTTTGGGCGATCAACAATGGTGCCGGGACATTGGCGAGGAGCGCTCCTCGTCGGTTCTAGTCAAATCCCCGCGTAGAAACATTACACAACAAATCACATTATTACCTTGTCCCGAATTAATCCTTCGGTACACAGTCGACGAGCTGTCCGATTACAAGAAGCTCGCCCGATGTTAGAATCGACAATCGACAGACGGTTAGCAGCATTTCCCCCTGAAGATCTTCCCTGTGTCATAGGACGGGGTTCAAATACAGTAAAACCTTCCCAAGTGACCACCTCTTCAAACGATAACCTAGTCATTAAGACCGCTTTTCGGTCCCGAAAATTTTCCCCATTAACGTAAGCATCAAACGACCACCTGTCCAACACGACCGCCAAAAATTGGGACCACACAGAAACAAATCCCTGCCCATAACGACCGCATCAAGCTTTCTCGATTTTCGATGATAACTAGCGCGATTTTGTTCCGAAATCGGCCAGCTTGCGTCGAATTTTGACTGTCATACATTGTTTTGTTCATAATAAAGACAGCGGCGGATGCAGGTGGGCGGGTCAGTTGGGCAGTCTACTGTAGGTTGGGAGGACATTTTGTTCTACGAAAATCTTAATCTATTTCCTACCGCGGAAACATTAACACTATGCCTCGGGCGGAGAACTAAAGAAGTGGAGCTTTAAAGATGAGTGTGCGCCGTCGGTAGGCTGTAGCCTTGTGCATGCTACACAGAACACTGACTTCTAGACTTATCCATATACTGCTTGGACTCTAGGTCTGTCCGTACTGCAAGGCCATATCTAGGCCTGTCCTTTCTGCAAGGCCATACATCTTGAAATAAAGAAGGCACTTAAACACTCCTGTATAGTTGGATTATTTTATTAGTTTCAGCTTAATTTCTACGGCCGCGTGGCGCGTTGGTACACCCGATCCCTCGATCTCGGAAGTTAAGCAACGCGCGGTCCGGATAGTGCTTGGATGGGGGACCAACCAAGGACGTCCGGATTGCTGTAGCCTCACGAAGTTTTCCACGAAATCGTCTTCCGGGAGGGACGTTAAACGGTGGTCCCGTGCTCGAGGAGGTGCCTCGACCACGTTAAACAGCCTCATTACTCATACTTTGGGTACCTACTGGCTGGCAAAATACACCAGATGATTATTATTATTATTATTATTATTAAATTTGTAAACCTAACGCTCGGTCTGAGTCAACCTACGCCTGGCATGACAAGGCAAAACAAATCTAAAATCGTCGGATTGACGCCCGAATAGCGATCATATGTCGGCCGCCACTCGGGCAAGCTTCGAGCGAACTATTATTTTAACGAACTCTGTGGTCTAGAAAATCTCCATTGGAAATCGCAAACTGCGAACTGGCCAATGTTATTTCCTACCTTCCTGGCGGGACTGAGTCGGCTGGTGGTGGATCCGGTCTACGCAGTCTACAGGCTCACTCGAGCATATCCAAACAACCGGGTGCTTGTGTTTACTCAAACAAATATGCATTACTGTGATGATCTATAGTCGTTTATACTGATACATGCCCCGCACTAACCAATTACCTGCGTCATTCGTGTGAAAATACTAACTTCTGAGACTGATCAACTCTGTTTACGCTTGCCACAAGCCCTGCAAGAGATCGGCAATCCCTATCTCACTGGTCTGGTACTATTGACATATTGTTGAGGTACGTTGGCGTTGGTTCACTGTGGCACCTCTGCTCTTTTTACCCCCCCCCCCCCCTTCACTCACACTGCCACGCGGTGCTAGCGCTGTTGTGCTTCAATCCCAGCTGAGCAGGGCAATGGAAATCGAAGCGTTGCCATTGAATTGAAAATCGATTTGGATTATCAAAATGCATTAAAAAGAGATATTTAATGATAAAGGGATGCTCACTTACATGTATGATACTTGGAAGGTAGGTGCATGTCATCTGATATACTTCTAACTTTAAAAGACAGCAACAGAAATGACCTAAACGAATCATATACTAGTACCAGATTTTTGTGACTTGTATGAATAGTGACATATATCAAACGCTTTATCGGACCAAGGAGGTTATATGCTTGATCGGACCAAACAAAACGTAAACTTGACATTTTACTTTTTACAGAAAAGACTAGAGTTCCACGGCCCCTTACCTTTGCCAAATGATTTAACCTTAGTTTACAATTGGTGTTTCAATTCTGGTTTTCGTTGATTATCTAAATAAGAACACAATTTGCATAAGTAGTATCAGTCAATAATGTATTCCATCCACTTACAGGCATACATAATCTATGTTAAGTATGAATGTTTCAATCGCTTGTTCTAATAATTCATGCAAATGAGGTCCTCATGATTAATATTCAATGATATTCAGCTGTCCATAACTCCAAAGGCCACAAGTAAGAAATTCCATTTACCACAATGGCATTATAACATTTTCTGATTAATTATGCAAATTGGGTCTTAATTCCCATAATGTTTATCTCTCAATATTATTCTCTTCCTCTTATTTTACCAATGTCACATAATGCAATAGTCATATAATGGAACTAGAGTGGATCTAGAGTGGAGTACTAGGGTGGATTTAGACAAGTTTCTCCACTAATACTGCAAATTAGAGTTCACTGCGGGGTGTCGTCGACTTCGTCTGGGCTGTATTTCAAGGCCTTTTTCACTCATGCTATCAAGAGAAATCCGTAGGATGTAATCCAGTACAATGATGAAGAGGAACGGCGCTAATGTGTCGCCCTGGAGTACACCAGCGGTTACTTCGAAGGGACTTGTTTCGCCGTCAGGGGTGGTCACTGAGGCAGTAGTATTGATGTAAAGTGACTTAATCGCATCAATAATAGGTAGAGGAATCCCGTACAGTGGTAGTATCTCAAACATGGTATTTCTATCAATAGAATCAAAGGCCTTGCGAAAGTCAGCAATACCAGGTCCTTATCACATCTTCTCATTTCTTCTATGATCCGTCTGATTGACATTATTTGCGAGATGGTGGACCTATTTCTTCTAAACCCGTTTTGGTTTTTCATCAGAATTGGGTCGACTGCTGGCACAAGGGGATTTAACAGAAGTTTATTGTAAACCTTGGCTGCAATGGGAATAAGTGTGATTCCACGGTAATTTGCTGTTGAGGTTAGGTATCCTTTCTTGGGGACTGGTATAATTCCACCCTTAAGCCATTCTGAGGGGGGGTTGTGAGTTAAAAAAGTATTGTTGCACAAATGAAGTAGTAGATCATGAAACAACGGGTCCTTCCATATGATGGTAGGAATGTTATCGAGTCCGGGAGTTTTGTTATTAGAAAAGGAATTCAAAGCAGTTATAAGTTCATTTAGTGTAAAGGGTTCTGTAGATATGTCAAGTTCCCCTGACACCTGTATCTTCCTAAGAGGTTGGTTGGGAGGGACTTGTGGTGTCTCCCCGAGCAAGGTTTTAAAGTGGGATAACCAGTTGGCCTTTCTGTGTTCTTTGGATCCACCTTTTATTTTAACTGAGGACTTAGGCTGCGCTTCCGCCCACTAAGTTCGTTGATTGTCTGCCAGGCAGCTTCGTACTGTCTGGTTGCATGCAGTAGGGTGATATTGTCTATTTTCCCACTGATTAACTCTTCTTGAGCTGCAGTATAGGCCTCGTCAGGTTGTTTTTTGAGTTTTATTGACATTTCTGAGAGTAGCTCTTGTTGGTCTATTCTCGTGTGCTGTTTTAGCTTCAATCAGTTTCTTGCGTGCAGCCTTTACTGATGCATGAGCGCTAAATGGTAGCCTACTTTATGCTATCTACATACCAAAAACCAGGACGATCCGCCAACCCTTTCTTGAGTTATCCCCTTTCAAAGTCTGCATGACACTTAATCGACCCTGCAGTTCCAAAGCAAACCATTCATTTTCTGTCCCAAGAGATATCTGCCACTCAAAATCATGACCGCAGCATGTCCAGAGCTTGAGACATCAAAGCCAGAGGCTCCGCTGCAGTATCATAACAAGCCGGTAGAAAGCGGAATATTTAATCGTTTCCAGGTTTGATCAAGACCTACCTACATACGAAATATCAATACAACAATCATTCGGGCGCTTCGTGTTATGTAACAAACACCCACACACACCAACGCTACCTCGAAAGGTTATTTTTATCATGTGTAACTGAGAAAGAGAAGGACCTCGATAGACAAACAAACAAACAAACAAACAAACAAACAAACAAACAAGATGTATTCTTGCCTGTCCCCAGGAGCATGTGGACGCTGCTTCTGCGCATGTGCGGGGTGGCCGCCTGTGTCGCCGCTGCCGCCGGGGGTGAGTCACGATCGTTTATTATTTGCTTTTTGCAAATTAAGCTCAAAAATGTGTTATTTGGGCCTATTTTGCGATTTTTGGACCACAACTGTATGTGTTTGGCTCCTATGACCTTTTATTAAAACCAAGTAACCTGAAATTTGGTAAAAGGTGTGCAAAGCATGTGCCTACAGTACTTCATTTTCACTCCTCGTATACATTACTTAAAACTGTTGAATTTGGGGATTTTTTGCCATTTTCAGAATAAAAATGTATATCATTGGCTCCTGTGCCTTTGTATTACAACCGAATGATCTGAACTTTGGGATGGTGGTGCATACAGAATGCGCCCACTGGACTATATTCAGACTTTAGGTGTACATCCCTCAAGAATGGTTAAATTTGGGGATTTTGGCCATTTTTGGTGGCTTTAGCACTAGGAATGGAAAATGGGTCACAGAGACCAGTTCGTGTTGTGTTATATTGGTCCATGCGTCCTTGAAGGGCTCCAAGCAGATGGATGGCCACTTTCTTATCTCAGCAACAAATCACTGCAATTTCACCCTACACGTCACACCAATATCATTGCAGGTGTTTTTATACATATCATGAAGCATGTTTGATCAAAATGATTGCCTCCATCCTGAGCTTGTACTTGTACTAGAATGTGCAGAATGTCATCACTGGCTGAAAGATAACGTAGATCACAATGAAGTCGGCATCATTATGAAAAATAACGTCTTTAGGAAGGGACGTAAAACGGGGGTCCCGTGTTCGAGGAGGCGCCTCGATCACGTGAACAGCCTGATTCATCAGATGAATTATATTATTATTTATACCGTCGCTCATGATATGGTCCGCCATCTTGGGTTTTGACCGATGACCTCGTCAAATTAGCATAGATTATGACTAATTAATCATAAATGTGTCTTTTTTTTCATACGATGAAAACCTTGAAACCTCATTGTTTAAGCCGAAATTTATGAATTTGGTAAAATATGCCTGTCAGGAACCCGTTGCCATGCCAACACGAAAAACTACAAACTTGCAGCTTTAGCATAGAATTGTTGCCAAAAAAAATTTATAAAATGTCCCTAACTTTCATAGTCTCAGAACACGTTATTTGGCAGCTATACGGAGTCAAAGTTTGCGCATCAACTTTAGCTCCCCGGGTCTAGAGACGGTCATGACAAAAAGACCACTAAGGCTTGGGTCACATTTCCATTCCGGTGTCCGGCCGGGCAGCTTTCATGAGCGAAAAGAATGATATTACATTCATCAAAATACACAAAATGTCAAAATAAGATTCATGGGCATGATTCGTGTATATTTCTAGGTATACATTTTCATTTTTTCATTTCTTAAAATATCCCGGCCGGGCCCCGGTCCGGAAATGTGACCTAACGCAGATTATCTAAGAGTTAAAGAAGATAGATGTTATGTCTGACAGACATAAATCTCCTTTATAATGTGATACTAGCTTTCAAATAATTCAAGATAATTATATCGTCTATTTTAGTTGTGCAATTTGAAATGTAATGACTGTTACTTTCATCTCCACCACTTTCTGCTCCCAGCGGCGGCCCCTGACGCCCCGGCACCCCGCGAGAAGAGGGCAGTCCCCGCCTTCGTGGCCTCAGCCGCCAAGGACGTGGGGGCAAAGGTGGTGGAGAAGCTCGGGGACCGGATCGCGGAGGGAGTCGTGGAGAACCACCAGGAGAAGGTGGTGGGCTCTCTGGAGGACTACTTCTCCGGACAGTTCGACAAGGCCGACGAGGAGTTCGACGAAGTTCTCTCCCGGAGTGGAGACCTCCTGGCAGGAGTGAAAGGTGTCGAAGAGGTCAGCTACGTTTTTAATGTGTGCCGAAATAATCAGTAAAATGTCTCTCACCTTCAAAAGTACCAGATCCGTACACATCTGATATCTAAGGGTTTGTAACACGTGCACATCGCATCCCCGTGTTCTGAATGTAGAACGGCACATCACATGAACGGTGCTGATAACGATGTGCTGAAAAATTGTGGCGGGGAAGTTCCCACACCTGACTTGCGGAAAAAAACCGTTAGGCATGTGTGAGTGGAGGTAGTTCTGCGTAGCACCCCAGCTTAGTGCGTTTGTGTTGCGTGTGCTGTGGTTGTATTTGCCCCTGCTTAGTGCGTTTGTGTTGCGTGTGCCCGTCCAGGCCAAGCTGCGAGTGACGCACGGGAGAGGCACCAACACAGGGGACACCTTCGCACCGGCCAGCCAGGAACTCTCCCTGTCCTTCAAGCACGAGGAGGAGTGAGAGTCGTCATTGTATTTTAGAACCTTTTCACTAGACATTCAGTAACTACCATGCCTACCATTCCGCATGCCCCTACTCGTCTGGAGTAGTAGAAATGAGTGTTCCCCGATGAGACAACATGTGAGGTCTAGAAAAGTTACGGCCCCGCTGCACCAGGAAATAATCGCCAAACACATGTCCCCGTGGAACCTTGTTACAGTCGATCAGGACAACATCCGATAAATAAACAAATAATGTACATATATATATATATGTGTGTGTGTGTGTGTGTGTGTGTGTGTCCGACTGTAATGTTGTTCTATCTGTCGGCAGCGATGATGAGCAGGACACCTCGGAGGGGGGCATCCCGCAGGCCTACCCGCACGGACTCGGGCCCATCATGATGAACGGCTGCTTCGGGAGCGGCTATGCGGAGGGAGACCCGTGCTACGAGGCTTTCACGCCCATAGAGGCCTGTGCTGTGAGTGTGCATTTCTTGTTCCGACTATACGTTCTACACTAAAAACGTCTTAACCTGTTCCAACTATAACCTTGTTATTTTTTTTTAGAAGTATGAAGTGAACCACAGAAGCTTCACCCTACTAGATATATCTTAATCTAATGGAAATCTACCCAGTTCGGCTCTTGATACAAAATTACTGCAGTTTATTAAAACACCAAGTATATTTTATTACAAACGCTGTGGCGGGAAATTTTGATTGGAGAGATGTAATTTATGGATTCAGGGCCTCAAATATCGCATCACCATATCAACATACGGGTACTTCCGCTTTACATGTAGAACATCATTGACGGGGCCACGTTCCTGGGAGTTGGGTTTGACGGTCGAGGGGAATATTCCAGCGACTCCAGGAAGAAGAGCCTGGTCCAACGGTCCTGCAATGGTCTGCAAGGGTAGGGGATTGGATATTTGTCTATTGCACTTGTAGCAGTAATAGTAGTAGTAGTAGAAGTCGTAACAGTAGTGGCAGCACGTGATCACAACATCAATTCAGAATCACGTCTAAAGGAAAGTTCTGTCATAGAACCTTCTTCTACCACAGCAACGAGCCTCCTTTCAAGTCTTCTAGAAGCGTTGGCGTTTATTCTTGGGGCGAGCGGTGATTCGCCATTTCTACGTATGGACCTGGATCTTATACTTGGGAGATTGTGTTTGCCTCGGTCTTTCGAATGACTTCTTGACCATTGTTTTCTTTTCAGCTTGTTGATTGATGGTAGGCCTTGTAGGGCGGCAAAAACGATTTCCCGGGTAAAGAATCTGGCTCACATGTTCAAAATTGTGAATTAAGGCTCGCCTCAAGTTAAACTCCGTCGCTCCTATAGCTAGTAGGTCTGTGAGGGAGACCACATCGTTTTTTTTGTGTGAACTGCAGGAACAAAGAGTTCCACGTGCCAGACCAGATGACGGTGAGATGATAGTGTTGTATTATGTGAACTGCAGTACATCGTGCGGTTTTTGTGTGAACTGCAGGTACAAAGAGTTCCACGTGCCTGACTAAATGACCGTGATAGTGTTGTTTATGTGAACTGCAGTACATCGTGTGGTTTTTATGTGAACTGCAGGTACAAAGAGTTCCACGTGCCTGACTAAATGACCGTGATAGTGTTGTTTATGTGAACTGCAGGTACATCGTGCGGTTTTTGTGTGAACTGCAGGTACAAAGAGTTCCACGTGCCTGACTAAATGGCCGTGATAGTGTTGTTTATGTGAACTGCAGGTACATCGTGCGGTTTTTGTGTGAACTGCAGGTACAAAGAGTTCCACGTGCCTGACCAGATGACGGTGATAGTGCTGTTTATGTAAACAGCAGGTACATCGTGCGGTTTTTGTGTGAACTGCAGGTACAAAGAGTTCCACGTGCCTGACTAAATGACCGTGATAGTGTTGTTTATGTGAACTGCAGGTACAAAGAAATATACGTGCCTGACCAGATGACCGTGATAGTGCTGTTTATGTGAACTGCAGGTACACCGTGCGGTTTTTGTGTGAACTGCAGGTACAAAGAGTTCCACGTGCCTGACCAGATGACTGTGCAGGGAATCTACGACACGCTTGCGGAGACCTTCACCTTCAGCTCCATGGATGAGTACCGGTTTTACCTGGAGGAGAAGTCCGCCATGACGTCAGCTAAGGGCGTGTTCCAGCAGGAGATCGACAAGGCGCAGGGTCACGGGGCGGGCGGCGGCG